>CM022536.1:20506570-20834070 GCA_012273795.1 Dendrolimus punctatus
CATCTCGAAGTTGTGTTTACCTATTTAGATCACTTGTCCAAAGTAAACATATATGGCGGCACACCAATTTTTTATATATAAGACTCTTTCAAATTGCAAAATGATTTTAAATATTTAAAGTATAAAAAGTACAGTTGAACGCTCATGACGCGTTTACAAGTAGAGTCCGCGCCACGAAAGGAGTCGCACAAACGCGGCGCTGCAATCGCCATACTTAATCCTGTCAGATTAATTTATTTGTTAATGCAGACGTTGATGTGGGTAATTATTGAATAATAAAACAACATATCCCTTAATTAAAGCTGTACATTTATAACCCAGCTACTTTACGAACAAAATTCTATCAAAAGGGGAGGTGCTTACTTTTAGTTTTTATTTTCCGTTGAACTTTTGTGGCGCGGACTTTATTTTTCGCTTCTAATAATAAATCTCAAATGTACAACTAAACAAAAATTCAAAATTTTTTTTGTCAACTTGCAACAAATATGATTTTTATGTAATATAATATTTTGTCCTACCAGAAATTTGAGTTAGGTTTTTAGTTATTTCTTGTTTGGTAATGACTTGACAACTGCTGGATTTTGCTATAGCGCAGATTCCGGAATCAATTAAATCTATTGTCGTTTGTCTCCTGGTGGTAAGTTGTAATTGTGGTGTCGCGGGTCTAGAGCACCCGATGACATCCAATCTTTTTTTCTTAGCGCACCGACGGTCAGCGCCCGTCAAGAAACCAGTCGGGAAACCGAGAACTAAACAGCCAAAGAAGGTCAAATTCATCAGTAAGTGCACTCAATGAAAAAAAGTTTTTTCTTAATAATAATAATGAATAAATAAATCGACAGACAATCACACACATTGCATTATATATCCCCAAGCTAACAAGTTACGCTTACATTATGGGTAATATACAACAGACTACTCTGAGGCCCAGACACCCAGACCATAGTAATTAACGGAAAATTCTTTTACGAAATTTACCATGCCAACAATCGAATCCAGAGCCTCTGCGTTATAGTAAGGTCGGCCGGAAAAGGCTTAGCCCATTCAACCAATCACAGAGGCTATCAAATTTTCGATTTGTTGTACTTGTTTTTTTAACATTATGTTTTACTAGTATCTTCGCCTTATTTTCAAAATAACCACAAGCGGTAGAATACCAAAAATTACAATCTTAAAATTCTAAATTGTTAACGTGATGAAAATTTTAGTCTGTTTACTAGATGTTGCTAGTATAGATTCTTCGCAATGTTTGTACAAATTTTGATTTAATTCATATTTAAATAAGTATGAAATAAAAGAAAAACTTGTCAAGATTAAACACAATATAATAATTAAATGTTGATAATTTACAACTTGAATACACGAAATGAAAATAATTTATAACACCCATATTTATAGGAGTTATGTTGCTTTTTCTGGGTTACGTTTACTGGGCAATTCGTATTTTTTTTTGTACCTATTTTTTTTTACTGTACCTATATTGAAGGTATATTGTATTGGAGTTTTGAGAGAAATGGCTGTGAGGTACAGTCGCGGTTTGATAAGGTTCGTCAGGTTTAAAATCGACTTTTGCTTGCACGAATACAAGTAACAGTACTGCCAACATTTTAATAAATGTTACGTTTATAAAATATAGAAACGTTAAAAAAAGAAAATTGCAATGTTGACAGAGACTCACTGATATTAAAAATCGTTATAAAAAACAAACAGGATATAATCACGATGCTTATTATAAATATTAAAACCAATAAAAGGTTTTACATCTCTAAATAATCTTCTTAGACAAGATAGAAAATCAAACAACTTTGATCTAAGTAATTTCATTCTTTATTAGTAAAACAGTTAAACATAATTTTCTGTGGCACAGTTTTCTGTGACTCATTTGAAAAGGTAATATGGGCTCGCGGAACATTAGGTGAATCAATTTGAAACCTGGTGAACCTTTTCATACCACGACTGTATATAGACAGACGTGACGATTGTATAAAGGATTTTTTTACAATATGTGCACGTAACCCTAAAAATCGAAATACATGAAGAACAAAAGTGTGCAAACAGCAATTTACGTGAAGTACGACCTCCTTTTCTTAAACAAAGAGCCACCGGCACACGAAATGCAGTATTCCACTTGCCAAGCGACGCGGAAGACAAATAAAACGACCGCAAAAGAAACGGGGACACGTGAAGTTGGACTGCATAGAGCCTTGCCAACTTGCCAGAAGCATTCGGAAATGCGAATTTCTCGTGGAGTTTGCTGCCACTACGTCTTTAGTGTTCTGTGGGAATATTGGCCAAGCCAGGATCGAAAGAGGCTAAGGTCCACTTCAAATAGGACTGTATAGCTGACAGGTTCATAAAACCTAATATGTAGCGTTATCGTAAACTTTGCTACAAAATATATGTATATTAATGTGAATTATTTACACATATTATGCAGATAGTATAGATAGATAATAATAAAATAATAGATAGAATAATATTGATATGTCTGCAATGTTAATATAACAGCTTTTTACTAAATGTATATGAAAGTATATAAGGTACTTATATCCAAAAATCAATTTTTAACTGTGTCTATCCTAGATGTTCGTGTTAATCTCTAAAACAGCTGGACCGATTTTGACGGTACTTTCACTGGCAGATAGCTGTTTTCAGTAAGGTTTGCGGAAAAAAATAGACTCGAATGAAGTCGCGGAAAAAATATTTAAATAAAAATATTTATATAAAAAAATATTTATATTTATATAAAAAAAATATTTAATCCTGCTGCTATTTTATAATAATCTTATACTTAGAATCAAGACGTTTATTTCGGAATTTCTCCCATACGGTCTTATTTAAAATGTACTGTACTTTGGTAGTTGATTTAGTGTTTGAAATTTAAAAATAATTTATGTGGCTGCCGACATGCCTATGTGACAAGTTACAAAGAAAAAAATGAATCAGAGACTAAAATATAAATTTAGAGAATTGGTTTAAAATATAAAAGTGTAGTCGTGGTAGGTCGACGAGAGGCTTCAGAGCCTAAATCATCGACGTAAAGTCGCTAGTTTGTCAGTATTCTTTAGGATATACTTCGAGAAGTGTGCCACGGAATAACATGAATTGGTTCGTCCCTTTTACCACTGCAGACGTACGCACTTGCGCCACCGATATATCACGCGACGAACGCTATGCTTTCACTTTTATCATACGCACTGCTGAAGAGTGGAACTCTATATCGACGTCTGTTTTTTTTCCTGAAGAATACAATCTCACCTTGTATTGTTCAAGTTTCTCGTGAACAGATATCTTCTAGGTAAACTTGCTCCACATTAGACTGCATTTCCGCCTGACATCAGGCGCAATGTTAGTCAAACGGGAACCTATTCATTATATAAAAAAGGTTAGGATTTATCTTAAAGAAATCAGAGTATTATCTACACGTTTGTGTTCACTGTAAAAAACAACGGTTTTATTAACGAAGCATTGTTCTATTCAGGTAGGTCAAGCGTTTTCACACCTTTTCAGACCATGTCATGTTGATACATGCGACGGAGGAGGCTATTGTTGTCCTATTTAGAATTTTATACGCTGTATCTGGAACAAACTTTTTGTTATTTCTGTCAATAGTATAATTGCGATTCGGTAACAAGATACAGAAGTTGGATAATGCTCGATGGGACACTAATGTTTTGGCAACTTTTTAAGCCGCACTATCACGTCTATTTTTTTGTCGTACAAAAGTGTCTTAAAATTGTTCTCATCACAACGTTGTGATATTTACGTAAGGTAATATAATTGCTCTACGTAAATCTATAAGAGTTACAATACAATAAATTGACGATAAATAAAACAATAACAAAGCCGGTTTTTTAAATTTTCAATTAAGTTAAAACGTCCTATGCCCTTTACCTTAGTCACTTGGGTACGATTCGCAAATACCTGGTCGTCCCACGACGCGAAATAGATATGCAACAAGGTGAGTCACTCTTTGGGGTTGTGGTAAGTTTCCCACTTCGGCATTTCAGGTATATACTCGTATTTGTTTAAAGTCTAATTTTATATTCATCTACATCTGAATGTAATTTATCTAGCAAGTGCGTGGAAGATCACGCACGTCAGAGAGTTTCATAGAGACGTCATACACTTACACACAATATGTCGTTATTTGGGTATGTAACCATAAATAAGCATTTAACCGAAAGTATCCCATATCTAAAAAAATTCAAACCAATTTCATTCAAAGAAGTTTAATTATAATATTAATTCATTAATTATTTAAGTATAATTATGTCCATGCAGGAACGAAGAAAGAATACAATTTTCTGCCATAGCCAGGTGGTATTTGCCCGTTTGGATGGTTACCACCCCTGGTCTTCTAGTATGCCACCATAACAACCTTGAGTTGTGTTCCAGCATTAGTGGCCAAGTTCCATCCAGTATTCCGCTAGAGAGACGCAGCACATTTGTAGCACCCTTGGTGCTTGGTGCAACTTGATAACCTATATGATTTTAACGTAATAATATAGCATTAAAAACATGTGTATAACGTTAACGTGTCGGTAATTTTTACGTTATTTCAAGCGACGTTGCTATTTATAAGAATTGACTTTATTTCGACTGCATGTTACCGAAACAAGACAAGTCTAAATATCTAGCTCGCATTTAGCACAGTGCTGTTTGACAATTTCGCGAGTGAAAAATAGTGACGATGGTAACAAAACATAGTTATAAAGGTAAAATTACCGATAATAAATAGAGCTAGTGTTAACGTTATATTTTTACCGGTAAAATGTCTAGAAATAACGGTAAGATTTATAACAATGTTTGTTTTTTACCGTAATTTGAAATTAGAATAAATAACGATACCACACTTTTACCGGTATTTCAAGCCCTGTTTTAAAGCTTAAATATACTAGATTTTTACAATCTTAGGTCACGTAATTTAGGTCCGGCCATAAATAAATAAACTTTAAAGATGACGTTTTAATTGGAAAGTAATTAAAATTAACGATATATGGGTTACTGTATCCGATCAAGTTGCTTTACCTCCACAAAATTATTTTGAGGTGGTGAGGTAAACCGCCCTTGAAATTCAACCCCCTCTAAAAATTCCAGCCCCTAAACGGAATCTGGGGCGTAATTAAACGAATTTCGCAAGTGTCCCAGCCGGGGGGATGTTCATTAGTTGGGTAAATTATGATTAATTATGGACGGGGCGGTTAATGTGACGTGTTTTGGAATTTATTTTGGAATAACGTTGAGGCTTTACCGGCGTTAAGTGAATTTTATTAGAGAGCGGTTAATTATAAGGGAGCTTATTAAAGGTACAGGATTTATATTTAGAAGAAAACAAATGCTGCCTCCGGTTTTTGTTACAGTCTAAAAAGAGTGTTCATAAATAGGAACTAAGAAAATCTGTTTAAGGAAAATTTTCATTTTATTAACATAATATATTGTAAATGTAGCACAGCTAAAGCGGAGACAGGTAACGGGTGTGATGTTATTAGCCGTATGTTAGTTATGAGTAATAAAATACCTAAAATTTGTCGTTTACGATCTTTTTAACTGACTCAAACTCAATAGGAGAACAGGTGTAAAAATCTATAATATTATATACATAATTCTAAGCATACCGTACCTGTCTGTACATTGAAGCTATTATAAAACACAACTGGAATATACTATATACATATAAACGATGTAGCCCTATACGTCAGAGTTAATGAGTCCATGTATGCAAAGCATAGCGACATACATTCACATCGGACTCAGAATAGAGATAGGATTGTACCGTTGCCGAGGCCAATGGGAAAATCTAACCCGCTAACGCATGTTATGGGTCCGACTATATATAATAAACTACCGGACAAAATCAGACTTTCCGGCAGTTAAAACGCATTCACTTATCGGCTAAAGAAGTGGCTAATCGAGCACACCTTCTATAGCATGAAGGAATTTATGGATAACAAAGATTGACGATAAACAATGTCAATCTTAGTAACTAAAGATTTTGTAATAATATATATAACCCTGACGTGTAACATAGTTACGAATAAATGAGTTTATGAATGATGAATTTTTTTTTAGATTTCTTATCTGTCTGTTCGAGATTCACTTAAAAAGTACTGGGCCGATTTCGATACGGTTTTCGCTGATCGGCAGCAAATTCTTAATCCCGGGATCCCGCGGGAATTTGTGTGAGAATGACTTAAATTGGCCGGATTAAAAAACGAATAAAAAAATATCAGGTGGCAGGTGGTAGGGCATTTGCCCGACTGGATGGCTACCAGCCCTGGTCTAAAGTATGTCGCCATAACAACCTTAAGTTGTATTCCGGCGTTTATGACCAGGTTCCAGTCTTTCTTAAGAGAGCAGCAGCGCATTTGTAGCACCTTTGATGTTGCAAATGTCCATAGGCGATGGTAACCGCTTTCTATTAAGTGGCCCGTCTGCCGGTCTGCTGAACTCCTGCAATAAAAAAAAATCAAATACATAACTCGACTTGCACTTCTTATTTATTTACGAGACGTAAATTAATTTTTGTTAACGTTGCTAGTTATAATCTGTTTACTGCAGTGAAACTTCACGGTTATGGTTCTGATAGTGAAACTATGTTATCCATTTAACGTGAAAGTGAAGTCGGTTTTAGGGGTCAGGACTTAATGGCTAGATATTGGTTAAAAATAACTTGCCGGTTTTTGTAAGTCGTGGTTACACCAGGCTATTCTCTTGCAATTCAATCTGGAGATTTAACAACTACTTTAAAATCGCACTTTGAAATTGACACGGGTTCGCACATAGGGGGAATAGGTAGCCCCAGGGGGTGCCGCCCTGGACTCTCACTTCCAGAGTATACTCACTTCGTCAACAGAGGTTTAGTTGAAACTAACATTGCGCTGAACCGCATCCCCAAATACGGGTGGACCCCTGTAATACAATAATAATAAAAAAACACTTAAACTAAAACCCGTCCAGCCCCACCAGACAACTGTAGCTGGGATTAATTCAATGGGAACACTATCTAATTTGTCGTATAATCTGTTTGCAGCTACTGAAATCCGTTGCCAAGAGATGTCAAAGGGCGGTCTGGCGTATGAGGTGATCCTCGCGGAGCCGGTGGGCGTGCCAGTGCCCCGCCGCGCGGACTCACCCGAGAAGACGCCCTCAGTCGAGGAGATCCAGGAGAAGCTCAAGGCCGCTGAGGAGAGGAGACGTGTAAGTTAACTCTCTATTATGATCGTGCGTTAGGCTCGGTTATGTCATGTTAGCTGAGACACTAATCTCATGTTTCATATTGGAAAGAAAGAAAGACTTAATTTGAAGAAATAGCGACGTAATTACATACCTTCTACATTATTATACATAGAGCTTATTTTGAGAAATTGTACTTCACATTTTCAGCAAACAAGGTATGCTTGCACTCAGCATATTACTGTGCCGGAATTGTATCCGGCACGGAATATTATACTAAAATAAAACATTAATAATAATTATAAATCGCATTTAACATTGTTCAAGTCTAGTTTACCTATCAATTTTTGATGATAATATACTTTTTTGAGTAGTAATATAGTAAATACTATATTTTCATTTAATAATTTTTATATTAATGAATTCTAATAAGGCTAAGGTCATAGAATTAAGTATTTAAGTAAGTAGGTATTGCATATCGCGATTCCACTGCCAAGGTCAGTTTTCGAAGGGAATTTCGTTAATTACATAGATATGCAAGTTTGAATGGCTAAGCAAATTATTTAAATGTTTTTCAATATTTATTTGGAATTCTGATAGTAAAGAAGGTTTTTTTTTATGATTGAAAACCATATTTGATACATTCGAATTATATGAATCGAAAAATAAATACTTTTGCATTGTACAATTTCAATGTTTCTCAGAAGAGAAACCTCTGATACCTTTAATGTAAGGGTGCCGAATATTAAATTATAATGGTATTGTAAGCGATTAAAAAAAACTGTGTGTGTGTAGTATAGTTTACACGCAGTAGGGGGAAACAGTGTGACAAGGTGTGGTAGGTATACTAAATTTCGTGACGTCACATTTCATATATTATAACGTTCTAATATATTTAAGCTTTAAAACACCAAATTTGAAGGAATACCGAAAAAATTCAAAACATTTCCAAATCTATCTATATGAACATCGTGTTTAAATTATTAAATTCAGTGTATTCTATCTCACTCTTTCGCAGGCTTAGTACTATAGATTTAGATAGATAGATAACTTTATTGCTCACCAAAATAAATAAAATGCATAATAACAATACTTCTTAGCAAAACAACAGGCGGCCTTATTGCTAAAAGCGATCTCTTCCAGGCAACCTAACTTAAAAGAAATTCTCAACTAATCTGGCGATGTAGGTGAAGCAGAAATAAGATAGGACTGTACAATTTAAATATATATACTTACACTAATTTATAAATTTAGTACATACACTGATCTAGAATTAGATTTATGTGTTTATCCCTTTTTAATTTCGCTTTTTCGTTTCATCGAGTTTAAAGTTTTACTTCAAAAACGATAAACCTCTGACTTACCAACAATCTCTAATTTCTTTAATCAGCGAACGCACATATTTTTGATAAATCACCAATAGCAACTTTGTTATTAGTGAAAATTTGTTAATTTCAGAGAAATCAGATGCATTTATAAAATTTATAATACAAAAGACACATAGCTCATTAAATATAAGTTATAGAAAATAGATTCAATATAGTATTTTATTAGTATTTTATCTAAAGTCTATTGCAAACCATACTTATGATACATAATACATTCCCGTCAATTCACAATCGCAGCCTTAGTATAATTTAAATTTCGAATAGAAAGAAAGAAAATAATGTTTATTTAGAGTTATTGAAAATGATTAAAATATACACAAACAGTTTAATAAAAACTTAACTAACTCTAAACAGGCCCTAACTCAGCAAATGCTGGTTGATAACAACCTACGCTGGTCTTCCGTTAGTTCCAGGCAGTGACGTCACCTTCACAGAAGAAAAAAATAACTAACGAACATTTAATATTTTAATATTATTTAGAAGACCATGAAAACAAAGAATAGACATATTTTGAATAATACAATAATTATTTCATAACATATTATGTACTTATTTGAAAGTAATGATTTGGAAAAATAATAATAGGTAAATTGCGAACAAAAGGAAAAAAAATGAAATTAAAAAGAACTATAAATATTAAAAAGACTCAACAACGCTTACTAAAAGGCGCTTGTATCGAATGCGAGATCTGCTTACTGCCTCTGGTGTTCGTTCAGCAACGCTCTCAGTCTACTTTTAAAAATATATGCACTTCGAACGGTTCTTAAAATAATTAATTAATTATTGTGTCCTAATCTCAGAGTTTGGAAGCCAGCAAGATGGCGGCGATCGCGCAAAAGATGGCCAAGATCGAAGAGGCCTCGCGTTTCCGCAGCGAGCACACAAATAACTTCATCGCGTCGACGAAGGAGGCACTTGACGCTAAAATGGAGACACACGAGGAGAAAAGGGAGGCCTTCATCAGCGAACTACGCGGAAGGATCAAGGACCACTTGGAAGGAGTTGAGAAGACTAGGTAAGATAACGGATTTTTAGTCAAATGCTGCATATTCCGTCTACTGCAACCTAGTGTAGATTTACTATACGATATACTATCTTCTGCCCTCGACGTCGTCCGCGTGGTGCGATTTTTTAACTATCCCACGGGAACTCTTTAATTTTTTCGGGATCAAAGTATCCTAAATGTTGATCAGGGATATAAGATCAGAAAAACAAAAAAAAATTGAAATAATCTAAATTAGTTCTATTTCACTTCTTAAACCCCTGACTCGGTTTTTAGCAATTTTTTTTCATTGTACAGAAATTCGCCCTCTATGGTTTTGTTATATGTATAGATAGTATATTTTATGTATAACAAATTATCTGCCAAAAATTAAAACATAGCAAGTGGTTCTTAAGTTTACAACAAAGCAAAAATATACAAATAATAATAATAACAAATCAAATACATGATTAAATTTGGGAAAATACATAAGTTGAGATAATACTGGCATGTCAGATATTGCTAACAATGAATTTCTTTCGGCACAAACAATAAAAAGTAGCAGCTAGAGAGGAAAAATCAAGCCCCAAGTAAATACAATTTAAGGGGGAAATAATGAAAGGCTTAGAACTCATTGAGCATGTCGTATTTCACTGACGAAAGATGAACTGCAGGTTGAGCTTGGAGCAGCAGACCGCCGAAGTTTACAAGGCGATCGAAGAGAAGATGAACACTGCCGCGGATAAGCGCGATGAAAATATTAAGAAGATGCTGGAACGCCTCCGAGAACACGTGAGTGATTCAGAAAATTACTTACTAGCACGGCGACAAGTAGCCATTATTCCTTTACAGAGTTGTAAAATTATTAATATTAACATGTAAAAAGATAGAACCTTAGATAGATTCTAGATAGATTAATATGAAAATGGACTAATGGATGTAGGACACTTTCATGTCTCAGAGTATCACAATTTAATTAGAAATTATTACGAAGGGTTTGTCTTTTAACGGGCTTATACATTACAACACAATAGCTACACAAAGTTTATTGTCTCGTTATAAAAAGTTATCAAAAAGTGGTATTTATATTCTCACATTTCTGCACGGATAGAAGAAGGTTTATAGGATCATTATAAAAAGTTTTAATGTGTTATTCATAATCGCACTATTAATGAAAGTTGTTTATTTAGTTACGAGTTGCAGGACTCGAATTAAAATGCCGTTAAAATTACTATAGAATTTATTGGAACTATACAAACAATAACTGAACACAATCAGTTCAAACGTAATGAACGATTCAATAACACGCGCAGTACTGCAAAAAATCCTTCAAAATCAACTGACATTACGTAAGTCAAGTTAATGTCAAAATCAACTGACATTTTACATGTCAAGTGAAATGATATTCTAGATGTGATAATTAACAGGTTAGATAAACCCATATCAGATATTACCCACTTTAGGGAATTTTTACAATTATATCTTCAATATATAACATATGCAGCAACTGCGATATTGGTTGTCATGAATAACACTTTTTGGTAGCTTTTTTATAACGAGCCTATAAACCCTGTACAACTATTGTGTATAAGGATTTTATCAAATTCTCTATAAACCTAATAGTACAGTCTTCAAATATTTTACTTCTATTTTGTTCGGCGATGGAAATATTTTATTGATCAACGAACGTTTTGACAATAGGAGGAGCAAGTTCGCAAAGTTCGCGCCGGCAACCAGGAGAAATTCCAGCAGTTGGAAACAGCTATCCAGGATAAACTGCAGCAGGCAGCCGACCGTCGCTTGCAGCTCGAGGCTGAGCAGAAGGAGAAGCTACGCAACCATGTAACTATTACCAATTTGTCATAAATTAATTGATGTTAGACTCATTCTGTTATATTACTAATTGTTGCGTTAATTTCATTATAGATAATATGGTTTGAACTGGTATTCTCAAATTTATATCACACTATGTAAGAGGTCATCCATAAATTACGTCACACATTAAGTGGCGGGGCGGGGTTGACGAAGTGTGACATTGTTTGACATTGTGTGACGATAGGTCACATTTCAAAATCGAATATATTTATGCTAATTACGAAACTGCTGTTTTTATTTGATAATGTTTTGTTATAAAATATATGATGTCACAATAGCGAGGGAGGAGTCTGAAAAACGTGACCAGTTGTGACTCGGGGTGGGGGCAAAAGACAATAAAATTCGTGTGACGAAATTTGTGGAAAGCCGCCCTAATTTCATAACAGCAATTTCAATATTTTATTCACTTTGAATTCTATTACTGGATTAGTAGAACAAATAAGCGCTATAGGCGTTGATTTTGAAATGGCGAATTGTCATACAACCTTTCACCCCCTTAGGGGATGAATTTTCAAAAATTGTTTCTTAGTGCGCAACTACAACATAGAAAGGACCCGCATGCTTTTTTTTATTTCTGGAGCTCAGCAGACAGGTTGACGGTCCAACTGTGATGGAAAGTGGTTACCGTCGCCTATGGACATTAGCAATACCAGTGTTGCTGCCAACACGCTGCCGGCCTTAAAGGAAAAACTGGAATATGGCCACTGATGTCGGAACATAATTCGAAATTGTTATGGCGTCATACTCTAGACCAGGGGTGGTAGCCATGCAATCGAGCAAAAGCCCTACCACCTGGCCGCCCCAACTCAGGAATTAGTATTCTTTTTGGTTCCTGCGCTGACCTAAACGGTCATAGCTCCAGTAGTTTGGCATATGCGTTTATAATATGTCAGTCAGTGAGGTCAAGTAAGTATATAAGGATGTTTGTATAAACAGGCCTTTTTAGTTACCTCCGCTTTTGGAGCACGCCAATTCTCGAAAGTTGTAATTCTATAATTTTTTGTTTGTAGCTTTACTCCAAAAAGCATATTTAAAAAATCCACTTCTTGTAAAGGTTACCAAAATTCGGTTTTTCATTTTTTATTCTGTTTTTATGGCAATTTTTCGATATTTTTGAAATTTCCTTTAAGGGCACTAGGTGGGTACCCCACAAAAAAGCCCTGTGTATAGATAGTTACATGTGTTTGTCTGCCGTCTTTATAATTATATGCGTCTCGCCAGGCGACAGTACTACATGTACGATTTTTAATTAATTTACAAAAAGAAAGACGACACTCCATTTTGAGTCCACTTTTTTGTGGAAGCATATGGTGTGAATCTTGCCGGCGACAATTTGCGGTCATTGAACCACTTTTAATTGTGAAGAACGAGAAATTACGAACGAATGGTAATAATTCAGTTTCTATAATTGTAAGTTACATGTAATAATTGAATTTAATTGCACATTCTCAGAAGTGATAATTGGTTAGTTGTAAGATTTTGAAACGGGCTGTTGACCTCCGATTAATTGAAGTGACAGGTTGAAGTTTAAAAACTATTTCAAGTCTGGATTTTTTTAAAGCTTTTTCACCCGTACATACTTATTTACAAATAACTTTATCTAACACTTTGTAGAATTCCATAATAGTGTAGTCTTCTTTGAAGCCCTAATTTACATTTTTTTTTGTCTATTAATCTGTTTTACGGAGCATGTTAACCAATAAAGAGATAAAAATGTTTTTTTTTTCTACAAGAGACTATTAGTTATAGTTTTTTTTACTTACACATTAATACAAAGCTTTCTAATGTTACATCAAAATCTATATATCAATACGTGAAGAAAATATTTTGTACCCCTTTTACGGAAATTGCGCGGCACACTTATATTTTTATAAAGAGAAGAAGCGACAAATACTAATATTTTTTTTTTTTTATAAAAACACATTAAAACAATAAAAAAACACTGCCATGTATTTGACACACACAGGCATGTGTACTCTTTTCTTTATTGTTCAAGTCGAATTAATTATTATGGTCGAATTTCAATCTTGGCGACCTCTAGTAATAAACTATTAAATTACACGGTTGATGAAATTCTATCCGTGCAGGAACGGAGAAAGACGGCAAGGCGGCCTGTCGTAAGAGACGGCAAAACAACCCACAGCCAGGTGGTAGGACATTTGCCCGTCTGAATGGCTACCACCCCTGGTTTAGAGCATACCGCCATAACAACCTTGAGTTGTGTTCCGGCATTAGTAGTCAGGTTCCTGTCCCATCTATCCATAGGCGACGCTAACCACTTTCCATCACTGTTGGGCCGCCGTCAACCTGTCCGCTGTACTCCAGCTATAAAAAAGATAAATACTAGTTCAAACCAAGTACTATTTTTTTCTAGAAGCATGATTTCCTGATATTAGATCGAAATATCTTTTTTTTATCATTGCCTTATTTGGTTTTACATTTTTTGTTTTTTTTTTGTTGACCATATTGTTATTATTTCGGCGATCATATAGAATATTAAGCTCGCCGAAGTCCGTTCCGCGGCCACGGCCAAGGTGGAGGAAATAACCAAAGACATCGAGACCAAGTTGACCGCGGCCGAGATCAACAGGGAAAAGGAAATACAGAAGAAACTGGACTTCGTCAAAAAGGAGGTTTGTTTTTGTTTAAATCTAATGCTTCAAAAAAAAAACTCTTTCCATCAATCATTATTTTCGATTAGTTGTAAACCAGTTTTTCTTATTATATTCATGTCTTTTGCTTTCCTCGTCCAGGCTTTCCTAGCGATTTTGTAATTTTAGTCTACACACTGAATTGAAAGGGTAATACTTTGAGAGAAATTTATTTTAGATGTGTAAAAATATTGTTACGAGTTGAGCGGGACTCGAATTAAAATGCCGTTAGAATTATTATAGAGTTTATTAGAACGTATAACGCAGGTACAAATATAATCGAACGCAACAAATCCAAACGTAATGCAGAACGTCATAATTCAATAAAACGCCCAAAGTCCGTCACTATTAGATTACCGAATGTACTCACGTCACGCCTTGATCGTGGTTCCGCTCCTAAGCTCCGCTCCTATTGGTCTTAGCGTAATGATATATAGCCTATAGCCTTCCTCGATAAATGGGCTATCTAACACTGAAAGAATTTTTCAAATCAAAGCAATATTTCCTGAGATTTGCTTTAGATAGCAAACAAACAAACTCTTCAGCTTTATATACATATAGTACTAGCTTCTGCCCGCGACTTTGTGTCCGTGTGGTGCGGTTTTTTAACTATCCCACGGGAACTCTTTAATTTCGGGATCAAAAGTATCCTATATGTTGACCAGGGATATAAGCTACCATCATACAAAATTTCATTTAAATCGGTCCAGTCGTTTCGGAGATTAGCCGGTACAAACAGAGAAACAAAAATTTGAAAAAATCTTAATTAGTACTATTTCACTTCTTACACCCCCCTAGCTCCGATTTTAGCATTTTTTTTTATTGTACAGAAATTCGACATCTACAGTTTTATAATAAAACTACGTTTTAACGGTTTTAAACGCTGTAATTTATTTGATTTTGGTTTATCCGACGTTTCGGCCGCTTTTCAATGGCCGTGGTCACGGAAGTCTTCCGTTTTGTTATGTGTACAAGTCGCAAAAACTTAAGAAAATACTATCTACAGTTTTATTATATGTATAGATGAGATAAGATGATTTGCGAGTCTTGGATCGGTTTCGGAGTGGTCCATCGTATATTCCCATATAACACACGTATAACTTGCTGAGGTATGTATTTAAAAGGAATGAATTAATATATTGTCGGTTGATTTTCAGGAGCGACGCGCGGAGATGGTGAGGCAGAACAAGAGTGCGCGCGTCGAGAGCGAGTCCGCCGCCACCTCGGGCTAAGCCGCGCCACGCATGCGCCACAACGCCACAACACAACAACACACAATCCAACAACACACAACCCAACAACACAAATCAACAATGCAACGCGCACTGCGACAACAACACTACCGATACGTTGAATTCTAGATTTAAACTCGCTTAACGGCAGAACAATAAACGACCGAATTTCACTCGACGTTGTTCAAATCAGACGCTTAGGTCATTTTTAGCCCAACATATTTTCATAATGTCATTATAACATGTAATTTTTTTATTAAATGGCAGTCTAAGATCTATCTGGAACGTTCTCCGAGTTCATTTGCGAAGAGCAGTACTGTATATAAGAAAATTCTTAGACTTTTAAATGTTGCAGTGTGTCCATCTTATATGGTTGTCTCGTGTGATTGGTCGCACGTATGACAACTGCTTGTGAATGCATTTACGTATTAAATGTCGTAAAGAATGTTCTAACGCCCTGGATGTTGCATGTTTTGCGTTATGAAACCGTTTAACGAATATAAGATGTCTATGTTCACACATTTGTTAATTAATAATTTAGTGTAAACGTGCACAAAAGTGATGGTACATATATGCCCAAAAATAGTGGAGCAAAATACAAAATTCATAGTGTCTATTTACACTAATATCATAGTGCAAATTTACACAAAATATATAGTGCAAATTTACACAAAAGTAGGGTAAATGGACCCGAAAGTGTAGATGCAAATTTGCACAGGAGTGAGTGGAAATTGCACAAGAAGTGTTGGTACAAATTTTAAAAACGCTAGTGCAAAGATGCATTAGTGTTAGTGGAAATTTGCATTTTTTTTTTGTGAATTAGCATGAAAATGTTTAATGTAAATTAACATTCCGTTGACAAATAATGTTATTTGTCAAATATTCCTTATGACATTAAATACGAAGGTGTTCAACGCGTAACGACATAGAGTAGTGTTAAATTCATAATATTCAGTTCAGTGACCTGCATACGTACGGAATTGAGTGGATGATACGCTAATAAAAGAGGCTATCGATATTATTTGCGGTTTTTAAATTTACAGAAATAAATGTTGATATTTACTATTCTATCAAGACAAGAACGGAAGGGGTGTTATGACGTCATAAATTACTATATCAAAGGTTTAGTGAATATATTCATCGGCGTATTAGACCTTGCGCTTATAATATGCGCTGTATGAAAGATGATCGAATATGTAACCAGCCCACAAAAAAATTAAAAAGTGGATCCATCTTTTCTTGTGTTTCGATGCGCTGAATCCGAATCTTAGGCCAGTTTGGTCAATACACGTTTAACATGTGATGGTGTATGGACCAAACTGACCCCAAATTCGGTGTTGTGATCCATATACCCTTAAAATTTTGAGGGTGTTCGTACCAAACTGACCCCAAATTCTGTGTTTTGGTCAATATACCCTCAAAATTTTGAGAGTGCTCGGACCAAACTGATTCGGTTTCAACTCATCGAAATACATAAGAATAGATGGCTCTGATTCAAAGTACAAACCACTTTTTATTTCTTGTGGGTCAGTGGTATATTTACCTCTTTTTCAATTTAAAAAAAAAATTACATAATGTTAATGTTTGAATTTATATTAAAATTAAAAAAAATAATTCACCAACTACATCGTATATAACATACGCTGTTCTAAATTATGTGCAAGTATTTTAAAATCCTCACAATATTAGTATTGTTTAGATAGTAACGAACAAAAATATATCAATTGAATTATCAAAAGAATTGTCTGGTAGTTGTTGTTTAAGGATATCCTATAGTGATTTATGACGGTAGTTTTAAGATGTTTTGGCTGGTCCAGTGTGTATAAAATGTTATCTCTGTGTGAGTCGCGGGGTTGCCATACGTCGCCCATTATTGCGTCGGTGTTGTAACATGTCAAAATATTGTGATAAAATTATTAAATAAAAAAAAAACTTAACTCACTTAATCTTCACAATATTTAGGTTACATGCCTGACGCGCTTGTTATATTTTCAGTATGTATCGTCTTTCGTGTTTGCACTCTAAATATGGCCTAATGTAGGACCTGATCTCAAACGATTTTTCAATAAAATTTAAAATTAGGATTCTGTAACGACTGACTTTGCATATGATTAGGTGGTGCATTTATTTTTGAAGACACGTGTGTTATAGCGTAGCTTGTCCTTGGCTCGTTGTGGGTAATTTTGTACTAAACCCAAGGGGACAAACATGTTGACTTTTGGGGAACCAAGATCAAAGATGGCGTCAGGGGGTGGCTGCTAATGAAAAATATCCCTAACACTAGTTTATAGACTAATATCATTATTTTTAAAGTTAACAATACGCAGCAGTATTTTTAGGATGTTACTAAATAAATTTAGGTTTCACGTTTCTCTTGGCGATTATGTGGGATAATCATTATTTTTCAAAATATTCTTACCAAGTTATATTTTGTTATAATGTTTAAAAACATATTTCTGTTGTGTGATAAGAATACTGCGATTATCTTGTACAGTACGCACGAAACTTCAATGCGCTTCAGAAGTTAGCTCCGTGACTTTAAACGGGTTTTATCAAACTTTAATGTTCATTACAAATAACAATGAGAAGAGCGAAAGGGAGCCTGTGTGGACGCGTGGATCTTATAATTGTGTCCGCAAAGACTTGTACCAACTTCAAAGACGCATATTAGTTTTGAACATACTGTAAGTAACCTTTTATAAGAGTATGAAGGATACTAGAAGAATCGCCGTAAGAAAATTATCTGAAAAAGTGCGTAATTCTTCAATCCCACAGGGTGCTTAGTTTTTCGTCTCTTGCGGTGCGATACAGTAAAACATCACTAGACTTTAAATCAACATTGTATTTATTTAAGACATATTTTAAATCCTACTAGTTAAAAGTTTAAACTCTTAAAAGTTAATAATTTAATGTTAGGACTTGCTTAGCTAAAAAAATAGGTTTTAAATAATACAGTGTTTGTTGAAAGTCTAAAAGACGCAAGAAAAGACTTGTGGCGCCCTTTCTAAAACTAGGTTTTACTGGGTTTTCAGAATTACAGTCTATTCCCTACAAATGACTCAAACCTAGTACAGCACTCGCGAAACTTAAATGCGTTTCAAGTGAAATTAGCTCTGTAAGGTTGCGCAGGTCCAGTTGAATGTTAATGTTTATGAGATCTTACCGTGCTTTGTGCGAAAGAGATGGCATGCGAATCCGGATACCCCAGAACGAGAGCGCAACACTTCTCTCAGCTCTATCTGCAAACCTTATAATTCTGTTCTGCGTAATGACATGTACGAACTTCATGGACGCATTTAAGTTTTGCTCGTACTGTAATTGTCTGTTTAAAGTGTGAAGTTATATAAGTCGTGACAAGATCTTTATTCTTATCGAAAATTTTATTTTAATATCAGAATATAACTTGGATCATATTTTGATTGACATCTAAATTGAGTAGTGTCGTGTCGGTTTGTTCGTGGTTGCGTTTACGTCTTGAGCGTCGCTTGTGCTCGATGCCGGTGTCCACGTTATAGGATATTGTTATCGTGGAGCAGATTGGCTAAGTTTTCATTTCACTTTAATTTGGTCTTTTGTGATGGGACAAATACCTAACGTCTGCTACGTTAATGATATTATCTGATTGGGTTGTCGAAATCATACTACCCGTTCGTATATTTTCCACAATATGTACATAATAAAAACTTGTTTCAAATATAACTTGAATAATGAATAAGTAACAGCTCATGTCGATATTTTTTTACATGAATGCTTTTCTCCTTTCACAAGATCTGTTAAAATCCCAATTCATTCGCAATAACGTCGGTTAGGCGCATGTGCGGTATAATTAGAAACAGTACTGTATTATCTTAAATGATAGCAGTGAATTTTTCTACAAAACTGCTTAGATCAATCTGCCCGACGATAACTAGGATTCATCTAAATTCTAATTTTCGCTTCCTTTCATGATCTCAAATTCATGTTTTCTTAACAAAAAACATATACACATAGAGTGTGTTTAGTTAACAGCGAAAGTGCCTCACTATTTGGTAATTAAATTGGCTCTTGAATAATAATATCAATAATGTGTAAAATAGAAAGCGAGGGGGTAGTTCACTTGGTGTTTTACGCTTCACGCTCGATTATGCGGGTAGTCGCGAAAACTTTGGGAAGAATTACTTTTTTTTGCAGTTGGATATTCAAATTTTATTTACTTTAAGATTTCTGATTGTAAATAATATAAATATCGACTTTAGGCGATTTAATTCAACACATTATAAAGTTGATTTCGTTGTCTATTTTTTTTCCAAATTGTAATAGTATAACTTTTCGTGGTCTCAAGTAGAGAGACTAAAAATACATAATTGTTTGTCTATGGTTCAAGATGAGCGTAAAACAATGACCAAGTGATTATAGCCCCGGTGCACAAAACTTTGTAGCGAGTTTTATATTTTTTTAAGAAGGTAGAGAGTTCGGTGCCGCGGGCGGGTGGTCGTTGTGTCGGACACGAAAATCGCTTCTGTGATGTTTTTTGCTCTAGTTCAGTGTACAGTGCGGGTGAGTAGCGGGTCTGTCGGGCATTGAACGCGGGGTCGACAGTCCTTGAGTGAGCAGAATGAGCTTAACTCCCATAGACAATTCAATGTTGTTTATATTCAGATGGCGGGGCAAAATTACCATAAAATAGGCCTGAGTAACTCGGCAAAATCACTTACGTTAACTCGATAACTCTAAGCGCAGCTCACTGCGCCAGCGCATTCACTAAATTCAAAAGTGAGTCACAGTGCGTCAAAATAGTATCTACGCTCCGCGTAAGTCGTAACTCGAAAAATTTTCACTACCCCTGCTGGCGTTTAAAGTAGGCGATACACCTTGGCGCAACATTAACTGATAACGATTTGAGTCTGCATTTTGAGTTGGGAAAAAAAAATTAAACTACAGTACAGTCAGTTATACGCCAACACATGTTGAATAAGGGTGATAACACACTAGCGCAGTGAGCTGAGTTAGCTCAATTGCGGGGCGCAGCGTAGTTTTGTTCAGGTCTACCGCAGAAACTCGCGTGGTGCATGCACTAAATATAAATAAACACGTCTATTGCTCAACTCTGGTTCTAAGTTTAACGCGAAATTAAGAAAAAAATAGATATTACATATCTTCATAGAACTAAGCAACACAAAATTGATATTTCGTATGTTACATAATTGATGGATGCGAGTTCATTCTGCCCAAGGATTGCGTTTAGTTGAGAGTTAATCATCTATTTTATAGTATATTTTTGCCATTATTTTAGCGTCGGTCTGTTTTCAACGAGATATCGATAATTGTATATAATTAAGAGATGATGTATCTTGCTTGGCGCGTGGAGCGCGGCGGGTGAGCTTTGCCTGCTTCTCATGTGTTACTAACGCTCTGTACGAGTAAGGTGCGTTTTCCAACTAGCCACTGTGTTTAACACTCAAGATGGATATTGCAGAACAGAAGGGAACAACACAGTGTTCTGCTGTGTTAGTCTGTGTGTTAACTGGTGAGATACCAATTATTCAGGGACGTCTATCTGTATAACTACAATAGTTTTTGGCGGTACATAGAAAATTCATTGGTATATAGAGTCATCCATGGATAATAGGGTTTGGAGAATGCATTATATATAGGTGTAAGCTTGTTTCTCGGCGGAGAAGTTTCCTCTGACCAATATGCCTTGGGTATTGTGTAGCCTTTTAGAAATCTCACGATCGGAAAGAATCATGTATAGCGAGCAAATATAGCTTTGAAACTATTAACAGTTTTATGTTTTAATTTAAGCACGTCGCATATGACGTACTGGAGTTGGCGGTTGATGAGTCAGTACGTCGTCTGTGGTGGGCTTTATGGTAATATTAGTCACTATTACTCTTTATGGTGTTATGAAAGTTGATTTTTATATTTTATTACTTGATTAATAATGTGCTTCAGTTATGAGGTATTGCTGTTTGAAGTGCAGGCAATTTTTTTGTAGTTTCATTGTCGTATTAAATAAATAAAGTCATAAATACTAATAAAATGGTGTTTAATTTAAAACCTTGATGCCTTAAAGCTTATATAATATATAGATACTCTTGGACCATTAATAAAAAGACTGAGTCTCGGACTCTCAAAGTGAAGCTGGTTAAAGGATGCCGATAGCACCGCAGTGCGTTAAGTCGGCACCGCATTTGAACACTTCTTTGAAGACTTGAAAACACATTTAAACTAATTAAAAATTCCAAAAACAATTCGACAGAGTTGAACTATTCAAAGCTGGAGCTTTCGTTAAAATATTTTTGAAACTACAACCTCAGTTTTTACTGCACTACGTGTCTCTACCTCCAATAAAAAATCAAAAATACGTCATACGAATTTACGAAAGCGGCTGCATTAGGACTTTTCTCCTGATCAATTATTCTCTACACTACCATTACATTGAAAAATAAAATATCAACCTTCATGAACTACACCTTCCTGTTTTTAAACTAGACATGCCCAGTAGTTTCTGAGAAAGACTGTGAGATAGAAGGAAATAATTAAGAAAAAAAAGTTCTGTTATTGGCAAAATGACTACGGAAGCCTGAACAAGAAACGAAAAGTATCTCACCTTTATACTGTCTGGAAATCATTTTACAGATAAAATTTTAATATATCGTTAAGGTGCAATTTTTACAATCATATTAGAGTTTACTGGTACATATCCGGCTCGACGGACCAATTTGTGAAAAGCTTTTATGGAAACAATTTTATTATTTTAAAGTACCTATTATCATTGTCTATCGTAGCTATATTTTTCTTATTAAAATGACGAAAGCAGTCTTTAGGGCTAACGGCCTGGCTACAGACCCAGACTTGGCGGCACAAAGTAATTGGGCGTCGTCGCTCGCAACAAGTCATGGCATACTTCGTACATCTTAACATACGTCTGGCCGTCTAGTAAGCGGTCTAGCCAATTTCAAGTAAGTATTGAATTAATATTTTCAATTATAGCCTCGTAGCGCCCACGGTCCTGAAAACAAGTACTTCAATGAAATAGTGAGCCCAGCATCAAATCCCATTTCGTCAAATGAATGCCCAGGGTACTATTCTAAGTACGGAGTACCCCAACTTTAATCATTACTATTAATTGTAAATTGCCACGTTTTTATGATGTGATGTCTCCGAATGTATGTTCAAGGTTTGTGTTTGTGTATGACCATGAAGCAGCAATGTCAATAAAAGCGAAAGAAATTTGTTTTTCTTGACTTGGGATGGAACAAGATTTCGAGTTTTTAAATAAACCTTAATGTATTCATTAAAGTCTTTACGATTTGTGTTGTAATGCTTATCAACAATAGTTGCTTATATACTATATTTGCTGTTTACATTAAAACTTTATATGGATCTGAGATATAGTGAAAATTATCTTCATTCTAAATTTAAGACCTTTTAATAGAGTTTTTAAATAAATAATATTCAAATAAATGTTTCTATTAATTTTAAAGAATTTTTGTTTATTAAAGTTATTAAATTGATTTTTAAGTTTAATTTTTTTTTTGGGGGGTAGTAGGGAAAAATTGATGTAATTAATGTTTGTTGTTTTAAGTCTAGTGTTTTTGACCCAAAGTCCTACCAAAAGGTAACTTATTGTCCTTTTTTCCTTCTCCTCCTTCACCTGATACAAGAAAAAATTATCATAAGACTTGTGAGATTACTGTAAGACATACATACATACATAAAATCACGCCTGTTTCCCATGGGGGTAGGCAGAGACTATGGATCTCCACTTGCGACGATCCTGACAAACAACTTTCGCTTCACCTACTTTCATTAACCTCTTCATACATGCGCGTTTATTTGAAATGCTTTTTACCTGACCTTTTTTTAACAGTTCTGATATTTGTTCATGGTATGTTCGTCTCGGTCTACCGGCAACAGCTCTACCATTGACAATGCTGTCATATACCTGTTTTGTGATTCTATTTTCATCCATCCTCTCTACATGCCCAAACCACCTTAATATTCCTTTTTCAACTCTTGTTATTACATCTTCTTTCAAACCACATCGTTCCCTTAGCACACTGTTTCTTATCCTATCATTCAAGCTAACCGCACATATACTTCTCAAAGCTCTCATTTCAACTGCGTTTATCCTACTTTCATGCTTCTTCTGCCATACCCAACTTTCACTACCATACATCAGGGTCGGCACCAACACTCCTTTATGGACAGCCAAGCGTGCCTTTACAGACACTTTCTGGCTATTCATAAAAGAATTTAGCGCTCCATTCACCCTATTACCTGCCATAACTCTCCTTTCAATATCCCTTTCATGCTTTCCGTCTCTGGTAAACATGCAGCCTAAGTAAACAAATTCACTAACTTGCTCTAACTTTTGATTTCCTATCTGTATATTACAACTTGTCATTCTTTCATCTCTTTCAAACACCAGAACTTTCGTCTTGTTCACATTAATTTTCATACCCTTTCTCTCAAAAGACTCATTCATAATTGTTACCATCTCCTGTAACTCCGTTTCCGATGACGCAAGTATAACTTGATCATCGGCGTAGAGTAGACATTTGATAAGTAACCCATTCATTCTTAAACCACTTTCACTTTCTTTCAAATCGTCCAAGCAACTGTCTAAGAATAGGTTGAACAGCCACGGCGACGCTACACAGCCCTGTCTAACACCTTTTTCAATGCTAAACCATTCAGTGTAGGCGCCGTTAACCCTAACACAAGCACTGGAATCGCTATAGAGGGACTTCAGTGATCGTATCAGGTTGTCTGCTATCCCATACTTAGCTAGCGCTGACCACAGTTCACTCCTTATCACTCTATCATAAGCTTTCTCCAAATCTATAAATGCACAATATACATTTTGTCCTTTGGCCAAAAACTTCTCATTTATGCACCGTAAGGTAAAGATTTGGTCCACACATCCCATTCCCTGTCGAAAAGCCGCTTGTACATCCCATACTTTCTCTTCTGTTACTTTCAATACCCGTTCAATTAACACTTTAGCATACATTTTCCCGACAGCGCTAAGAAGGCTGATGCCCCGATAATTTTTACAGTCCTGTTTTGACCCTTTTCCTTTGAAGAGTGGTACAATAACGGCTTTGCACCAATCTTTTGGTACACAGCCACTCTTCCAGCATATGTTAAAAAGGCGATATAAGAGACTTGCGACCAAACCTTGTCCAGCCTTTAGCATTTCCACGGTTATCCTATCATACCCAGCAGCCTTTCCTAGTTTCATACTATTCAATGCTTTCATAATTTCATCCATACCTATACTATCGCTACTTTCTTCTCTATTGTCCTTTACATCAGTCATACTTTCCACATCCGCTTTATCTTTTTCAAACAATCCTTCGAAATATTCTTTCCAGCGATTCAATACGCATTTTTCTCCTTTCGCAATGTCTCCATTCTTGTCCCTGATTACATTGAGCTCAGACTGTACTGTCTTTCCTCTAGCTCTTTTTATAGATTTCCAGAAATATTTAATGTTACTCTGGAAATCTTCAGAGATTCTTTCATCCAAATCATCTTTTTGCTCATTCTTTTTCTTTTTGACTGTAATTTTAACTATTTCATTCATCCTTTTATACAAAATTTTTGCCTCATCTACATCCTCCTTTTTTGTATTTTTTAGTCTTAGGTCAGTTCTTAAAGCTAACCAATCCTTCCATGCTTTCTTTTTATCATTCACTACACTCTGTACTTCTTTATCCCACCAAATATTCTTTACGCATTTACCCGTTTTTCTTTTAGTTATACCACACACATCAGTCGCAACACCCACAACTTCGGTTTTAAAGGACATCCACAACTCTTCCACTTCGGACACATCATTCATTTCAG
This sequence comes from Dendrolimus punctatus, assembly GCA_012273795.1. Lineage (NCBI taxonomy): Eukaryota > Metazoa > Arthropoda > Insecta > Lepidoptera > Lasiocampidae > Dendrolimus > Dendrolimus punctatus. Next base: position 20,531,715 of record CM022536.1, read on the forward strand.
TAAATTTTTCTTCTAATTTTGATTTATACTCTTCTTTTACTTCTTCTTCTTGCAACTTTTCAACTTTTATTCTTTCTAGTGTATTATATTTATGTTTATCGGTATGTTGGTGCCTCCAAGTTTTGAAAAGATCTTTTATTCGGCACACTACTAAGAAGTGATCTGTATTGATGCCTGTACCCCGATATGATCTGGTGTCCAGAATGTTTTTTCTTAATCTTTCATCTACTATTACAAAATCAATCATACTTTTCCCTTTCACATTTTCCCACGTGTACATATGTATATTCTTGTGACAGAACATTGTGTTAGTCACGCACAAATTCCATTCTAAACATACCTCAAGCAAACAGTCACCATTCATATTTATTCTTTCATCTCCGTATGTACCTAACACCCTTTCATAACCATCTCGTTTTAAGCCTACCCAGCTATTAAAATCACCTAACATAATTAATTTTTCGTTCTGCTTACATGTAAGCAGCACACCTCTCAAACATTCCCAAAACTTGTCCTTTTCCTCTATGGTTTGTCGGGAGGTGTAAGTCGAGCTCATGTCTGATGGTGCATATGCCCCAACCACAAAAAGCCGAGTCAAGCCAACTTTCAGTCGAATCCATACAAGTCTTGGGCTGACACACTCATGCTCTTTCACACATTCTTCCATTCTTTCAGAGAGAATAAGACCTACTCCTTGACTCCCTCTTTCAGTCGCTTGCACTCCTGACCAATAAGCCGTATACTGACCGTACTTAGTGGTTTCACATCCTTTCCGCTTCGTCTCACTCACACATAATAAATCTATTTTTCTTTCATTCATCATCTGGCATACTTCATCTAATAAAACTACGTTTTAACGGTTTTAAGCGCGGTAATTTATTTTATTTAGGTTTATCCGACGTTTAAGTCGCGAAAACTTAAGAAAATATTATACTTCATCTACTTTACTGTCCATCCCTCCTCTTACATTCAACGTCGCTAAACGGCTCTCCACAGTCCGCTTTTCGCCCCCATGAGAAACGAGACGTGACGAGTTGCGAGCCGCGTCGCCGCCGTGCGGATTATTATTATATACACTATATATTTCATTGCGTGTTCTCATGGGCTTTCTTACACTATATTAATACATATTTAAATACTTATTTATATATTATACATTTTTTTTTAAACTAAAACATTATAGCTAATTGTTTTAAAGTCTTTAAAAAGAAAAATCACAGCATATCATCGCAGCGACATCAATATTATAAAAAGCGGAGGTTGTGGTTTGAATTATTTGATTAATTGAACTTTTCATATAGAGCATTGCATAAAGTGACATCTATTTTGAACCGACTTCTATTAAAAAATGTAGACATCGTCGATTGTGGTTCAGATTCTTGTCCATAAAATTCTTGATAAAGCGACATCTCTTGTACCAAAACGGAAATACTTCAATTGTAGTTTAGTTTATTTAAATTTCTATTACAGCGACACCTCTGGTTTAAAACGTAAACAAAGAAAAGAAATTGCCAATCCGCGAATGTTTGTGTATTTAAATTTCAAAAAGAAACTGTTAATTGTTTACACATAAAACTTCATGAAGAGGTTATATATTCAGCTTTTCACTACTACTTTACTTCACTTGTATTCATTTGTTTATGTGTAATTTAATATATACTATAATTATGTTGTTCGCATTTAAAATCACTATTTAAAACTGTGGAATTTGTTGTCAAACACTAACGACTTTCAATTCGTTAACACTGTATTTTAATTTGAGGATAACACTTGCAGCACTTATTTGTAGATAACTATAGACGTTGCATACTAGTTTGAAAGTATTGGAGTGATTTGAATATTTAAAAACAAATTTTTGTTACGGAGACTAATGTGAAACCGCCGCCATCTTAGCTTTATCTACATTTTAATTTTACTGTAAGACACAATTTTTAAAGTTCAAAGTCTTGGGTTTTCGCCAATTAAACCTTTTTTTAAGTACTTTGGGCGTTTCGTTCGTGAAAGCGATGCAAAACCTGGGCGTTAGGAGAATAGAATAATATTTTTAAAAAATAAAACGTCACTACCACATTTACCGCAAAAGTATATTTTCGGCAAAATGACTTCAATCCAAGTGATTTAAAGTTATACAGCGAGACGAGAAAATTAAATGTCAAAACAAAAATGGCTGTCGTTTTGTGTGTGAGTGTGTGATATCCTCATATCTCAAATAATCTCAATTGTATTTCACAGATTCCGTTTCAGGTGATTAAATGTTTTAAATTAAAAGATACAAAAGTGGTCATTTTAAAAGTTTTTAAAGTTATTTGATTGAATAATAGTGTTGTAACTTGTAATCGTTAAGGTTAGGTTAGTGATAAAATGGATTCAAACAGAGACAGTAAGCGTAAACATGATAGAAATGGAGATGAGGATTATGATAAACGCAAGAACAAAAAGTCCAAAAGGGCCCGTTCTAGACATCGTTCGCCTGCCGAGAATCGTGAAAAAGATTACAAACGGAAAAGAAGGCATTCTAAGTCACGATCTCCTGAAGTGCCAACTAAACAAGAAAGACAAGGCAAAGAAGCTACAAAAGATCTTAAAGCCAAGAAAGAGTTACCAGAAAGACGTGCCAAAGACACAGATATGCTTAACACAAGAACTGGAGGAGCTTATATCCCTCCTGCTCGTCTCCGTATGATGCAGGCTCAAATCACTGATAAATCTTCTGTAGCTTACCAAAGACTGGCTTGGGAAGCGTTAAAAAAGTCGATTCATGGACATATTAACAAGATTAATGTGGGCAACATTGGTATTATCATCAAAGAATTGTTGAAAGAAAATATTGTAAGGGGTAGAGGTTTGCTATGCAGGTCAGTAATCCAAGCTCAGGCAGCATCTCCAACATTTACAAATGTTTATGCAGCCCTAGTATCTGCAGTGAACTCTCGTTTTCCAAATATTGGAGAATTACTACTAAAGAGGTTAGTAATACAGTTCAAAAGAGGTTTCAAACGCAATGATAAGCCTATATGTATATCGTCAGCTTCTTTTATAGCTCATCTTGTAAACCAAAGAGTAGCTCATGAGATATTGGCATTAGAATTACTTACATTGCTAGTTGAAACTCCAACAGATGACTCTGTCGAAGTAGCAATTGCATTTTTGAAGGAATGTGGCCAGAAATTGACTGAAGTGTCATCTAAAGGTGTGAATGCCATATTTGAAATGTTACGCAACATTCTTCATGAAGGACAACTAGACAAAAGGGTACAGTACATGATAGAAGTCATGTTCCAAGTGTGGAAAGATGGTTTTAAGGATCATCCAGCCTTGATTGAAGAGTTGGAACTGGTGCCAGAGGAAGAGCAGTTTACCCATCTACTGATGTTGGATGATGCTACAGATCCACAAGATATTTTGAGTAAGTTACATAAAGATATTTATTCTAACTTATGAGCTTATTTAATACTCTTACATATCTACACTGGTATAACTATATAATTTTACTAAAGCTAATTAAATTAATTCATTGCATGAGTTCAGCAGACAAGCAGATGGCCCACCTAATGGAAAGTGGTTACCATCGCCTATAGACATTTGCAACACCAAAGGTATTAAAAATGCACTGCTGCTCTCTTAAGGGGGACTGGCACCTGGCCACTAATCCCAGAACACAACTCAAGGTTATTTATATAAGTGATTATCATTATAAAGGTAAATTACTTTATTTTATTTTTGACATATGAATCTATTACCAATTTACTTGAAAATAAATATACATTTTATATATATTTAGGTCTATGGCTTGGCAGCTAGGCCTTTAAGCCAGATCTTAGTTTACAGTATAGTTTCTTCATTTTCTTAAGCCTATGTGTAGCACAGCTGAACTGTAGGTATCAGCTAGTGCCATTCAACGGAGTTCTTGTGACAACTCAAAAGGCCACATTTGACTATACAGTTCACATTTCTCACAAAACACACTATCACTAACCAAAAACTATCAATATCCTACAACTATGGTTCATTTTAGAGTAATTTTACACATTTTTAGAAAATAAAACTGCACAGCACAACACCTCCTTTCAGTTCCCGCCAAAAACTCCTATACATTTTATAATATCTTAGTGATTCCTAAAGATGTTGTCATCTTGAAAAAATAAAATTCTAGAACCCGATTCTAGTGCTACTTCCAGGTCAGGACACACTCAAACACACTTTTTACACCTCGAGTTACATCATTGAAGTTTTAGTGGGGATCCCTAATTGTTTCGAGTAATAAATATAGTCTATATTAATCTGGGGATAATGTATATTACATTATCTACTAATGGTGAAAGAATTTTTGAAATTGGTCCAGTCGTTTCTGAGTTTGTTCATTATAAATAATCAAATTTTCCTCTTTATAATATTAGTATAGATAAATAATATACAAACTTATCAGCAAATTTTTTAGAACTTTAAAAAATCCTTAGGCCCCTTATTAATAAAATAAATGTAATTTAAAAAAATAGTATAGTGGGAGACAAATAGGCCAGTGTGAATTTAGAATTAAAAAAACAATTTATTAAGGCTTGTTTATTTAAAGAGAGTTCTTACAGACCAAAAGTGATTACAAAATGAAAATTTATACATTCTAAGATACTAAACTAGCTTAGTACTACATTTCAATTGCTGAACATTGAAGAGTCAGCAGTTTGATAGTTAATGGTATGTCTACCTACAGAGAGCTGGTAGAGGCCTATTTAGCCAATAGATATGCTCTCTAGGAAAAACCAAATACATACTTATGAAGTTTAATTATATAAAATTATTATTAGCAATAAAAGCTATTTTCATTTGGATTGCTATGTTCATGGGTTTCCTAACTTGGGTGAACTTTTTTATATTTTTTCCCATTTTATTCTTTATACAATTCCATAAACAATACAAGGTAAATTAAAATAATTGTATGATTTTATTCTTCATAAACACTGTGTACTGATTAACTTTAGTATTTTCCAGATGTATTTAAGTTTGATGATAAATATGAAGAGACTGAACAAAAATACAAGACTCTCAGCAAAGAGATACTTGGCTCAGACGCCGAATCCGGAGAAGAGGATGGCTCCGAAGGAAGTGGTAGTGAAGATGAGGAAGACGAAGATGATAATGAAGTCCAAAAACCTGTCACAATCATTGATAACACTGAAACAAACTTAGTAGCCTTAAGACGTACAATATATTTAACAATAAACTCCAGTTTAGACTTTGAGGAATGTGCTCATAAATTGATGAAAATGCAACTCAAGCCTGGTCAAGAAATAGAGCTCTGTCACATGTTCTTGGATTGTTGCGCTGAGCAGAGAACATATGAGAAGTTCTATGGGTTGCTAGCTCAGCGTTTCTGTAACATTAATAGGATCTATATAGGTCCATTTGAAGAGATTTTCAAAGATTCATACTCGACTGCCCATAGACTAGACACAAACCGTCTAAGGAATGTGAGCAAGTTCTTTGCACATCTCCTTTTTACTGATTCAATAAGTTGGGAGGTTATGGAATGTGTTAAGTTGAACGAAGAAGACACAACAAGTTCAAGTCGTATTTACATCAAGATACTCTTTCAAGAGTTGGCTGAATATATGGGCTTGAAGAAGTTGAATGATCGTCTCCAAGACCCGTAAGTTTCATCATTAAGTTTTGTTTAAGTCATTTGGAATTGGATGCTGCTTCTGTTAATTATTGTTCAATTTTGATTATGTAGGATTTAATTACAATATTAGCTATACGCTTATTAATATTAGCTTACGCCATAAACATTAAACAGACTGTTTGATCTCCATAACGTGTGAGCAATATTGCTAATGGTCTTATCATGTCTAAAATGGACAGTTCACATTCAATTGAGTTCAAAGTTGAATGACAATAGAGATAGATAGAGAGAGAGAGAGAGAGAGAGAGAGAGAGATAACACATTATTGCACACCACAAAATATACAATTACAAAATCAAACCATATTTTATAGGCAGTACAATAGGTGTCCTTATCACTCATAGACATCTCTTCCAGGCAACCTAAATCAAAGAAATTTTATTCAGGCGTTGTAGGTGTTGCAATGAAATTTTAACTTGAAGTTTTACGGGTAGGTTTTCAAATTGGACAAGTACATTAACAATCTGCCCGTAAAACTTGAAGTTAAAATTTTGTTGCGATTCATTTTGTCACTTGTCAGTTGACGTTTTTCCACTTGGATGTTGCGATTTTTCCACATGTCCCAGCACACATTTCGATTTTTTCTAATCAAAACCAGATAAATTAGTTGTAATTATTATGTGAAGGAACATATTATTTTTATCTGCGTATAGTATTTTAGATTTTCAGTAGAAAAATGTATGTCGCTCAAACTTAGATTGTTGTTATGACGCCATGTGTAGGGCAGCAGGATTCTCTATCAGAAAATATTATCCTCTAAAATTTATTAAATAAACTTTCTTATTATTTTATAATTCCAGAACACTTCAAGAGGCCTTTGCTGGTATTTTCCCTCGTGACAATCCCAAAAATACGAGATTCTCAATCAACTTCTTCACTTCAATTGGTCTAGGTGGTTTGACTGATGAGTTGCGAGAACATTTGAAACAGATGCCAAAGGTTAGTTGTTTATATCCCACTATAATTATATAAAAATAATAATTAAAATATTTATACATGTAATTATATTTGTAGCAGCGAGAGATGGAGGTTAAATAATACTTCAGATGACAGAATAGTAATCACTGTCGAGTAATGATGTGAACTGATTTATTTTGGAAACGGTAATCTGAAGTACAAATATTAAAAAGTCGTACTGCTAGTACAATGTATAGCACAGTGTGTGAGCAGGATGGATGATGTGCGAGCGAGATAGAGCAACTATTAATATCTGCGCTCCCGCACTGCACTAGCCAGTTGTGCATTATCCGCTGCGATGACAAGACATGCAGTTCCCATATATTCATTAGTAGTTCTCATTATAATATTTTAATAGAATAACGGGTATCAATTTTGTAGTCTTTTGTGAAATAGATACATGTATCTCCACACGCCTCAGTTACTTAGCCCATGTTGTGCTTTGGGAGTTCCTCGTGCAGTCAGTTGTTGAGTCACTTTCCATGTCATCTTATCCATTTTCTTTGAACATATACATACCCCATTTATAGTCCTTTCCATAGTAAAATTGCTGCTACTTTACTACCAGCACACCCCAATGATCCAATCTTATTGTTTTCATAATTTATAATCATCCTACACGTACTGGGGCTTGTTTTTAGGTCCATTTCTCTACAAGGCACATATAGTGATCGTGGTCGGTGTTTTGGCACATTTAGATTAATATGTTGAAAGGGCTTCAACATGCTGACGGTCCAGTGGCCATATACAAAACTCCAAAAAATCCATGCTATTTTTGAGGCCGTTGGTTGTAACACTACATACAAACAAAAAATAAATATTAACTTTCATATTCTGTTAAGAGCTGATTAATCTGGCTCATGTTGTCAGGTTTAATATTTGAACAATTAATTATCAAGCATGTAGTGGATAAAGAGGTGGATCAAATTGAAAATGTAATCAACAGAAGCTATTTATATTTATGATATATTTGCGTTATTTCCAGAATGTCCCAGCACCCATAACAGAAATCAATCTAGAAAGTGGCTCAAGTTCAGAATCAAGCTCAAGCAGTTCCAGCGATTCGTCGTCTTCCAGCGATTCTAGTGCTAGTGATTCCAGTGGTAAGATTTGACTATAATTTTTAGACTTTCATTGGCATAGATCACTATTTCTCTGATTCACTTTACAAAATATCAATTGCAGGTGAAACAACATTTAGCTGTTTTTACAATATTTAATATTTTTTTAACAGATGGTGAAGGAGAAAATACTAAAAAGAAAGACAAATCAAAATCAAAAAAGAAGAAAAGCAAATCACCAAAAACTCCAGAAGGTGATCCAGGTAATGACCAAGGTGAACGTTGGGGCCACGACGGTTTTTACGACACCTATGGTAAAGATGCTCAGAGGGTTGAGTCAAGACCTGATAGACAAGACAGGGATAACTTTGTAAAACCATGGGATAGACGACGCAATGAGTCTGATAAGAGTAGGCAAGCATTTGGGAGAGGTTATGATCATAGAAATGGGGATTATCGAAGACAAGACAGGAGGGAGGAAAGAAACGAGCGAGATAAAAGACAAGAAGAAGACAGAAGGAGCGATAGGAACAGACAGGATAGGGAAGACAAGGATAGAAATAAACATTATGACGATGATAGAAGTAGTCGAAACCGACAAGATAATGAAGGTAGAGTAACTGACAAAGATAGAAATAGATGTAACGAAGAAAGAGTAAATGAAAACAGGCGGGACTCTGAAAGAACAGAAGTAGAAAATAGATATTTTAGAAATAGAGAAGAGAAGAAAACGAGGCGTGAAAATATTACAGAGGATAGAGATAGACATGATGAAGATCGAAATGACAAACGTAAATATGACGATGAGAGAAGTAATAAACGGAGACAAGATAACACTGAAAGAGAAAATAGAAGTGAACAAAACGAAAGAAGTGAAAAGGATGAAAGATATAAAAGGAATGAAAATGAAAGAGAGTCTAGAAGCAGACAGCATGAAAATGATCGTAGCGACAAAGACAGAAGTCGAAATAGACGCAACAGTGATAATGAAAGATTAGACAGAGATTATAAAGATCGAAACGACATTACCAAAATGCGACGGTCTAGTGACGATAATAGGAAAAGAAGCGACAGGAACGAATCACGCAAAGAAGGTGACAAAAAAGATGAAAGGTCTTCCAGCAACAGACGTAATAGAGATAGCAGTAATGAAGAGGATGATTCTCGACGTGGCAAATATCAAGCAGAGGAAAGTAAAACCAACTCTCGAAACCGAGAAGATAAAAGGGAAAACCGACATAAGAGTTCCGATCAGTCGCAAGATAGAAGAGTAGAAAGAGAGGAAAGAGTTGAAAGTAGTGATAATGAAAAACGCGAAGACAAATCTCGTTCAAAAAAGAAAAACAAAAAAGGCAAAAATAATAAAAGTAAAACGAGAAAGGAAACGGATAGTGAAGATTCGTCTAGCGAGAGCTCCAGTCCAGAAAAATCTACAAAGAAGAATAAAAAAAGAAGAGACACAGACAACAGTGATGAAGATAAAACCAAAAAGATAGATAAAAGAAAAAACCGAACAGATAAAATTGATAGCCAAGAGTGGGATATACCATCAAGGAAGAGTGCGAAAAAAGAAATTGCTGGAAGATATTGGGATAATCAAGATCATAAAAAGAAGGGGGACGTAAAAGAAAGTCGAGAGAAGAGAAGAGAACATTAAGTACCATTTATACGTGCTTTTCATACTTTGATATTAGGGCTAACAAAATCATGCTATTTTCTTTACAAAATATGTTACAAAAGTATTTACGTAGAAAAGGCAAATGAGCTTGTTTATTTCTTCACGATGTGTATATAAACATAATTTTTCCTCATTATAAAATGAGTTTGTATCACCAAAAACGTATGTAATACTTTCCAATATGCAATAGTACTATTAATAATAAACTATGAAAAGCTTGTGTAATTATGTAAATATATTAATGTTGATTAGATGTAAGGTATATTTTATGTCGATTAAATTAATTCAAGTGATATTTTATTTTATTGAAAGTCAATGAAATAGTGCTGAAATAGCTAATATACTTATGCCTCGCTTTGAACAAAAGGAGAAAATTGTACCTAAATACATATGTATGGCCTAAAAGAAAATCGGTCCACAATTGACGGCGAAATCGCAACAATCATACAAAAAAGAAAACAATCGAATTGAGAACCTCCTCAATCAGCGCCATATAGTGTATCGTCTCTATATATTCAATGTACTCTGGTGTATCAACTATGATCAGCGCGTTCCATCATTAGCTCACAACGCCCAAAATGTTCCGGCAGCTGTTCTGCAAGGCGCTCGCGGTCGTTGTGGTCGTGGCTAAAACGTCGCTAATGACGTAGTCATTTTCGATCACACAACCCATGTCAAGAGGTGGGTCGAATAACCGTCCCACTTGGGTTTACGATTGTAACGCCGGTAAGTAAGTGCAACAAACCTAGTAGTTGTGAGTCTCTAATGAGTCTAATGGAACGTAACCCTTATGGGAAGTCGGTTAAATTAAAAAAAAAGTTAATTTCATAATATTGTCATAAATAAAACAATTCATTTTGTACTAAATACAGCAAATGAGATATATTGACCGAGTTATAATTAAATATATTTTTAATAGGTATCAATTGCTATTTTTACAAATATGGAAACTATACTCGATTCGATAATTAGTACTGAAGAAACAGAGTCCAGTCAATCGATACAAATCAAAACGGCTTCTGCACCCATTATGCCAATACTTAAAACTGAGGAAGGGGAGAAATTAAAGACTCAAATATCCGCACCATCTTATTTGTTTTCCTTAAAGGTACTTCTCTATATATAGTGTATCATCTATGAAGGTACTGTTACCTAACCTTTGACTCTGTTCACGTTGGCTTTGGATAAATAGAATTTAAGGTTTTAAGCGAGGGATTTTATTTGAAATAAAGAAAGAAAATAATTTTATTCAGGACAAATTATATTATATTATATTATACTTACAGTAACATATTTAAAAACTTAGTGATATAATTCCGCTGTGCCCTCAAGGTATCGTCACTGTACAAACTAATGATCGGGAATAACTATATTAAGTATATTGTTCTAAATATATTCTTCAAAAATTAAAATAAATAAACTGAAACGATATTACGATGAAATTAAATACTATGTATGTATATATATATATATATATATATACATACTGCCCGTTCTCCTGTATACGGAAGACCCGTATACATAACCCAACAATGACACGTTTTAGAGCTTTTATATAGAAAAACTTGATTATAGTTGGTTTACACCTACTTAGTAGTAATAGTTAAAAATATTTACTGTTGTATATGTTTATCTACTTAATGGAGTCTCCCAATACCTACAACCAGGGTGTCATCAGTCCTGAAGAATAGGTACCTTCTCTTCTATGTAAGTGTACAATCATACTATCCTCACCTAACATCAAGCGTGGAAAGAGATAGAAATATACTACACTAGAAACTGTATAGTAATATTATAATAACATATTTTTTGTAACAGATAGTGTGCCTAGTGTATATCATATATATGTATAAATATATAATAGTAACAAAGCACATGTATAATATTAAGCAATTAGCAAAAACTGTAAAACCTGGAAATAGAAAAATGTAATAGTACTAAGAAACATTTGTAAAACACGATTTTTTTTTAAACATATATACAAACCCCAAAAAAGTAAAAAGCCCGGACAATCCCGTTCGTCCGGAGAGAGGGAGGAAAAAAAATACAGCGTGACCACGGTCAAATGCTTACTTATACTACAATTTAACAAAACAATGTGATGTATTAAATCAGAATTTTTTGTTGAAGGAAAACGACGCTCCTCCATTTAGGAAGCCATGTAAGAAAGCTAGACCTAAAATTTTGGTCGGGACTATAATGAGCGAAAATGAAGCGGTTGCGATGATTGCTGTTTCTGACGGCGACAAAAATAACGGGCTGCGACAGTTTTTAGGTCTCTAAAGCCTGATTTAGATTTGAACAATGCAATACCTACTTAATAAAACTACGTTTTCACGGTTTTAAGCGTGGTATTTTATTTGCTTTTTATTATTCAGTTAAAACGTAGTTATATTACTTAAGTTCCGTTGTCCTATTATTTATTCACTTGCCTTACCATCAGGTATTTTAGTTACTTGTATGTGCATGAATGAATATGCTTTATTGTATTGTGTTTTGAAGATACAGTTAACAGAAATAAAATTTTACAATACAATACGGGTGGTGTTATCGCTTCTAGCGATTTCTTCCAAACTACTTGTGGATGGACAAAAATTGATAACAACAGAGGGTTGTTGCAATATTCTCACTCCCGAATCAGTATTCTTATAAATATATACATACTACATAACACTATATATATATATATATATATATATATATATATATATATATATATACGTATATATAATGTTATGCATATATTAATTAAAATATAAAAATCACACTAATACGATATATGTATGAATTTTCTTAGTTTTCGCGACTATAGTACACATAATTAAAAGTACATTTTACCGGTTTTAAGTACTTATTTTCTTCAAGCCACAACATGTTGCGAAGCGGTGGTAAATTAAATTAAGCTCCCAAAGAATAAATATAAATAAAATTGAAGTGTCTATATAGAATGCCAAAATATGCATTTTATAAGCTTTTTATTTATACTCAGCCTAGTAGTTAACTATTTATAGTTAACTACTAGGCTGAGTAAAAATTTTAACATTACACATTGTCACTTGATATCCTTGTCTTCCGTGATCACAGCTACTGAAAAGTGGCTCCAACGTCGAAATAAAAATACTAAAATACCGTGCTTAAAACTGTTCAAGGGTAATTTTTAATTAGTTTTATTGGGCTTATGTCAAATTTTAATTGCTCGTAAATCAAATGAATGGTTATTAAGACATGATGGTCAAATAGGAGTAATTTTCTTAAGACAAAACTTAACTTAATTTACGTTTGGATTGTAATTTCAGGGCATTTTCTAGTCGAAAAGGAGATAATAATGAATTACAACCTGTCTGAGAAGACTTTTCTTGTAAGCCTTCTACTGGAAACTATAGATTACGCTGCGCAACGCGATTTCAGTGCCTTCAAACTCGCTTGTCTCGTTACGATATACTTGAGTACTCATTTGTACTTCAAATGGTATTATTGGCAATCCCCTGGTGCAGTTTGGTTGTATTTTAAAGAGTTGATGGTACGGCATACTATTGAGGTAAATGCTATTGAAAATTTACACTTATCCGTGCAGGAACGGGGAAAGAATACAATTCCCTGCGGCCTGTCGTAAGAGGCGACAATACTACTCACAGCCAGGAGGTATATTCCCGTCTGGATGGCCCACCCCTGGTCTAGCGTATGCCGCCATAACAACTTTGAATTATGTTCCAGCATGAGTGACCAGGTTCTTGCCTTCCTTTAGAGAGTGACAGCACATTAGTAGCACCTTTGGTATTACAAATGTCCATAGGCATGGATGGTAACTCATGGAATAAAAAAAGAACACAACAAAACAAAGCCGCCGACTCACCGAACTATGTCGGCGGCTTCACTCATTGTAAGTTGGAAAACTGTCGGTGACTCGAGATCAAGAACATAAAAAACTTGAGAGGTGTCACCCGGATGGAACGAAGTTAGTTATAATGCGAGTCTTTATTGTTATTGTTGTCTGTATAAAATCTCTACTTACTTAACTCCATCAGCAATATCTGGAACTTGTGCAGAAACACTGTCAGGATTCATTATTTTTATTATTTATTATGTACAAAAAACCTGTATACACTCAACAAAAATAACTTAAAAAGTGTCGTTACAACTTTTGGTCTTAATTTTTTCCGTCTAGCCCCCTTTCGCAACGCGCGATAAGGAACTTCGTTCCAAAAAGTACAGCACGTCACTACAGCTCGCCGGGACTGAGTATTTGCTTAACGCAAGCCGCCGACATGCTTCCAATATGTGGGCAACACGGTCGGGCGCATGTTGCCGACATGTTTCTTTTCACATAGGTCGGTGGGTAGACAGCTTGGGTGTCTTGCGCTTTATATCTCGGGTATAAAGGATACTTAAGATATTTATATCCCGATGAGAATGTTGTTTCCGTGGGATAGACAAATATAGCCAAAAAGATGGCGCTGTTTTTTTTAATTTAGTACTTTTACGTACGAGCGGGGGTACGCACTTATGGATTGGAAGAAAACAGCAGTTTTTAATTTAAAAGCTTTTATTGACTTACTCAGCCGCACGTAGTACCTCTCTGCAGGGTTGCCCCTATACGCACGACCAACGATGCACAGTCCCGATGATAAGTTGTCACACCCTCAATACCATCGCCGATATTGCGTGGACCACTTCCGATATTATCGCAGGTAGCTCACTTCTGGTTCCTCTTTTGAACTGCGCTACACAGCTCCTTCACGTGTCCGTCCACCAAACTTATCACTAAATTCACCACTTAATTCGTCTCTGTCTTCTATTAACCTTCTCTTCCAACTCTTTAGTATCGCACTTGTCGCTTCACCGTCTTGGACTGAACTCAACTTTAAACTGCCCAGTAGGCCTTACGCCTTACGCTGTTTATATAATCAGAAGAATTTTCTAGAACCCATCTATCTATCTCTGTCTTTTCTTTCCTGAACCTTCTGTTCGAGAACTTTCGTTTATACATCCTACTATCCCTTTCTAACATCTATCTATCTCTTTCTTTCGTTTATCGTCTATCCTTTTCTAAATATATTCGTCTTTTCCTTCCAGAAATTTCTAGTTCTTTCTAAAAGTTCTAAAACTGATTTACGCTGCTGGGCAGTTCCACCCTCGGTCGCCACAGTACCATAGCAATTCGCTAAAAATGTATGTCATCGTGGCAACGTGAAAGAAATTTTGCTGGCACTTCTAAGTAATATATAGATTTGTCGCACACAGTTGTTGACGATGTCACTATCTGATGCCTGCTGGCTTCATTAACTTCGTAAGCGTTTCTTAATCGTTGATCTTAGCTTCCAATATTAGACATCTTCCATAGAGGTTTATGACTGTCATAAGCGATACTTGGAAGAAACCATATGGATACCTAGAACCGCGTACTCATTTGCGAACCGTAACTGGGAACGAAGATCCATATCAGCGTACACATTAAGGCAAGTTGCTGTAAACGCTCTCATAAAATAAATAAAATAAAACCCCTCGGTTAACGGTTACAGTTACAGCTCGCAGATAAGTATGCGGCTTAATAAGAAACACGTAATAAAACTAAAAACTAATTCCTTTCAGGACTCCCCGGATGGCGAAGAAGTGTTTGAGCCAGAGGAGTGCTATGACATAGTCTCACACTTCCATACAGTGTATTTGAACAATTTGCCGCTGATACACATTCTCACGTTCGGAGCTTACCGGCTCAAATTCTCTTGGCCTTTTAAGCCGAAATAAATGTATGTATATTTCAGTTCAGTACTGTAGTTTGTTTTTATGAAGGACCATTTCATCAATAATATTCGTTAGGTAAACACATAAGTACATATTTCTTAAATATTTGCTAAGTTATTACCCATATAATAAAAATTCTCGTTCTTAATTCTCTCAGATTCTTTATAATGACTGTATAATAAAGTATGTGTTTATTGCGCATATCTGTCTACTCGCGAAAAAGGCTCCTAAGGAGAGAGCCAGTCTTCCTATTATTGTTTTTATTTTAATGCGAACTTGCTCACAGTAGAGACACCGAAAGCGACTCAACTGAAGCGCCATCTCCTACTTCATTACTGTAAAATATAGTATCATTGTACTATATACAATGATATTATATATATATATATATATATATATAACATCATTGACTATATATCAATGTATTACTCAATCAATTAAATCTTACGCTAGAGGTTGCTGCGGCATTTACAAATATTAATCCCTGACATGGGTAATATAATAAAGCATCATATTGAAGCTATTAAAAAATATATAACCAAGGAAATCATATAATTTAGGACAGAGACATTTAGGATGTGTATAATTTTGATGTTGAAATTAACCCTACTAAAAATTAAGGCTGCTTTTTGATTTGAATCAGGAAACGCTCATAGAAATATTATTCTTTTCTTAAGTAAACTTTCGGTAAAGTGTACACCGTGGCTATGTTCCACTTGTGGCTCACAACATCCAAATACGCTGTCAACCGTTCCACATAGCGGTCAAAAGGTGGATCGATGTGGGCGTTGACCACAGAGCATAAATTCTCTGTCGATATCGTGACAAAGGCGCGAATTTCAAATTAAATCAACCAATGATATTTGTGTATTTCCGTTCCACTTGATTTATGAATTATGATTATAAACTCTTGCAAGCAAGTGGAACTGGAAAAATGGTGGTCATAATTGTGGTTGTTGTGAGCCTCTGGCCCAATTTCGCATTACAAGTCATAATGCAGTCTAAATGTGTATTCTGCAAGCCAGTTCTGTCTTCCTTGAACATCATTGTTCTTTCATGCCTTGGGATGTAACCCGATTTTCATGTTCAAATACTTCTTAGTGCTACTCTGGCATAACTTACTACATATACTACACCAGGAAGTTTTAAATCCAGGTGTTTGTAAAATTTGAGTCATGGTACAAATTAAAACAACAACATCCCTTAAAACAATTTATTAATTATTGGCAACACTTAACTGCTCTTTTAAATTCTTAGGCAACTTCTTATTTCTTTTCCTAACCTTTCCTTCTTTAACACCATCCCTCTTAACATCTTTTTTGTTCTTTTTCTTCTTACAAGATAATGGGTTTGGATTGTGTGATTTCTTCTTCTTTTTCATCACTACTTTAGGTTCTTCTAACTTCTCCTCAACTCCTAGAACCTTTTTCATTGTTTTAAGCATTTCATTCTGAGTTTCTGTTATGAACATGTTTTGATTATTCTCTAAAACTTGCCCAGCTTTAGCATAACTCGTCTTTGAAGGCTTCTCCAATGTTGGTGATTTATTGTGAAGGTAAAGTAAAGGAACTCCTGCCCATTCTCTCATTTTCTCTTGTAAATCTCGATCCTGTGTTGCTAGAATGTAATGCTTTTCATTTTTCTTTCCTATCATTGATAATATACATTTAGATCCTGTGACAGGGTCTTTATGCCCACATTCATGTATGCCATACTGTTTTAAGATGGTCAATGCTCCATGCACCTTTTTCGCTACTTTCTCTGTCTCTATTATGATACATCTTGTTGTTAATAATTTAGCTTGAGAATTTAAATATTTTGGTATCTGTTCTCTGATATTTATTTGTTCCTGAAAATAGAAACAAATTGTTTAGTTTATGTTTTAAATTCTCTCACTCTCAGAACTCAAAGAGCGCAGGTTCGATACTGGAATGTATGCACCACTTAGTCAGTTTTCTGATGTAATGTGCATACATTTACCACGTGCTAACAACTGTGAAGGAAAATATTGTAATGAAACCTGCACATTGAGATAACCAATGTGTCAAATGTGCCAAGCCACCTTGGACAAGTATGGCGTGTGTACTGTCCGTTTCCCCTACAATGGGAGGCCCGAGCCCAGCAGCAGGACATTTATGGGCTGATATTAAAATATAGATATTTTGAATTGAATATGCTATCTGAGAGGCAAGGAGTGTGTATAATCACACTTTAATTATGTTTTTAATAGCCTGATTATGTTTTTCTTGAATTTGTAAGTTTCGGGAGTACAATTCAATTCCAGTTCAAAGAGGTTACAATATTTTTCAATTTACATGGCATGATATTTTGACATGATGAAATACATACATGTATTTAAAACTAACTGATTGAATAAACATTTATTAAGATTTTTTCCTAGGAAGATCATCCAAGCTATCAATGGAAAATAAGCTACTCGTTTATAAAGTAGCTATAAAGCCAATTTGGACTTATGGCATTCAACTATGGGGGAGTGCGAGCCACTCCAATATAGAAATCCTCCAACGGTTCCAGAGTACCATATTAAAGTCAATAATAAAAGCACCCTGGTTTACAACCAATGACGAAGCACACAATTACTCTGCAGTTCCCACAATAAGGGAGGAGATTGCCAACACCTGCCTCCGATATGTTCCTTATATCTAATGGTTCACCCAAATGAGCTTGCCCAGATGCTATTGCATCGCATCCCACAAAGGTGCCTAAAACAAGTGCACATTCTCGACCTGGATGCAAAATATAGCTCCAATTAAATTAAATAAAGCAAATCATTGTATGTTGCTTTTTTACACATCATCATGACAACTAAATTATCTGCTTATGGAACAATCTTCCGATCGCAGATAAAAGGACCAATAACAAAAAAAAAGATTTTTTTCAACTGAATTGAGTTAATGAACTGCAACAACCATTTGGTCGCAACCCCAAAATTAAAACTAATATGCCTTAAAACATAACTGTTTCTGGGATTTATCATAGATTAATATGACATGAGAGTTTGTTATTTGGAGGAAAACAATGTATAAATAAAATGTCTAATGAATGCTTATATGACAGCATCTTAAGAACTATAGGTTACACTTATTCTAATAGGAAAACAAGCATGATAGTATATAATTATTAATGTACCCAATAGTCGTGACAAAATTTAGATCATTTCAATGGTATGTATGAGTCTGAATGATTGAATCAAGTGGAAGTAATATGAAGAATACCTAATTTAGATTACTGCTAGATGGTTCGGGGAAATTCTCCTGCCACCTTAAGCTTTGCTCTTTTAGTGTGAGGTGTGAGTCGGCGCTATCAGCCTCAGGGTCTGGAAGCTCCTCCACGGGGACTTGGATGTCTTCATGAGGCAGTTTTTCCGCTCGCCAAGCTTCATCTACTATGTCTATCAGACGACCGTTTGGGCGATATTTACTGTCCATTCTGAAGATAGTGTACATTAATTTATAATTTTTATAAGAAACCTAAAATATTCCAACAATAGTCTTTGAAAATCAATAAAATGGATTTCGGTACTGAAAAATAAACATTTCTGTGGTTTAAGAGTTCAGGCTTATACAGCAGTATTCTAAATCAAGTCTTCCCCATAATTGTTTTTTTTTTGTATAATTGAAGACGTGAGTGGATGGAGGTGATATGTCGCATATTCGGTTTTTTACTTTTTTTTGCGTAGATGATGGTTGTAAGTCGATACCAAATGATGACAGACCTTAAACCATAGATATAAGGCATATTTAAAAAATAAAGACTTGAAAAAGATGTTAATTTCAGTTCAGTTTAAAATAAAAGTAATACTTTTATCTCGATTTACTCAGATTTGGCGATTTATCACCTTCATCCACTCATGTCTTCAATTATTATATTACGGAAGACTTACTTTAAAAGCAGCAAAACAAAACGTGCCATCCAATAATACTTGGTAAGGTTGATGGAAACCAAAATTGTTGTAATAGAATTTAAGGTATTTCTGTACTTTTTTGTATCTTGTTATTTTCATATTGACACAATTTATTTACGAACCTTAATATTCAAAAACACGTGTTTACTACAATCGCAGCAAACTATATAATTAATTCCCAAGAAGTCACAAGACAAAATAATTTACGAATTCAACAGCTTTGACAATCCCCTTGACTCTCCCGTACAAAACAGTAAAATAAAAGTAATGTATATAAATTGGAAGCTAGCGCCACCTAGGGAGTAAGGTAACCAAAAATTATGAGTACGGAGTAGATTCCATTAAGTACACGTAAAATGGTGATATTATTTACAATATCAAGTTCAAACAATTTTTTATTTTAGTTAAGTTCTTAGTTTAGTGAAGTTTTAGTTTATGACAGTATTGTAAATAGTAGAGTTGGTACCGGTAGACCACGACGTACACATGATTAAATAACAGAAATGTTAAAACGAAGCCAGGTAAACAGCATTTCAAATAAACGTGCATGTATGAAGAGGATAATGAAAGTAAACGAAGCGAAATTTGTTGGTCAGGATCGTCGCAAGTGGAGATCTATACTCTCTCTGCCTACCTTCATGCAAAAAAGTCGTGATAATATATATGTATGTATATATATTTGTAAAATGAAGACACCAATTACAATTTAAAAATTTACCGACACCTCAATAGATGGCGTAAGTACAATGTGGGTATATCTTGAGAGAAAAATAAACCATAAGAGATGATCATGTTTGGTGAGTCACTCACACATTTTAACCTTCATGTTATTTTGTGAAGCATGTTTGACCTTTTGGTTCATATTATCAATAGTTTTACCGTAGTTTTATCCTGATTTTTTTTCCAATTTAGAATAAATTAAAGTACCATCTAGTAAAATTTATAGGAATATAATACCGATTGAGTTACGATCTATTGGGTGAGGTGTAGGTTTTTTGATTTTTTTGCTGGAGAGATTCATTTATTTTATATATAGTATAATCTATGACTTTGACTTTAAAGATATGTACATATTATAAGTCAAGGCTAACAGATGCGGGTTTACAACATATATGGATAAAGAAGTGTGTACATTATTAATAGCATAAATCGCGAACGTAATCTTGAGGCTTCGGACGTACTAAATCAATTTGGAGAGTGTGTTACGGTTGTGGTGTATACATAATTCGGACATGTTTGTCAGCCGCGGCTGATAGACGGGTCCGTAATATGTAGGCACTATTGTCAATCAAAAATCATTACTTAAACCAAAAACGATAAAAGTCGACATTAATGTTGAATAGCCAGTGTTGCAAACTTTTCACATTTTGTAGATAAGATAACTGAACTCTCGACTATAACTAGGTAGAGTACTATGAAATTTGCGTTTAAATAATGATTCTTATTGGCATGTGTAGCCCGTACGAGTTAACTTGAGACCGAGGCCGTCGTGTACGTTAGTACAGTGGTTATACTGCGCTTAGGTGTCAAGTTAACTCTTGCGTGCAGCGTGCTATAGTAAAAGTCTCGTTTAGAATGAATGTTT
Organism: Dendrolimus punctatus; assembly: GCA_012273795.1. Classification (NCBI taxonomy): domain Eukaryota; kingdom Metazoa; phylum Arthropoda; class Insecta; order Lepidoptera; family Lasiocampidae; genus Dendrolimus; species Dendrolimus punctatus. Next base: position 20,552,340 of record CM022536.1, read on the forward strand.
AATCTCCGCTAATATAGTTCACAATAATCAATTAATTTATTTGCCACTATAATGGTTTATAAGTAGCTGAAAAAATGGGGTCGCTAAAACATAATTTATTCTCAAAGTGGGCGGTATACATTGGGGTTTTTATATATCAATGGCAGTATAAAAAATAAGTTTGGGAACCATTGGTATAAAGCTTCAAACAATTATATTATGCGGTTTACCTTTCATGTCGCGGTTGAATGTCGTGACACTGGTATCTGGATATTGATTGCACACTGAACTGTGCGAACTGTCATACTTAAGTAATGTACTTGTTTTTTTTTACGATAACATTCCAATTCACGTCGATATTTTAGTGAAAAATGCGTTTTGTTTAACGGGAGTTAAACTGAAGCGGCGTCTGAGACGACTTTTACCAGTCGCAGTTTATGGACACATCCCTTGGTTTGTTTGGAGCTTAGGTCGTGACTGCCAACGAAGTCCATTAGTCGCATGCGATAATTTGCTTGGAGCTTGAAGGCTTGAACTCTGAATCATAAGCAATTTGTAGATCTTCTTCGAAAAAGTGTCGTATGTTGAACCATAGACTGACTTTCTGAAACGTCTCGCTCGCTCTCTCGCTTCGACTCGCTTCCATGTTTGTTCGTGGTCATTTTGCATTTCTGTGCTAGATTTTCCAGTTTAGTATTTAAAATTAATGATTTTTTGCATTAAAGTGTGTAATTAATGATATTTTCGGCGACACGGCGACCTCGTGAGGTTCTGTCGCCTGTGGAAAAGTGCACAACGGCGATATAATTAATAGGGAGGGTAAGTCTTTCATATCCTTTTAATCTAGTAAATGCGTCATTTTATCGAATAATGTAAAGAGTGTAGACGAAACAAGCATATAAGGCATTATGAGCACTTTCATAGACGTCTTGCTGAGTAATTGCACTAATAGTTGTCTACAATGAGCGATTTATTGTCCAGCTGACTGGTTCGAGGGCGTCAAATGGACAATAATTAGTGGTCAGAATCGTAGGAAACTGCGATACGGGCAGACACTGTTAGTCATCAACACAACAGACACGTTTCGGGGTACAACCGATAAATTGGTGAAGTAAATAGTGTATTTGTGGGTCCTGTAAATTGCGCCGAATGGTATCTGATAAGTGTCATTGCTAATACCTTTTGTTTCTTTGTGATTTTGCGATGATAAGTATTCCGAGATAACGTTGTTTACCATTCTGATTGAGGGACTATTGCAGTCTTTGTTGAGCCTTTAAAGGTTTCAGTTCAGCTGTAAACAATCAAGTTTCTGTGTGCATGACACTGAGAGATTATTAGATTTTTTTTCTTCACAAAAACAGTTACTCATTGTCAATGGTGTCTAATTGTGTTTTCTTTGGCCTTATTTCCGGTGAGTTGATCTTATAAAAAGTTTAATACTCTGGTGTATTGAAATTTATATCCTATTTTAAGTTCAATATAATATTTAGCCATGTAGTTGAAATCAGTAATACAAACTGTGTATAAAAAAAAGATTATTTACATAAGTGTCCTTGTACTCTTTACATCTGATTTTAACTGAGAATTAAATATAAATCATTTGGCTACTTCTTGTTTAAAAGGAAAATAAATTGAAGGTTGTTTTTTAAATTGATGCTAGTTGATATTTCATCATGATTACTTCCTTATATTATACAAATATAGTTTTAATCTACCTAGTGTCTCTTAAAATACTTCGGGGTTTTTACTTAGCCAATTTATGATGATGAATGATGCTTTTACCCTTCTTGCTTTAATATTCAATAAATAGTGTTGGTCTTTATGAGAACCAGTTCATATTTAAACTAAATATAAAATACAAATAAACACACCTTTTTTATATTTCTTGTCTGACTGTTTTGTTTGGGATTCATATAAAAACTTGTGGACCGATTTTGATTGATACAGTTCTCACTGATCAATAGCAAATTCTTAGACTTAAAATCTGAGCTACTTTTTATCCTAGAAATTTTTGTGGGAATGGTTTAAAATGGCTAAATAAAAAAAATCAAATTCCAATGTGATTTTCTTAGTGATTGATGGCAAATTTTATATAATAGCATATGTGATTTTTCTATCCCGTGAATTCCATGATAATTTTCTCAGGGTGTTGGGTTGTAATTGTTTGGGTGCTTAAATTTGCTTATTTGGGCAGTATTCACTAAAACAAAGGTGTATATTCTTTTTAAATGCTGTGGTGCTTCATGTCCTGGGAATTTCAAGTCAATATTAGATGAAGTCACGGGCATATCCTAGTATACTTATAATACTACAGTCTTTATATATTGTAAAAATTCTTACCTTCCTTGTAATGTAGATAATATTATACTAAGAAGATAAAAGTATTGTGTGCAATGTCTTTATCAGCTTAAGATCGCTTTAAAATTTTATCCAAAGATAGTAAATTCATACTTTTATATGGGTTAATATGTGATTATTGCTTTCCTATGGCTAGATTATTATAAGTTGTTGTATATCTTTTTTATATTATACTAGCAGTATCCAGCAGACTTTGTCCTACCTTTAAAAAATTAAAATCTAAAACCACAGACTAGAACAGAGTCGTCTACGGGGACTAAATGTTAATCTAAACTCGAATCAACTTGAACAGAGTAGAAAATTATTAAAGTAATAAGTACTTCCAATCAATAAAATCAATATTAAAAAAATGGGGGTTGGTGGTAGAAGGATGAAAATTTAGGGTTGTATGTATTTTTCAATGCTAAATCATAATAAAATATACATTTTGTCCAAAAAATAAAAAACATTATTCAGGGGTGGGTCACCCTTATTGTTTAGGGCTACGAAAAATAGATGTTGGCTGATTCTCAGACCTACCGATATGCATACAAAATTTCATACAAATTGGTTCAACCGTTTCAGAGGAGTTTGGTAATAAACAATGTGACATGAGAGTTTTATATATTAGATAGAGCATATTATCTATTCATGCAGGAATGGATAAAGAATAAAATTTCCTGTGTTGTGGTGCCCTGTCGTAAAAGGCGATAAAACACTCCACACGGTTACTTGTCCCAATGGCTACCACCCCTGGTGTAAAGTATGCTGCCATAACAACTTTGAGTTGTGTTCTGGCATTAGTGGCCAGCTTCCAGCTCCCTTGAGTGAGCAGCAGCACCTTGGTAGCACCTTTGGTGTTGCAAATGTCCATTGGCGATGGTCACCACTTTCCATCTGGTGGGCTGGCTCACTCTGCAATAAAGAAGAAGGACAGGTTTTAGCTTTTCAATATTATTGCGAGATACACTTGAACCATACTCAACAGAATCTGCCTACATACATTTGGTTTCATTCTACAGATTTTTTTAGGTTTTATAGTTAAATTATAATAATAAAAATCAACTGTTTCTTTTTTACCTTTAAAATGGTGTTTAATTTATGTGTATGAGGTATTATTAAATAGGTCTTGAAAGATAATAAACAAGTTTTAGAGGCAGGTTCTCGATTATGAAAACAACACAACACACTATGAAAGAATCCTTAAATGACTAAACTTTATTTAGACAGCAGATCACTCCAACCTCTTATACTATATTTTGCATAACATTTTTATCTTGCCAAGCATGTAAGGAATTTATGGAGATAGGTTGCAGTGTACAATTTTAGTATGTCATGATATTATTATTACTATAATAATATTTTCCTTTCCTTTAATTGTGTTTGTCTTACTGACTATGTACTGTTTGATACAACTCCATTAATTCTTTGAAAAGTAATTGTGTAACATATTTCTGTATAAAATTTATTTTAAAAGTGAGTAGATGTGAAAAATGGTGGAAGGCCAGTTTTGTTGTTGTTTAATTGTCACTTTTTCATAGTCTTAGCCTTGATTAGTAGATGTCATTTATTGCTTTACTATGGTACCATGAACAGGAGACACTTCAGACACTTGATATACGTCCTTCTTAAATCTAAACAATGCTCATGCTAAATATTCCCTACTATAGGTGGTCACATCATTATATTATGTCATATTTTATTAAATTGTAACTGATAAATTCAATTTGGATGATTGCATATAAAAGTATTAATTCAAACAATAAAAAAATATATCATGAAATATGATATAAATCTTAAGGGATCAATACATATTATTTTGGAAAAATGCCAGTTCCCATAAGATTAATAGCATCTGCTCCTTGATATCCTGATGGCTCACCAATTTTTTATACCTCTAACACTGTCCACTGTATATTGGTAGTATAAGTTTGGTTTCGTCACTATAATCTCTTAAATAGCATCATCATAGTAGAATTAAATCCTATCCACTTCTAATTGGAATCTATTAACAACTAGCTGCGCCTGCGACTTCGCTTTCGCGGAAGCCTAAAGAAAATGTAGACTAAGTTACTCCTTATGACATCAGCTATCTGCCAGGGAAAGTCCCGTCAAAATCGGTCTAGTGGTTTCAGAGAATATCCGGAACATCCAGGCAGATAGACAAAAATTCTGAAAATTATGTTTTTGTCTCTTGGTCCGAATTATCCTCCCTGGATTTTTTTTGACATTATAAACAGATTTCAATTTATTTATCTGTGTAGATTATACTAGAAAACTGCCAACATGGTGTAGACTTTCCTTTCAGAGTTCCCAATCGTTTGAATGAATAAATAAACAAAATGAGGTGCAGCTATTAGTTGATTCCACTATCTGGTTAGATAGATAGGCTTTTATGGTTCATATCAACATAATATCCAAGCACAAGGTTATGAAAGTAATTATGAAATATTATTGTAAAATTGATAGATATTGAAGAAAAATATTAAGATTTTTTTATTGCAAGAGTTGAGCAGATGGGCCGATGGCCCACGTGATGGAAAGCGGTTACCATTGCCTATGGACATTTGCAACACAAATGCGCTGCTGCTTCTCTTAAGGGAGACATATGTTAGACCAGGGGTGGTAGCCATCCAGTCGGGCAAATGCCCTACCACCTGGCTGTGGGTTGTTTTGTCCCCTCTAACGACAGGCCACCCGGCCGCACGAAATTATACTATTTCTCTGTTCCTGCACAGAATGAAAATGCCAAGTAAAAAATGTAATTAATACAACATGTCTTTATATGTGTTGATTATTTTTTACAAGCCAATTTTCATTCCTCGTGTATTTTTCTTTCATGTTATGTATGTCATTAATAAAACCCGGAATTTATATTCTATGTATCCTATTAAGTACATGTATTTTGCCCGGGTTGTCTGGAAGAGATCACTAAAGCGATAAGGCCGCTCTTCTTTCCTGCCTTGACACGAAATGACTGTAAATGATTTACTTTATGTGTAGGTTGTGAACAATAAAGTATTTTCTATCCATCTATATGTGTTACTTTTCTTTGCGTGAGGTGTGTGTAATTCTCTAAAGCTAATAATAAAATGCGTCGAGTTATTATAATGTTTGTGTGATTTGTCAGGCGATGGCGACAAACAGGAGCGGTGGTGCGCAGCGGCCGAACGGCGCCCCGCAGACCAAGGTGTGCCAGTTCAAGCTGGTGCTGCTGGGCGAGTCGGCGGTGGGCAAGTCCTCGCTGGTGCTGCGCTTCGTCAAGGGCCAGTTCCACGAGTACCAGGAGAGCACAATCGGCGCGGCGTTCCTCACCCAGACAGTCTGTCTCGATGACACAACCGTCAAATTCGAAATATGGGACACTGCCGGACAGGAAAGGTACAGAACACATTTTAGGATTCATTCACACATTGACTGGATAGTTGAAAAAGTGGCCGAATAGGCCGAATATCGAACACTTACGAAAGTGCCCGAATAGCAGCCGAAAATTCGTGACATCTCTACTACAGGGCCATAAAGTTATAGATGGAATACTCGCGCTACCCGCATCCTCGCCACTTTCTCGTTTTGCTTTAGAAATAGGTATGCTAAACGGAGGGTTAGTCTTCATAGTCTTTCTTAGTCGTCATAATTATAAAACATATTGATCATGCATATAATCAAGTTAAAGTGCATATGGTGACGTTTATCCAAAGAATTTGAGTAAGCAAACTATTATTATTCATTATCTGAATAATTAATTGACTTATTAAAGATTTAATCTTATGAGTCGATTGAATTCTTTATTTATCTTATCCAATAGTGATGTGTCGTCATTTATGCGACTAGAAGCTTCTCAGCTTCGTTATTTCCTTGATTCCGGGATATTTTTGTCCCAGGCTTCTAAATTCTTTTTTATTACAAAAGTACAGCAGACAGGTTGACGACCCACCTGATGGAAAGCGTTTGCCATCGCCTATGGAGATTTGCAACACCAAAGACTTTACCAATGCGCTGCCTCGAAGTGATTATATGACAATTATTTTAAAAACCCCACATTATTTCTAGCCGCTAATCCTTTTTGCCTCAAGGAAGGCTTCGAATTTCTGTTTGTATCTAGCTCCCACAATTTACGCCCGTCAGCTAAATACAGAAGAAACACACCTGTACATACGTCTTGGTTTAACAATATCTCTTTTTACCGTCCAGGCTGTGCGTCTTTGGAATGAGCTATATAAGAGAAGCCTAATGCTTAGTGTTTTAAAATTCAGGCTCAGAAGAATTACTTCTTATATATGTATGTTCGTATTGTCATATGTATATATATTTATATTGTTTTTGTACTTACATGTATTTTGTATACTTATTATTATTTATAAACTGCACCACCGTCAATATCAGTATTAAATCCATTAATCCCTGCCAAGAGTTGCCTGGAAGAGAGAGCTTTTTACCGATAAGGCCGCCCGTTGTACTATCTCTCGTATTTAACTATTTCTGTTTGTTTATGCTAATACCACCAGCCTAATAATATATCATAATATAATTGAAGACATGAGTGGATGAAGGTGATAAGTCGCATAATTCCAATTCTGAGTAAATCGAGATAAAAGTTTTACTTTTATTTGAAACTGAACTGAACTTAACACCTTTAGCAACGTTTTATTTTTTAAATATGCCTTATATCTATAGTCTAAGGTCTGTAGTCATTTGGTATCGACTTATAACATTCATCTACACAAAAAAAAAACAAAAAACCGAATATGCGACATATCACCTTCATACACTCACGTCTTCAATTGTTTTTAGGCTGTTTTTTTTTGTTATTTATTAACTTTGTTTCTCAAATAATATGTTGTGTATGATATCGTTAAATTTATTACATATATGCTTCTATATGAATTTTATTTTATAAATATTTGTATATTTATTCAACTATTTGTGTTTATTACCACAATAATATAATTATTTATTAATAATATAATGTATAGATTTTCGTGACGTAGCCCTAGGTTCAAGTGGAAGATCAGCGTTGGTCTAACAGATCGACATTTTTATCCAATTTTTAGTATATCTTGTGATACTTTGTGGTTGTTTTCTCTTTTTTTATCACTTCACTTCATCATCACTACATAGTATAAAATAAAGTCGCCTTTTCTGTCCCTATGTGCGCTTAAATCTTTAAAACTACCCAACGAATTTTGATATGGTTTTTTCCAATGGATAGTGATTCAAGAGGAAGGTTTATATGTATAATACTAAGGCAACATTGCTAATTTTAGAGGTTTCTATGTAGTGATGCCCGTGCAAAGTCGGAGCGGGCCGCTATGTTTTTATATACAACGTTCATAGTTTTTCTGTAGTGTATTTAATTTTGTATCAGCATTGCACCCGTGCGAAGCCGGGGCGGGTCGCTAGTTCTATTATATTTATAACTTCAAAAGTTTTTGTTTCACTTTATATGTCCTAAAATAAACCTGTTACTTTTTCTATATACAATTTTATGATCTATCTAGTTCGCTGCGCATTAAACGGTTTCGCAAAATAGCTAATTTGGAAATAATTTAATGGTGATTTATTCTTATTCAAAGCTGTCATTTGTTTCTGTTTTAGGTACCACAGTCTAGCGCCGATGTACTACAGAGGCGCGCAGGCGGCTATCGTAGTCTACGACATCACTAATCAGGTAAAACCACATGTTTCACACTCTATCTGCAGTATAATGACAAATGACGTATGGCATGCATGGATTAAGATCTTTCTCAATTTATATTCGACCGAATAGGTATTTATTGACCTTTTATTCTTGCAATATTCGAGTGTGTAAATGTTCTTTATTTTTATCAGAAATGTGTAAGATAGTACAATAAGTAAAAAATTATCTTAGCACAGACACAAATTTGACAATTACAAATATCAAACGAGTAGCGGGACTCGATTTCAAATTCCGTTAGAATTATTATAGAGCTTATTAGAACTATACAAACACGTATAACACAGGAACAAATATAACTGAACACAACAAATCCAAACGTAATACAGAAGGCTGTAATTCAATAAAACGCGCAAAGTCCGTCACTATTAGATTCTCGAATGTACACACGTCACGCCTAGATCGTAGTCCAAGCTCAACTGCCTTCTCTCTCAATCAGTCCATCGTTTTATACTGCACAAATGCAAATATGCCCGTAGACATAATTTCCTAGAATAAGCTTGTATTTATAATCCGTAACACCTGGTTAATTATGCAGCCTACAAGCGACTGTAGACGAGTACAATAGAACAATAGGCTGTTCTTCAAAACAACTAGAAACGTATGCCAAAAAATAAGTAAACAAAAGAAGACGATTCGTTCAAATGCCGACAGGTAATAAAATGTGTTATTACAGATTAGGAGTGGAATATGTTTTTGTCGGACTTAAGTTGTAATATTAATTTTATGTTTGATAGAATAGCAAAGCATGCTGTTTATATTCCGGTGTTTAAGTGAGTGGTTATATTGAGCGTTGTACGTAATTTTCTCTACTTCAGGACTTGCCCTTGTAGGCCTGCTTGAAAGTTTCACCCAGTATTTAAAAAATATATATATATAGTTTAATTCTTTCTTAATTAAGGCATTGTAAGTAAGTATACTTTTGGCAATGATACACTGAAATCTTAGACGTAAACTCCCCTATAAGTTTACAGTCTTATCACATAATAGATATTCTAGGTCGTTCCCCTCGCCTTGAAGCGTTACCAAATCGTGTCGAGCCCAGTAGCCTATACATGGTCAACGGTGGCAGAGGTTATTGTTATTTGTCCATCGTTTAGTGTTGGTACACATGTAACGTAAATGTATAGCGCTAAGTGAAATTATTGCACAACTGACTCGTTATCTATACTGTGACCTAGCTTTCTAGAATCCATAGACTAAAGTTACTAGGTTTATTACCTCAATTTTAATCTGTTTGTGAGCATTAAAATGATCTTGAATATTCATGAATGCGTGACATTGGTTTTTTAAATAAATAATTCAAAGCCAGGTTTAAAGAGAAGCATAAGAATTTTAGTTTTAAAATAGAATCTCGACTTTTTGACCTCTTGCTTCTAAAAATACAGCGTAAAATGTTTATAACGACTCTGAAGGGATGGTGCATTTTATGGCGTTATAGAGAGTTATTGTTGAATGAGGAGGAGAAGTCTGTTATTTTTGTCCGACGTCTTTTGTTGCTCCAGTAATTTTGTTGTATTTTTTTTACTTACTAATTTTATTAATATCTTGCGATATTGAAGCATCTTGGTGATAAAGGATGTATTTAGAAATTTCGGTATGCATGATGCAGACAGTCGAGTTTATTAAAGGCTAGGATGATAAAGCGGTAAAAGAACATACACAGCTGCGCAGCTTTACTAATTGTGCAGACTAAAAAGGTACTTTGTATTACTTCATAGTTGTCGTTATTGAGAGTAGGTCTAATGTTATAAAGAGTGTATCATTGTATGGAAGACAAGCTGAACCGACCAAAGCCAAGTGATATCGACGCTTAAGGGAGATTTTCGTTAAATCGTATGACGTTACTTGGAGTTTACACTGTACCATTTCATTATTGCAGATTATCTTCTTGTATACTAACTATCAAATAGTGTCCATACTTATAGCAATATTCAGAAGGTAAAACTCCTTTGAAATAATAGTTTAGAATACGTAATCATTAATTAACTAAAGTCACGATCTATAGGAAGTTAAAGCGGTTTTTTCTAACTAACTCTCAATTAACCTAATATTAAGTTGCCTACATAAAACTAATTCTTGTACAACCATTTTTTTATGCAAATTACTATAGTTTTTGTTCGCAATAGGCGCCACAGTGTTCATACATACCTGCAGAGAATATTTATTATAATTATACCTATACATTAAAACCATCCATCAGCTAGTTTTATTCACAAAATAATTTATCGTGATGCCTACTTTGAGTTCTCGAATACAACAAGCCACAATCTTATCCCCGCAAACCCAACTTAATGCAAGACTAAACGTAATAGAATGTCTGTGATTCGTATGAATTGAACTCACTCGAAACGCGTTATCAACGGTACGCCCCCGGCCGGCAGCCGGCACATTGTCGCAACGCTACGCATCATTATCAGATAAAATTTAATAAAACTGACCGAGTCGAGCATGTCTCGGCGGACGGCGATTGACTCTATTGTTTTTGTTTTTTGGTAGGTACCATTGTGTGTTCTGTGAGGAGTTTAGGTCATTCACATATTTAAGCCCTTACTTATAATAATCTCGTTAAGAAAGGATTAGCCATCTTAAATTTATTTAAATAAGAGACTAAGCCCCTAATCAATGGCTGTTTCAAATAAAACTTGCCATCTTGCCTCTTAGCAGTCACTTAAACTACCTCTCGATGTTGGTAATTTTTGACAGTTTTGTATGAGCCACTTTACCACCACCTCTTATCCAGTTGCTGAGCAGTTTCTTAAAATTAAGAAACGGTTATAAGTAAGGCCATTAGTTTTTATTCTTCTCTAATATACAGGTCCAATCATTTCGTATTTTTACAAATAGTACATAGTACCTGACACGAGCGTAGCTAGGGCGCTAATATATAATAGGCCTTTCACCCGAGGTTAACACTCTTCAAATTCAATTTTTTTTATTCAAAACAAGTTCCACTGGAGAACAACTTTTTAAAAGTCATACATATAGGTTAAAGTTTAATTTTACTTCCTAAACTATGTACACCGCTTCGCAACGTGTTATTGCTGTTAAGGAGAAGAAGCGGCAAAAAACTCCTCAGCAACACGTCTAGCTAAAATTGTTTTTCTTTATATTTCTCTCATTCTATTTATATCTCAAGTTCTTTTTTTATGTTTTATACAGAAGTATGTTACAGAATGACTTTTGAAGAATTAATGGAGTTGTCGCAAACAGTGCGTATTCAACAAGACAGAGACACAATAAAAGTAAAGAAAAATATTACTATAGTTATAATAAAGACATGTCGTACTACATTTTTTTGCTTCAATTCATTGCGTATATGAGCAAAGTAAATAAAAACTGATCAGTGATACAGACAATTACTTGTCTAATATAATCAACTGTTAAATCCATATCTAAACCCAATGAAACGTCTTCCTGTACGTCACATATGAAACGTCAAGTAATTATTTTTCTGTGGCATTCAGAATATTTTTTTCACTGAAGATGGTAACCATTTAGCTCATATTTATGTAAATTATATAATGATTTAGTGAAAAGTAATTTATAAGTATAAAATGATGTAACAAAATTGTTGATATTTGTCATTACAATTTATGCTGCGATTTGACATTGACTGTAAAAAAGTTGGGCCATGAGTCGCATATATTATCTATGGTTCGCATATTTTTCTAAAATTTTTGACAGCAAGGATTAGGCAACTCCGAGCTTATTTTCAGAATACCGAGAAATGAATAAGCTTTTTTTAAAGGTTTTTAAATACAAGCTTTTGAAATCGTGGATATTATGTAGCAGAGAGCTAGCCAAGACAAGTAAAACGAGCCCAAACACGACGTGTCTATCTTGTGTAGTACAGGACTTCCTATGGCCACCTTCCGACTTCATCATTAGATCAGATCCATGGTACCATATTATTGCATTGTCACTCGATATACATATGCGTGCATAATTTCACCTCAATCGCAAAACCGGGAAGTTGGTGAAATTTAACTTGCAAGATTCCACCCGAACTTGCATACATACATACTACATCCATTGCAAGTTAAATAAAAGCTTGTAAAATAAAAACTTCAACGGACATGTGGAAAATCTTCAACTGATAAGTGATAAAATGAATCGCAACAAAATTTTAACTTGAAGTGTTATGGGCAGATTGTTAATGTACTTGTCCAATTTGAAAACATTGCCATTTGTTTTCCACTTGTCCGTTACGGTTCGTTTTTCCACTTGTCCGTTGAAGTTTCACTTCTAATATGTGTCCCAGCACACATTCCGATTTTTTTTACTTTTTAGTATCTAGCTATGTATGGGTGGACCTACGAATGGTGCCGCGCTTCTTAAAAAATATAGGTCCCAAGAAACGGGAACAAAAAAATGATCGTAAAATGAAAACTACTGGGCCAAACTATGTCAAATTTTTAGGGGATCAAATGGCAGCTATTCCGCGTCGAACAAAAAAAGAATCACGTAAATCGAATCATAAATCTCAAAATAATCGGTGTACATATGAAACAAAAAGGATTTTTTTTCATAAAAAATGGTCATAAAACGAAAACTAATGGACCAAACTATATAAAAATTTTAGGTGACCAATTGGAAGCTATTCCGCGTCGAACAAAAAAAACGAATCGCAACGGACAAGTGGAAAATCTTCAACTGACAAGTGACAATGAATCGCAACAAAATTTCAACTTGAAGTGTTACTACTAAAACTCCAATAATGTAACGCAAGGTGTAAAAAATACCTAAAATCGCGTGCACTGCGAAAACTATTGATGATAGAATGAAATAATGTACTACGACTTTGCAGAACATATCACTGTCTACAAAAAGTGTCGCGACAGCATATGTCTAACTATTATAGTTATGACACAATAATTGTGCTTTTATTATAAAAATTTAATTAAAATGCCGCCGCTAGAAAAGGCTCTTTATTTGTATTTTGGTATTAATCCTTATCAAAATAAATTACTTCATATTTAAGACTGCTTCAATACCTTTATACAACTTTTTGAATTATTCAATTCGGACATTCCATTCGAAAGATATCACGAATTTAAAAATGTAAGTGACTGAGTGTTAGACCACGTGACTGTGACACTTTTTCGTGAGCGAAAAATCGTAAGACCCCCCGTCTATATAGAAGTTTCACTTCAATAATTCCGGCATCGCTCTACCACGTGGTAATAATAACGTGCGAAATGAGCGATATTGGCGTGTCCTCTACGGACAGACGTCTGTATGTACAATCGTATTACGACACGGGTGGGTCTTCCCTGGAGTTCAAGGGTGGCCGCCCCTGGCGCGACCCACGCGGCACGCAAACCATTGCTCGAATCGCCACTTCTGTTCATATCGGCTGTAGTAGGTGTTTGACACGGTTTCGTTCCAAATTATCGATTCACAAGAGCTACCTTCAACACTTCATACAAAGTGTATTTAACACTATTTAGGGCCGAATTCTCAATCATCACATAATAGTTACCAGACGAATGAAGTATAACCTGACTGAATTCAATTGTCAAACAATTCAACTGTTTTATTCATGCAAGTCAGTTTTAATTTGGCCATGTTGTACTTTATCTGTTAATAAATTATATCTGGTGATTGTAAAATCGGCCCAAGTTATCTATTATATATATTGAATATCATATGGGTACATATGATATTCAATAAAAATGAAAGGATTTTATCTATCTATCTATATATATGTCTGTGTGTGTGTGCGTGCGTGCGTGTGTGCGTGCGTGTGTGTGTGTAAGTAAGCATCTTCTAGATCCATAGTTCCTCTTTCATGAACCAAAAAAAAGGTAAAATAGTAGACAGACACAAAAAGTTATAATAATAATAATATTCTCATACCCCTAGTATTAATATATGATAATAGCCCGGTACTTTTTGTTCTTATTTCCCACAATAGTCCTACACTGGCCGGGGAATTGTCCTTGGGTGCATTATTATATGTTGTAGACAAGGATAATAAGCGGTCAGTGTCACGCCACATTGAGATTAAATTTCTCAAGGGGCCTCTACGTCTTGGTCTTCCCATGCCCCCCCACTCAAGCCCTCCTAAAGTTGTCTCTAGAGACATACAATAATAATTATTTATTTATTTCAGACACAAAGTATACACATAATGACAAGAAATATTGTTATTATTAAATGAAACCTTAAAAAATAAAAATTAAGAAATATCCATCACTCAGTCGGTCAGTCCTTTACTGAAGCATTTCATTCACATATATTACATTAAATTAATTAATCTATGCAGCAATCTGCAACCAGTCCCAATACATCTTTGACTGGTGTAGCCTGCTAGCAATGGCCGCAATTATACTGTTTCTAGACCTTCCAACCCTGGTCAAGAAATTTGCAATGCGACTTCTCCGAATAGCAAAAAAACGTGTTCAATCTAGCCTCAAGAAACATACTCGAAGCACTACAGTATCTTTTATGTTATACCTGAACCTACACAAATAATTACGTGACGAATTGAGAACTTCCGCGTTTTTAAAAGCTGTTAAAAAGGGCTAAAATTATTGTGCGCTCTTTTCGTGTCAGGTGAATGGCCGTCGTTTCCTTCTTCTTGACACAAAACAAGACGAACAAAAATATTATCACTTATATCAACAATAAATCTGATAAATGTAACATTTATATATAAAACTGTGTATCGCTCGCGACTTCATCCACTTTAGACTGGTAGCAATTCGTATTTGAATAAGTCAATTTTTACGCACCCGGATTACTTTAAACTCTCTTCGGGTAAAATCCCGCGGGATTCCCAGTGTATGTAAAGTACTGTATTATTTAGGAAATTATGTAAGTAATCGTTTTACTTTAAACCGTGTCCGAATAAGCTAATGTTCATATTCTTGCCATTGATGTTCATACGTTCAACTGTTACGACCGACAAAGAACAAGTCACACCTGCCGTTCATTAGCTTTTCGGCATTTGGTCTTCTTTTGTTTATTTTGTGATTAAAATTTGTAATTAGAAAAACAACCTATTGTGTATTGTAATATTTTGTGGTAGTCTTTAGCCAGCTGTGATTCTTGGAAACCATTGTTTACGCGGTCGAGTATTGTGTCGAGACATATTGTATAGTTTAATATAAAATAATGCCCGAACGGAAGGGTGTGGCAGTCTAGCGATAGGCACAAGCGGGACAAGACGTTTACATTCGATAAGCTATATAGTGACGGACTTTGCGTATACGTGTTTGTATAGTTCTAATAAATTCTATAGTCATTCCAACGGCATTGTAATTCGAGTCCCGTAACTCGTAACAATACTAATGTAGTGTAATGTATTGTATTGTATACACTGAGCATAATTTAAAAATTTGTACGCTGCATTTTCGCCGCATATTGACTGTCATAACATATTATTTTAATTTTTATCTAGTGATCTGTTTTATGATGCTTCTGGTTTTCAAAAATTATGGTTTATTGTAGTCATAACATAGTGTAAATTGCATGTCTTGATAGTGTAGGATATTTTTATATTTTAAGATTAGCACATGAACATTATCAGCAATAAGTGGCACATAAACATCATTATCATTGTAGGTGATCCAGATGTCATTCATGTAGATGTGATAATTGTTTTATTTATATCCTCCACAAATGTGTATACTGTATATACATAATTACGTCTGTGTTTAGTAGCAGTAGTTAGTAATTATTTGTATATGTACACATACCTTTTCATTCGAGATATATATTAAGGAGATAATTAATATTTTAATACATAGTATAATAGCATTGGGAAAAGGGTGTGACAATTGAGTCCATGTACACAACACTACACTACTTCAATGTGTTGCCTTGGTGGTGAGTGTCATTCTGTTTCTTATATCGTCGGCGTTTAGTGCAGCACCTTGTAATTACATTTCTTGGTGATATAATATTTTCTTCCATGTATTTTTTTAATTAAACGAACTCTACGGACTCTGTTTCGTTCCTTTTTTTGAGAATTTAATTTGCGTTTATTGAAATTTACAGGCTTTTATTTATATTATTATTTATTATTGTGTGTGACTATTTTGCTAAGTGATGTACTTGTGTTGAGGTGTACCTTGAGATTAGTTACCTATATAGTTAGTTAATATCTAGGTTATATACTATAATACTTATTCTAGTGTGGAGTGTTGCTGTTACATTAGTGCGGTGAAGTGCTGCTTGTGGAGTTACTCACGTCTATAATATATCTATTTTTTATATTATAATTGGCATATACTGTCATATTGTTAACAGTGTCTACTACATGTAACAAATTTAACGATAAAAATAATTTAAAAAAACGTAGTTACAAGGTCCTGACCTGACACTGACGCCGAAGATATGCTGCTAATGTTGTTTTTTTTTTTATCTAGATACGTAATTTGCGTAAATATATTGAATTTAATTCCGATACTTGCTTACTTTACCTAAGGCTTAATTTTGACAAAAAGCGAGAGAATGTTTGAATCTTTGGCTACATGGGGCAAATATCACAAATTTCATTAAATTCTAATACCATATTCCTTATTAAAGAACGAGCATGAAAGTAGCTTACAAGAAATCGAAATTAAACGTACATATGTATATTGCAATACCTCTTTTAATCGCGAAAGTTTTCATTGAAATCCACATTCCAGAGAAACAGTCTGAAAGATTAGACTAAAAAGAATTCTAAAAACAGTCCTGTATGATCAGACATTGCGTAAAACCATGGTAGAGCTATGCTGGCATCGTTATCTTAATAGCAGCTTACGTGGCAAAACTACTTCTAAACTACTACTAAACCTACTTCTTCTTCCATCCTATACGCTGTCAACGCGTTGCCTTCGTCCACTAGTGTTGCAAACGTCCATAGGGCGTCCATAACCACTTTCCATTGTGCTATTGTTACACGGGCTTAGTGTTTGTCATTAGTACTAACTTGCATAGTGGCAAGTGAGAAGTAGCCGTTCACACGTTGGAGTTAGTGGAAACTTATTGATGACCAAAACAAGATTATGAAAATACGTAAAACAACAACACGTGTTTTCATTTCCCGGTACAACTTGTGACCAAATCACTTGTAGATGTTTCTACACGGCCGGCAAGCGTGCAAGTGGAAGTGCTTAGTAAATTGTGGTGGGGCTATTATGTTGCATGTTTACACATTGGGTATTTCTGTATGTGACAAGTACTAAGCCCGTGTAAAACAAGCATCAGGTGAGTCGTCTGCCTATTTGTTATATTATTATTTATTTTCTAGCTGCGAAATTAAAAAGAAATAGCAGTTTTCATTTAAATGTTGGTGTTTACTCTGATATTATGGTCAGACGGCCCACTTGATGGAAAGCGGTCACCATCGCCTATGGACATTTACAACACCCAAAGGTGCTTGCTACAAATGCACTGCTGCTCTCTTAAGGGAGACTGGAACCTGGCCCCTAATGACGGTACACAACTCAGGTTGTTATGGCGATATACTCTAGATTAGGGGTGGTCGCCAACCAGTCGAGCAAATACCCTACCACCTGGCTGTGGGTTGTTTTGTCGCCTCTTACGACAGGCCGCCCGGCCGCAGGAAATTGTATTCTTTCTCCGTTCCTGCATGGATAAATTACCCTGCCTTAAAGTACCTATAGGAGATAATTATGCACATAAAGTCGCTGCATTGTTAATTTTTATCTAGCCTTTAGTTATGTCATGGTTTCCTAACTCGAAAAGCAGGTCAGCAATACTGGCGCGTGGCCAACAGATCGTGTACTTTAAGGGAAGATTTATGTTGCTGTGAAGGGATGAAATTTAACATTTTGCCTGTGTGCCAATATCGATAAGCCTTTAAAGTTAAATTTTATGATGATGCATTTGCGTGAAACGTTAATTTGTCAGGATTTATTATAATAACATAAGCTTTTATTCAACTTGCAATATTTTTTAGTTTGTTTAGGTTCAATTTTGCAATTGAATTAGAACAAAGGTTTTGTATGATGCATGAAACTGAAAAAATATTTTTGGAAACGCAATCTTCGATTAAAATTTTATAAAAAAATATGAGATAGAACTTAGAGTACCACCTAAAACGCGCCTTTTTCATATTTCTATTTTTTTTTATTGGAGGAGTTCAGCAGACAGGTAGACGGCCCACTTGATGGAAAGCGGTTAGCATCGCCTATGGACATTTACAAAACCTAAAGTGCTACAAATGCGCTGCTGCTCTCTTAAAGAAGACTGGAACCTGGTCACTAATGCCGAAACACAACACAAGGTTGTTATGGCGACATATTTTAGACCAGGAGTGGTAGCCATCCAGTCGGGCAAAGGCCCAACAACCTATGGGGCTATGTTTTGTCGCCTCTTACGACAGGCCGCCCGGCAGCAGGAAATTGTATTCTTTCTCCGTTCCTGTACGGATAAAAAAAATGGAAAATTTATGATGTCAATATAGGGAGAGGGGAGTTGCACGAATGTGTTATTTGATTTGGTACCTATGTCGCCATTCTATCATCGCACCACTCGCCGACGATTGAGAGTTTATCCACACTTCCTAGACACTTAGAAGTCCTCGTTACGTGGCGGACGCTGCTTCATGCCATGTGTCCAAGTTATGGAATGAGCTCCCTCCCGCGGTTTTCCCAGAGCGCTACAATATGGGCTCTTCGGTGGTCGCATCGGCTCCCTTAGTGCTGCAGATGTCCATGGGCGACGGTCCTATTTGAGCTTCGGCTGTTTCGTTGCAGGACACATTCGGGCGCGCGAAGAACTGGGTGAAGGAGCTGCAGCGGCAGGCGGCGCCGTCGATCGTGATCGCGCTGGCGGGCAACAAGAGCGACCTGGCCGCGAAGCGCATGGTCGAGTTCGAGGAGGCGCAGGCGTACGCCGACGAGAACGGGCTGCTCTTCATGGAGACCAGCGCCAAGACCGCCATGAACGTCAACGACATATTCCTAGCCATCGGTGAGTTTTCGCCGCAACAAGGCACATGTGTAAAAGCAGTGAGAAAGAAGGATAGAAAATATTTATTTCTAAAAATGCGACACTTAACAATAATTTATAATATTAACAATAACACTGCAAATGTGTGCCGCAATTTGCGAAATGAGGTTGGCGCTCAGTTTGTGCTGTGCCGAAACATATTTCGACACAGCACTGATTTTCAGTGCCCACCTCCTTAATCACAAAGTCATGCGACCCACGGTAAAAACACCTTAAATTAAATTATAATAACCTTAAAAAAAATAATAATAACAGAAAACAGTGATAGCATAATTATAAAAAAAACTAAAGTACCTAAAAAGTTAATAAATCTAAATAGAGCACTTATTATAAAGTGCTCAGTGCGAGTTTTTTTGCTACTCGATCACGTTTGTACGAACATGACATGGCGCCATCTCGTGAGCGAGAAGGGAAACATTAATCGTGCTTTTCAAAATTGAGCTAACTTGAACGCGGTCGAGTAGTAAAATAACCGGCACTAGACACTCAGGTCTTAAGTGATGCTTAGGACACCAGAATATGTGAATATGCGCAAACAGACGGTGACTTAATACCGGTTCCTATTATCTTACTATTCATTCACCTGCCTTACAGTGTTCCACAACTAATAATTGAAGACATGAGTGGATGAAGGTGATAAGTCGCATAATTTCAATTCTGAGTAAATCGAGATAAAAGTTTTACTTTTATTTTAAACTGAACTGAACTTAACACCTTTTTCAACTCTTTATTTTTTTAAATATGCCTTATATGGTCTAAGGTTTGTAGTCATTTGGTATCGACTTATAACCTTCATCTACGCAAAAAAAAGCAAAAAACCGAATATGCGACATATCACCTTCATCCACTCACGTCTTCAATTCCTCCCGATGTACTTGCACAGTAAAGCAATTTTAATACACCGGACAGTGTACGAATCGCGTAAACGGGACAGAGCTGAGAATGAATAGCAAGCAACACATTTTTCCTTTGCGAACAAAGCTTAATATAGATTATTTAATTTACCTTCGCCTATCATCAATGATAAAAACTATATTATGACCGAAGCGACTCCTACTGTAGTCCTCCACACAGGCTCTAGGGAGACCTAGACGGGGAACAGTTTCCTTTTGCACTGTTTTCTATATTTTAGTAATTGTGCGGCTACGTTCCATTTGTGACACACAATGCCCAAAATGCTTCTTGAGCCGTTCCACATGGCGTCACAATTTGCAATCACGTCCGCCAAAGTGTACGAGCGTAACGCCCGCAAGCGAGCGATGCGGTCGTTGCGAGTGTCGTGTGGAACGTGGCCTATGTGCACTGGCGTCCTATATGAGAGTGATGTTGGCAGCGAACAACCTGCCGAAGAGCGAGGGCGCGGGCGCGGGCGCGGGCGGCGGCGGGCGGCGCCTCAACGAGGGCGAGCAGCCGCGCGCCACCTCCTGCTGCAAGTGATACGCCGCACACACGCAGGTGATTACAGCTCTTAGCGAGGCTTCATCTTTTTCTATTTTCCAATTCTATTGGGAATGTTTTTTTTTCAGTCGTCTGTCTATAATATTATTATGAGTTGTTAGACTCGAATTCATGTGCCATTGGAATTATTATAGAGATCTGTACAAACACGTATAAGACAGGTACAAATATAACCGGACGCAACAAATCCAAATGTAATTCAATAAAACGCGTAAAGTCCGTCACTAATAGATTAACGAATGTACACACTTCTCGCCTTGATTGTGGTTCTCGCTGGACTATCCCCTTCTTCAATCAGGCCGTCGTTTTATACTGCACAAATGCAATAAGCCCATATCGTAGTTGAAATCATCCGAAACACCTAGCTAATGAGTCGGTCGCAGGCGGCCATAAATGAGTACAATAAAACAATAGGCTCTTGTTCTCGAACTGTCATTACGGCTAATTGGAAATAACAAGTCAAATATAGACAATTGAAACGAATGTTAAACTGATGCTTTCTCCTTCTAACTACATAGAATTTGTATTAGAATAAAAGAGACGATATAATTCTCTTGGTTTTGGCGCGGCTATTTTCATGGCAGCTGGCAGCTTGTGGACAAAAATAATACTAAATTTGGCCTCTGGAAGGAGTTACAGTTATTTATCAAAAAAAAACTAGAATAAACTATATAAAAGATGGAAAACACGATGCAATTTTTTTTCGATTTCCTTTCTGATTATTAGAGATTCACGTAAAAACTACTGGGGCGAATTCGACTTCTTGTCTACTTCCTCTATCTCATCCCCCTATTCCATCCTAAAAGCTGACTCACCTCTGATGTTGAAAACTTCTTCTAAGTAACGTTAACCACTTTCCACGAGCTAAGCGTTGGCCTGTTTGCCAGAGGTTTACAGAAAAAAGTAAAAAACAGTAATGATCCTAGCGTTGCACAGCTTTCCACCTGTAAGACTCTTGTAAACACATAAGGCTATCTGTGCACTAAGACCTATCATTACAGGACTTGTCCTTTTATAGAGTCTGGTGCTTTTTTCAAGACAGATGAATAAGTATAATCATAATAAAAATATGAAATTGATCGTGTACTAGCAGAAGGTGATGTCAGGAGCCTCAAGAACAGACGAGCGTGTATGACAAGACCTATGAATGTCAAAGAAGCAAGTGAGGTGTGTAAGAATAAGCCTGTATGGCACTCTGTTGTTCGTGCCTACCCCGCAAGGGACCTGGCGTGAAGTTATGTATGTATGTAAATGTTAATTATTCTTATTCCACTATCTTAGTGTGTATTAATCGTCCAAAGTGAAATAGTCTTTATAATTGCCAGTAAAAAAAACCTGTCAAGTGTAATGTCACATTTTCGTATGCAATCAATATTTTTTTGTCTCTGACACGATGCCTTTATAAATTCCAGATACAACCGCAAAACGGCGAAGAGATGCGCGGGGGGTGAGGTATGTAGTAGGTTATACATATATATAATATATATATAGTAATGATTAACAAACAAACACAACATAGCGACAGTCCGGCGAGGGAAGCGACAATCGATGAGCGGCACGGCGATTGTTATTAAAATAAACTGAAATAAATACTTTTAACGCGTCATCTCTTGATAGAAGAGACAAAATGCAGCTTTAGTTAAAAAATAAAGTGCGGGTAGTAATTGAAAATAGTTCGTTGTTGATCATCATCACCAATGTGCATACTCGTCATAATATCGCCGTGTCGCTTTTCTAAAACATCAAGAAAATCTGAAGCCATATTATGTAAATGTTTGACAATTTTGAAAAATCCGCGTTTTCCACTGATGTTAAGTATCGGTAGTTTTCAACCACTATCAATTGACGAATGTTTACCTAATACAGCGTTAGATAAGAACATAAACGTTTAAAGCTAGTTTAAAAACCTTATTTGTATTCTAATGAGATGTAATAATAATGCCTGGGACACACTGATCTAACGTAGGCAACGTACGCAGCGCATAGTATCTAAACATTCTCTATATGTGAGTACTATCTTACAACTATATTAACGTATCTTAGGGTCTTAATACTTTCAAGTTTTAAATACTGTTTAGTAAATAACAATGAAGAATATCAGTGTTAAGCTGTGTCATAATATAAGACGTTAATATTATTAAATAATTTAAATTATAAAAAGTTTTTTTTATTTTTTATTATTATTTTTAATATATTTAATAAAAAAAAAGCTTAGTTTGACCGTATATTTTAGATGGATAATATTCATATCGTATTTAATATATTACGATAATAATATTGCGAGGCGTATGTTGCGCACTTGGCGTCAGTGTGTTCCTTGCTTAACAAATAAAATGGTTTAAACAATATTTAAGTTTATTCGTAAATAGTGTTTATACATACATATATATTATGATGAATAGCCGGTTTGCACTTTCCGCTTAGTGTTAAGGGTTACTTAACGAGATATTTCATCGTTTTATTTTGTGTTAGAGGTTATTATATAAATACAACATATTATTGCAAGCTTATGTTAAAAACTATTGTATAGATAAAATTTAGGCTTTGCACGCACGTGAGCACGTCGAGTCGGTTGAGTGGTCGAGACTTAAACCGCGCTCAAACCCGACTCAATCGGTCGAGCGTGTTCAGTTGAGTGCTAAGCTCTTTAATGGGATTTATTCGGAAGTAAATTTTGTTGAATATCGTATTTTCTATAATGATGTTGAACAGATGATACCAATAATTTATTTTTCGCATCCTAACTTATGGTCGTATATTCAATAAAAATTTCCTTTGGAGTATATACCCCTCTAAATTAATATAATATATAGAGTATAGCTTCGTTTTGTTAATGTCAAAAATCTTGGTGAAGGTGCATTTACACTTGCGTAGACTTACCCACATTTTTTTATTTTGCAGTTAGCTAATGGCAGTTTACTGTTATACAGTTGAGCAACGCATGTGTAGTTTGCAAATGGGTTTGTCTAATTAACAATATCAACTTATTTATGATTATAATAACCTGTATACGATCAAAATATGTGGCTTGAAATGTCAAAGGACTTGATACTAGCTTTAATAGGGAAGTGGATTTTTAAATCATTTGAGAAACTTTCTATAAACATCTCATAGATTCCGGTCGAGACGCATCTAGTTATGACGTTGTAAGTATGTACAGGTTTGAAAAATAATTAAAATATTTTTATTACCATGTTTTAAAAGTTTGATGATAAAATATTATTGCAACGCCTGTTTTTTTGTATGTAAAAATACTATAAAATGTTGTAACACGTGTCTGCGCCCCTGTTCTATAAACAATGTAGGTAGTATACAAAAACATCAGATGAGTTGTGTATTGTATATAGATAAATCCCACGTGCGACATATTGCTTTCGTTTCTTCCATGATTATTACAATCTTCAAATACGGCGTTGTTCGACTGAATGATATTAAACTGTGTTCAGAATGCAAACATGATGTATAGAAGTATCATTTCACATAGCTTACTTATGTAGCAATATTGTTTCTTCGTGTGCAATAAATAATATTTATCACAATGAATTCTGCTAATATGTAATATAAACCCTTTGTTTGTATGTGGATGTATCGTATATCGTACGGCTGTGATATTGAGATTGAAAAAAACTTGCGTTTTTGAAGTTTGTACAAGTCGCACAGAGCAGACTAATGAAGTCGACAAATGCCGAGTGTTCGCTTTCGCTCGCATTACACGCCGCCAGCAGCTAACTTCAATTGAACATTTAAGTTTCGCGCACACTGTACCATGCTAATTTTTCTGAAATTTTATTGCATCAAGACGTCGCTTTATTCTTCTAGACGTTGTCATTTTTTTTTCAAAACTCACTGAATTTATACTCGTCAGTAAAGTCAGAAATAGTATAACATAATGGTATTTACATGAGTTTGCTTCAAATTTAAGTTTATTTATTCTGCAATGTTTTTATGCTTTCTTCTTGTGCCTAAATACTTAGAAAAAGTTGAAAAGTCGTATTAATTACGAATTATTATTGAGTTATAAGTACAGTGTAGATGTGTGATACATATTTCTGCTTCGTTTGTTTGAATGCACACATGTCTTTGACCATCTCAATCTGAACATGCTTTGCTGCAAATGGAGTTGTGCACTACCTGGAAGAGGTGTTGTATAGTAGTACATATTAATAGAATTCATGACTTATAATAGACAAAATAACTTTACAGCCGTTAAATTATCCGCCATTTAGGCCCTGAAAATAGACCCCGTAGTTATTCTTGTATAAATATTATTACCCCTTGTTTTATTCTTTTCTTTCACATTCGCGGGTAAATAGATTAATATGATTCGCTTTTCACAAAGCCTGTACAAAATGTTCCGTATTGGGAAGTAATAGAAATTATCTGTCTTTATAAATTTTGAATATTTGAAAAAAAAAATTAAGTAGTAACACAATATATTCGTTTTGTTGTTTCATCGTTTGTTGATATTTTTTTTACATTCTAAATCAATTTAATATCTCGCGTCGACTACGTTTATGTACAGGCAAATTCATTAATTAATTGTTAAATAAAACAAAACGCATTAGAGATATATTTAAACATTTAAGTTTAGGGATGTCCTCACAGTGATTGAGATATTTGACACAGTGTAGAGAATTTATTACCGCCGTCCTAGGATTCAAATCGAAACGTTTTTACAGCGATATTCGATGGATGATCGTTTCCTGTTTTTTTAATAGTATGAATACAGTAACTTACCTTACGATTGAACTAACATAAGGGGCACCTCATAGTTACGTTATACGTCAAGGGGGAAGGGGCTCGACGAAGTGTGACAAGGGGTGGAGGGGTCCTAAATTTCGTGACGTCACATTTCAAAATCTAAAACATTTCCAACTCTATCTGCACGAGTACACAAATTATTATAATTAATTATAAACGTCAGTTTTCGTTTGCGCAGATAAGGCAGATCGGTTTTGGACATGTAAATAATTTATATTAAACCTTATTCGCGAGCGCAAAAGGCAGTGTTGCTTGCTATGCGTTTTTAGCTCTGTCCCGCTTACACGATCCGTACACCGTGATTGTCTATTGAAATTGGCCTACTGCGCAGATATATCGGGGGGGGGGGAGTCATTAGTTGTATAGACCCATAAAGTGTTTGTCAATCTCTGTAAGGACCTATCTCACGTCTCATACTAGGAAGTTCGTAGTTATTTTAAATACTAATTATTATGGACAAAGTTTCATAATACCTAACTATAATATATGTATATTCCCTGTATAATTATGTTATACTTTTTTTAAAAATCTTTTTAAGTGATTGTAACATGCTTTATATAATGTTGCTTTGCCCGACTTGTAAGAAGCGAGGGTGTTGTATGTTTTCTTTTTTAAATATTACAATTTGTTAAAAAAAATCGCATTCCATACAGGGAGGACACACTCGGGCATGTGGAATTTGTAACTTATATGAAGAAATTAATTAATTATTATGAAGATTAAAGTATCCAAATGTTTGTCTAACTTATTTTAGTTGAATTTGTTAGTCGAAGCACTTCAGTGATAGCTTATTGATGAAATGTCATTTTAATATATTTTTTTTAAATTGTGCTTTGCAGCCCTATGTGTCTACTTAACACGACGTTTCATTACTTTTACAAATAATAAAAACCAACAAAACTAACTATATGCAATAGGAGAAGAGTTCTGATGAACATAAATTTTGTGATATAAAATTTATTTTGATTTAAAACGCAATAAATTTAGATATATTTGTGTCGTAACAATCGTCAGAGACCTTTTTCTATTGTATGTATAAACTTAGTGAAAAAAAACTTTAATAATTACTTTTATTGCAATTTTTTTGCATTAGTGTTATTATAATTTTTCCACAAGAGTTCTTAAAAATAATACCAGTATGCAATAATTTAATATAACATTTTGTGAATACATTGTCATTCAACAAGTTTTGCTTTATTTAAAATTGACTGGTGAATAATAACATATTATTCAAATGATTAAATAAGAACAATAATTTCAAAATAATTGCAATATAATAAAAAAAAATCGATAATAATATACTTATTGACCGTCGTTTGAGTAGTTCTATTACAACTTGTGTGGCAACTATAGAAACAATCATGTTTTTGTATGAAGGGGATATGGTATCAAATATAAACAATTATATGCGCATGTGGCGGACATTTTGTTTCGCCTTATACACACGACTATTTAATGATGTTAAATTTGGTTTTTTCCCCAATTAATTATGATTTTATGATTTCTAAAATAATTGCGTGTTTTATGTTGAAAATCTCATGCAAGAATCTTCTAGCCATGGTATTTATTTGTAGTAATCATTTCAATGATTTATTAGTTTATTATGCGTAACTTAAGTTTTTTCGCGTATTGTATTTGTCGTTAAGCTTTACTTAGCGAGTAAATAGTAGTTATTATTATTGTTTTTTTTTAAATAGAACTTATCCACAGCAATAATAAGCCCTAATCTGTCACGGGCCGTAGTTTGGAGACCCGTAGTGAATTGTGCCTTTTCAAACTGCCAAACGAGTTCCCTCGTTTAAGTGACTGGACGTAACAATTTGGCTAAGACTTTTGCGTGAAGATAATTCTAAAACTTGATTACACATACCAGATACACAAATCATGCAGGACCGTATTTAGCAAAGAATTATTATATTTACGATTTTAAAGAACATTTCTACAGACTGCCTTATAATTACTATATAAATAATTTACTTGTCATAAACATCTAATGGCATATTAAATTATTCAAAATGTTAAACGAAATGTATTCAAAAAATAATATGAGTAATAAATGTATTTGATACTTTTATCCCCTTTTAAGTATAAATTATATCTATAGAATTTGTATCATGCATATTTTGTTTCTAAATACTGCACTGGCTATCAAGGACGCCCGTCATATGGTCATATTGTATGTTTTTGTATTGTGTAAATATTTTGGATTTATTAAGATTATTATATTGAATAAAAAAATATTGTAAATGGATCGTGGGTTGTTTTATTTGCTTATCCTATTTTAAGTCCCTATATTATTATGGTACATTTGTATTATGCTCTTAGATTGAATGTAATGAATTTATAATAGCCTAGGCAAATGGCCAAAATCTGCGAAATTTTCTTCACTATGGGGTATTTTATCATTTGTTATGTACGAGTATACGAGTTTTGTTTTAATTTTAGACAATAAACTTTAAATTTAATTTTACATTAAAGACAAATGGCAGTGCAATATTTGCTTCTAAAGTAGCAAAATTGTCCTTTCGTCCCTCCAATAACTTTAGAACTATTTAAGTGAAAAAAATCCGAATGATTCAAGGTGGGTAATATAAGAAATTAGTTCGTTAAATAACTGGCAATATTAAATATATTACATAAAACCCGATTTGATACTTCTGTTCTTATATTAATGTAACTAATTCGTACCGGTTTGGCAATTCCTTATCGAAGATTACCACAAAAAATAACACGCGAGGAGAAACTTGACACTATACATTTGACAGAAAAGAGTGTTGTCATAGGAATAATTTCATTAAATTAGCTTGTGACAGGACTCGCTGGCCCAACTAGTTCTTGCTATTGCTTATCTATACATATAATAAAATTGTAGAGGTTAAATTTCTGTACAATTAAAAAAAATGCTAAAAACCGAGTCAAGGGGATGTAAGAAGGGAAATAGAACTAATTTCGAATTTTTTCAAAACTTTTGTTTCTCTGTCTGTTTATCTGTCCGTTTGTACCGGCTAATCTCCGAAACGACTGGACCGATTTACATAAACTTTTGTATGTTAGTAGCCTATATTCCTGGTCAACATATAGGATACTTTTGATCCCGAAAAATTAAAGAGTTCCCGTGGGATTATTAAAAAACCGCACCACGCGGACAGAAGCTATCGTTTATATGGCAAAACAACGTTTGCCGGGTCAGCTAGTTTACAATAAAAGCTTTGTTTATGAATTTGTAGGTAAAAATAATGTACGTTCGAACTTTCCCCGGAGTTTCAATACTAATTGGTCTGTCACGTATTTGGCTATTGTATAATCGTATTAATCTTCGAAGCATGAACACACAAGACTGTAATGTATGAAGAAGTTTAACTCTTTCCAAGTATTCAGCTTTATTAAAACACATTCCTGAGAGCTACGTCATAACTTTTCGAGAATGCATAATATTCGAACTTCATGTAGTTCGGATATAGCAACATTAATTCTACAATAGGGATGCTTATATGTAGTCTATTTCAAATAGGGCGGTATGGTTGACACGTCCATAAAACGTAACTTGTAGCGTCATCATAAATTTACTATGAAATAAATATTTAACAACAATCTTATACTTAAAATCACGATGTTTATTTCTCTATTTATATTATATCTCTCATGCCATCCTATTCAAAACAGACTTTAATGATGAATTAATTATTTTTCAAACAAAAAAACATATAATAAATAGTTAACTTTATTAAAGTTTTTAATGTACACGATTAACTTAGACACGTTATTTTGGTCTCATTTGTAAGTACACACACATGAATACTTATGGCACTTTTTACAATTCAAACAGTTTCATACAAACTACTGAGAATTATTTATTAATTAATCGCTCAGAAAATTTACAGTGAACTCATTCTTAGCTATACAGAATGTCACAGAACCTCTTTAATAATCCAAAAGCAAAATATCAGCGATTAATTGAAGCTTGTTCAACATATGAAATTGTAGTGTGGCGACATTAATGCCAACATCATCAACAAGCACGAAAGCGCGAAACTAATATTAATCCTATGTGGCATCAAAATAGCGCGCCGTTTTATGATTATTAAGGTTTATGGCTTGGCAGCTAGGCCTTTAAGCCAGATCTTAGTTTACAATATAGTTTCTTCATGAATCCAGCCGAAACGTTTATGGGCTACTGTTATATAGTTTTTTTTTTATCTACAATGAAAGGGAAATACTGTCATACTTCAATAATGATATGAGACAATTTTGAGACTCAATTCTATATGCAACATTATGACTAGTTAAGTATTTACAGACTGTAACAACAATCCCGTTGTTCTAACATTAATTACTATATATTTTAAAGAAAACATGCTACATGTATTATGTTATATAGCCAAGTACACAAATCGTGTAAAAATTTAAAAAGAAGAGTCTAACAACGCGTTAGCGACGACTCTATCTTGCATACGTTTAAAGGCAATGTAAATCATTTTACAAAGCTGGCAGGTTGACTGTTTGTATACTACACAAAATCAAGAGTTATTTTTAAGTTCTAACTATGATATGTTTAACTTTACTAGTGATCGCCCGTGCTCGAAATTCAACCCTAATAATTAATGTCAAAGATTATACTTCTATAATCACAAATCTCGCAAAGGCTACACCTCTATTTTGGCTTTAACAATAAACAACAGTATATATGCGTGTGTGTCAATACATGGTACTGTGTGTAATGTTTTTTTTTAATTGATTTAATGTATTATTATGCAAATTAAAAAAAAAACTAGCTTTAGTCGCTTCTTCTCTGTATAAACTATAGGTGTGCGAAATTTCGTACTCCTCCGTCCGCGCAACTTTTGTAAAAAAAGGTTACAAAGTTTTTGCTTCGCGTATTAATATGTAGATTACTTTACTAGTAGTATTAGCAAAACTTTGTTCGTGTTGCCTAAAGAGGACCGTGTTTGTTAATTAATTACAACGGCGTTGCGACACAAGTGTTAAACGAGGATATAAGCTAGCTCTGTATCCAGTTTCTTTTAAATCCGTTCAGTCATTGTTATGTGATGCTCTAGCGGGCAACAATTCGAAAAGTTGTATTTTTTTAGCAACCCTGTTTTATTTTCTCTTTTTTCAAATTCATTGTATAATAAACTCAACACTTCTTTTGTTATATAACAGAGGTAAACAAATATTTTCTTATGAATTAAAATTGTATACGGTCACGTAAATACAGAGAGCAACGGGGTTTTTGTTACATATTGTATAGGGCAATATTAGTGGACCAAGTCTTTAAAGCACCTTGTCATAGATGTTATTTATTATATTTTTTAAATAAAATATAAAAAAATAACCTAATATATTTGTGCTAATATAATTAGTAGTGAACACTTAAATAGGAAAAAAATAAGTATATTAAACAATTTGAAATGCGCCAAACTTTATGGCAGCTCTCTTCTAGCAAGAGATGGTTATTTATGCCAATAATGAAAAGAAGGCGGTAGTTATAATAAGATAAAAGGGAAAATGATAATGCTTTAGCATTAATAACATATAATAATAAATTGGCAAAGAACCGCAAATGTGCTACGTTGTTGTGTTAAGCATATTACCTTCGATTCTTCGATACCAGTAGCACCCAGAGTAGAGCAAACATCGAAAGGTAATTTTTTGAGTTTAACCCTATTCTATGCCACTTCGTAAGTATAGGAAAAAATACTACATATCGAGGGCTTCATAACAAATGGGCGTACAGACAAAAGTGTAGTTTTACACAATGGACAAAATCTTTATATATAAAAATGATTGTTTGTCTGTATGTCCTTTGTAGAATCGTAAACTATATACATTTGATCATGTGATGATGTTTAGCAAAGTTCAACAACTTGAGCCAAAGAAGGTTTCTGAGTTGATTCACAATTGGACCCGGTAGGGGGCGCCGCTGTCGGCATATCGATTCAAGCTTTTCCGGGCAGGACGACATTTGCCGGGACAGCTAGTTGTGAATCAAACAAAACCAGTTGATTGAATAAAGCTGAAATTCTGAATAGCCTTCTTTTTAGTTACAAGTTGCATACTGGTAAGACATTCTAAATTGTAATATGCATAGATTTTAGTAAACGACAAAAAAATGGCATTTTTTTGCGTATACGCCTATATGTTATGAAGCCTTCGCTAAAACAATTGTCTAATAAGAAACGTAACTTATAACACTCGCAACAACTAGGGTTCCCAATCGTACTATAATATATTTAAGAATTGAAGAATAGGTTTTCATATAAGAGAAATTTTACGAGGAGTGACATAATACAAGCGTCAACTCAAAGTCGTTACGCTTTTTAAGATATATAATTTCAAACTTAAATGCAATGAACTGAGATCTAAAATAATATCCCTCAGTGTATATGCAAAGACAATCATACTTAAGGTGTGAACATTCGTCGTGAGTCGGAGCTGACACACACAATCCTATTCGAATTTTTCACTTCATACTTCAAAAGCTGGGTGTTGCTAAACCTTTCAACCTAGTTTGGGGGTTAGGGGAATGACATGTCAACATATATACATAGATTTGAATTGACTTAAGCAATCTTTGTCATTGTATCTGGCTTTATTACAATAAATTATTATTCAATTTTGATGAATTAAAATCCATCAAATTGAACTGTTGCGTGTCGTAATGGCGCCACTGCGCGCGTGTTACAAGTTGCGTTTCTTACTGTAACTGTAAGATACTTCTATGGCAATATTAAGTACCGGGAAAAACTATAATTGAGGCAATAACAAATATAATAAATGTAGGCTTATAGTTCATCACCGAAATGGTCCCCGAGGAGGTCGTTGCCGTAGTCGGAGGCCTCGCTGCCGACGAACACGTCGTAGTTCCTGATGATCTCCTCGAAGGAGAGCAGATCGTTGTGATCCATGTCCGAGGACGCAAACAGGTGATCCACTTCCTCGTCGGCTATTTCTCTGTAAGAAGAGTCAAAATCCCAATTGACAACATTTTATTATTGAAGTGATATCTACTTATAGGAGGGTAAACCGCTTCGTTACGTAACGCGTTACGGCGCCAGTTTGGCTTGCCTTTCTCTCACGTATACGGCAGCGGTAGGCAGGTTCCTCCTGTCTCATTAGTATTCAAGAATTGTAACTAGGAATAAAATGTATTGTATAATCAATAAAAAATATTGTAACGACCGACAAAGAACAATGCACATCTGCAGTTTATTATCTTCCCGCATTTGGACTTATTTTGTTTACTTTGTGTTTAAAATTTGTAATTAGAAAACATCGTATTGTTATTGTAGTGTGCGGATTAAGTTTTCTTGGAAAATTCAGTCCACACGGTCGAGTGTTGTGTTGTATAGTTTAGTGTAAAACAAGGCCCGATCGGAGGGGTGAGGCAGTCAAGGGACGACTACGATACGAGCAAGACGTGTGTACATTCGATAAACTATATAGTGCGGACTTTGCGCGTGTAATTGAATCGTGCAGTTTTTACTGGTTGTGTCCAGTTATATTTGTACCTATGAATTAATGAATGAATGAATATGCTTTATTGTGTTTTAAAGATACAGTTAACAGAAACAAAATTTTACAATACAATAGGCGGTCTTATCGCTATTAGCGATTTCTTCCAGACAACCTTTGGATGGACAAAAAAAAAATTGATAAGAACAGGGGTATGTTGCATTATTCTCACCATCGAATCAGTATCTTATAAATATACATGTAGTAATAGCCTAAGCTATTCTCAAGTTAAACAATTGCAATATTAACTAGTTCAACTTGGATCAGTTTAAGCCATCACTTCTGTCGGGCGTCCCGAGACACACGTTTTTTTTCAGATAGCATCTCTTATTGCCAGCCACGGAGCGGAACTATGGCACGATACATCTATATAATAAATTGTCTACCATTACAGTATATTCAACATATTTATGTCCATTCATAAGGTTTTATGGTCCATAAACATGTTTATATTCAACGCGTTCTATCGGTAGCTCACACCGCCCAAAATGCTCCGTTAGCCGTTCCACAAGGCGACCGCCGTCGCTGTGGTCGTGCCGAAAACGTCATTAATGACGTCATCATTTTCGATCACACAACGCTCACAACGACCCATGTCAAGAGATGGGTCGAATAACCGTTTCATTTGGGTTTACGATTGTAACGCCGGCAAGCAAGTGGAACGGGAAAAATCGCGGTCGTGGACGTTGTGAGGTACCAATGGAACGTACCCATTTTAAAAGTTAGAAGATGAGATGTTCTTTTAACGCTAGTTCTTTTTGTACCCGCATCTTTATTTTTGATTTTCAAATCAAAATTTAAAAGTACTTAATTTGTTCTTTTGGTTTATATGTAGTTAAAATATATTAAATCACGGTTCGCTGGTGTAAAATCCCAATATCGTGACATGAAAATAGAAATTACATTCTAATGGCAATTATCAAAATATAATTATGGCATAAACCTAACGTAATAACTAAAGTAATATACCAGTTTTTAATTTGCAACACTAGAATTTTATGAGCCATGTTCTTGAGTTTTTATTAGTTTTGATTAAGAGACTTTTTTGGTGGTTTCTGTTTTAAGATAATTTCACTTACTTCACTTGCACTTAACAAAGGTCCTAACCCTCCGCTTTCATCAAGGCCTTGCCTTGAAAGTGGAAAGTGCAGGGTTGGCGTATCTGGAGGGAACTAACTTGCCAAATACGTAAGGAATTTATCTCCATAAATTCCTAATATATGTTGCAGTATGAAATTTTAGCATGTCATGTCATTATTGTGTCTTATGTGTGTCTCTCTCTTACTGAGTACGCACTGTTTACCAAAACTCCAGTAATTCTTCAAAAAGTAATTAACTTAAACTTTAACTTACAAAAAAAGATATTGATCGAAAAAGAAAAACAATTTTTAGCCAGACGTGTTGCTGGGGAGCTTGTTGCCGCTTTTTCTCCTTAACAGCAATAACACGTTGCGAAGCGGTGTACATAGAATAGGCAGTTTTAAATTTTAACTTATTTTGAATTAAAACTTGAATGTGAATTATCGCTTCCCGCTGACACGAATCTAGTCATAATTGGGGGTCAACGAAGCACTAATCTAGAGAAACCCCAAGATCTTGATTTTTATCGCTTTTTGGGGGGTATTCTCTCACTCAGAATCACACCAGAATATAGTACTCTGATGCTCAGCATAGACAATTTAGCGAAACTGTTTACTCACTCATTGTCAGGTATGACCCAGGTATGTATTTCGTGTATGTCCAGCGTCCCGTCTCTGTTCAAGTCCAGCTCATGGTCAAATTTCTCCCTTTCGGACACCAGCCAAGCTCTGTCGCGTTGTGAACCTGCAAAACAGTCACATTTGACGATCTGACAAGTTAAAGAGCCACGCCCCGATTGACTCTCACCACGAACAAAATCCGATAATCAGCAGAGAAAGGGGCCTTTCATTAATTACGTAAGGATTACTCCGACGATGGTGAAACACCCCCCCCCCCCCACCATCATATAGGGATACAAGGTCTTGGAGACCTTTTTCAAAATTAAAGGTATTCACGTTGAATAGTTTATATGTATTTCAAGTAGGAAGTTTTATTGTTCTATAAATAAGGTATTTAGAAAGAAATACCTTATTAATATTACCATCTAATCTAAAAAGATTAATAAGTAATTTAAATACAACTGATTATTTTTTGATAACGCAGGGGGAATGTCTTTTCTTGCGACATTGCCTCGGGCTCGGGGAAGGGTGGACCGAGGGGTGTGAGACTCCCAGCGGCCTGGATCTATACGCATAACTGGGCGTAGTGGTCGCGCGATTCCGTCCGCCAGACTACCCACTAAATCTAACCTGCGCCTCTTTCCCACGCTTCTACGGGGCGCCACGAGAACTGGAGCGGTGCTATAGTTACCGGCACGTGAGTTGGCAACGATTTTCGTAGTGGACGAAGTTCGCGCACGTACGATTTCATACATTTTTACATGAACCGAACTTCCCCCACTACCCCAAAACCTTGCCAAGTTACGTGCCTGCGATTATACTACACTAGCTGTCCCGACAGACGTTGTCCTGCCCTGAAGAAATAAAATTTTGAACCCGATTGCAGAGCCACCTACTGGATCCAATTGTGAGATAAAAACTATCCTATCTTTTAAGTTGGATCAAACTGCACACGGTGTGCAAATTTGATTGAAATCGGTTGTGTAGTTTAGGAGTCCATCGCGGACAAACATCGTGACACAAGATTTATATATATAAGATTTATGATGCCCCAACGTCTAGCAATCTTCAGGACGCCCCCAATTTAAATATAACCTAAATTAACTAAAAGTATTCTTACTAAGAAAGTGTCCCTTAACACTTTTCTTGTTGTCTCTATTAAGGCGACAATACTTTGTTCATGCTTCATTAATAGCTAGCACATTACACTACACTTTTGTGTTGTTTGTAGCACTAGTTCAAATGGTTTTGTTCTTTTGAGCCTTCTCGTTATGTCTCTATATATGTCCGTAGTATTCCCATGCACAGAAACAACGTTTAATTGATCATCTCGTTGAATCAATTACGTGCGTTAATGGCTCGGCTATTCATGAGCTCAACAATTGACCGAAACGTGTGTGGGCCTTACTTGAATTGAATTACGAAATGCTCTTACGACTTAGTTTCTATACATTATATTTTGAAGTTACGCCGCTTCTTCTCCTTGTAAACAGCGATAATATGTTGCGAAGGAATAGAAAGTAGATCTAAATTTTGACATATAAGTCAAAATGTATAACTTTTAAAAAGTTTTCTCCATTGGAACTTATTTTGAATAAAAACTTTTGAATTATTACTTATACAAACTAGGAGTAGGTATTTTACATGACGACTATGATTCTTTTGAGTTCTTCTTCTAACATATCTTTTTATTGCTAGAGTTCAGCACGCAGACATCACCTGATGGAAAGCGGTTATCATCGCCTATGGTCGCACTACCAGTGTGCTGCCGCTCTCTAAAGGCAGACCTGGATGGAACCTGGCCAATAATGCCGGAACACAACTCCAAGTGTGACGGCGTACTCTAGATCAGACGTGATAGCCCTCCAGACAGGCAAATACCCTACCACCTGGCTGTGGGTTGTTTTGTCGCGTTTTACGACAAGCCGGCAGACAACAGGAGATTGGATGCAACATTAACGTACTATTGAATAGTGCTTTCATGTTTTATTTCCCATCATTTCTTTTATTACGTGCCTATGAATGGCGAACAAGCGTGACTGTGAATAATGTCTTGTTTTGTCACCAGTGTAATGCAAACCACCCTCCATAACGCCATGGCAATGAACTTTTGCTCGCGGCTTGCATGTTTCCGAGATAAAATGTCGCCTACATGCCATTCGAAACTAGACAGACAGATTACTAGATTCCATCTCGCTGCAAAATTCCATCAAAATCCACTCAGCCTGGTGTACATCTATCCAAAGTTTCGCGTTTATCTTATCCATGCATGAATGGAGAAAGAATACAATTTCCTGCCGCCGGGTGGCCTGTCGTAAGAGGCGACAAAACAACCCACAGCCAGGTGGTAGGGCATTTGCCCGACTGGATGGCTACCACCCCTGGTATAGAGTATGTCGCCATTACAACCTTGAGTTGTGTTCCGGCATTAGTGGCCAGGTTCCAGTCTTCCTTCAGAAAGCAGTAGTGCATTTATTTGTAACGCACTTTGGGGTTGCCAATGTCCATAGGCGATGGTAACCGCTTTCCATGAGTTCAGTAGACGACCCACGTCTGCTAAACTCATGCTCAATCACCCAATATTTTTCTAGTATACATTGAAAGAGTTGAACCAGTAGACGAAAATTTTTATAAGCAACAAAAAATTGGGTTTTTAGGATCTATTTTATAAATTAAAAACGCGAGCCAAGTCACTGGTAACGTAACGTGTGCGGCCGATATGATAGACTCGAAATAAATCTGTCATTACTCTGTGACTTCGTAACAAAACAACTGATCCAATTATGATGAAATTTGAACTCACCTCTATCGCCAACAAACTCGTTGAAATCCACTTTCCCATCTTTGTTGGTGTCCTTCTCCCTCAGGGTCTGATTGACCAGAAACTGGTGCATGACTTCGTGTTCTTCAGGATTCGCAAAGACCTATTTCAATACACTTTCGTTTTAATTTTACAATTTGTAGCACACAATCACACAATGTATTTGCCCAGTAGAGTAAATTTTAAGTATCTGTTTCAAATAGAGACTGGAGGGTACCGAAAAGACGTGCAACAAAGTAAAGGGAGTTAGTAGTTAGCATGAAATATATGTGAATTTTAATTAATTTTTTTTACACCTTTAGTTACACTATTTGAGTTTCAGTAAGTGTCTTGCCAACAGTGAAAGATTTGTTTAAATCGGTTCAGTAGTTTCGGAGATTACCCCATACAATGTCACAAACACCACAGTTCTCAGCCCCAAGCGATGTACAGCTGCCTTAATGTCTTTGTGGGACCTATGATATATTTTAAACAGTAACTATTACCTCCAATTCTTTAATGTCCAGTTTTCCATCGCCATTTGTATCAGCAGCTGTCCACATCGCCCTCTCCTCTTGAAGAAGCTACAAAAATTTATTAACATTAAGCATTTAGTTTGAATTTGTCTAAAACCTCAATTTTTAACCACTTATTCTTATTATTTACTGTTCCTGTGAGTTTGTAGGTGTGGATTTTTTTATGCAGAACCCTAAAAAAAAGGAAAAACAGTCCAAGTTACTCATAACATCAGCTACTTTAATGTGAAAGTCCCGTCAAAATTGGTCCTGCCATTTCAAACATTAGCATTCAGAAAACGGTCAAAATTTTAAAAATTGCATGTTCCTTATTTCCTGAACTGAATTATCCACACTGATTTTTTTTTCACATTTTTATTTTGAAGTTACAAACAGACACTTCAATTTTATTTATCTGTAGAGATATATTTTCTTCATATGAAGTTTTAATCAACAATATTTTTTGCATGTATATGCGAGTTATTGGTGGATTTACGATGTTTTCTGTGTAGTTTAATTTAAATAAATGTATAACATTGTTT
This sequence comes from Dendrolimus punctatus, assembly GCA_012273795.1. NCBI lineage: Eukaryota > Metazoa > Arthropoda > Insecta > Lepidoptera > Lasiocampidae > Dendrolimus > Dendrolimus punctatus. Next base: position 20,590,616 of record CM022536.1, read on the forward strand.
ATAGATAAATACTAGATGTAAGACCAATTGTTTTTAACAAAGAATCGAGTTAATTACTTGAGCACTAATTTAAAACTTAAATATTTATTAGGGTGGATTATAGTTAACTACATCACTAATGCATAGTCATGTTTAAATAGTAGACAATGTGTTGTGAAGTGTTTTTGAAATGACACTTGTTTACAGTAAGTTAGATCATTGCAGAAAATTATCAGAATCACTATTTCCTTAGATGTTTGGAGAATCTGTAGACTGATTTCCTACCATTCCAGAATCGGCTGTGTCTTCAGGACCAATCTCACCCTCGTCTTGGACACCAAAAGCGTCTTGTAGATATTCCTGCCATGTCACCAGTCCATCACGGTTGTCGTCTGCCTCAGATAGACGCTCCTCTGCCTCCTCCCGGGATAATTTTCTACAAAACACACATTTCATTTTTACCTATACGGAAGATGAATTTATTTAAAAAAAAACTGCTTGTCATTTAATATGGAAAATCTAAGTGATCTATTTGTTATTTTTTCTTTTGACATTAATTATATATATATTAACAAAAAAATTGTGTAAAAATCTCAGAAGTGAAACTTCTTTCGCAAACTGATTTTTCTTTTATATTAATAAAAAATAAAAACTTCGTTTAAAAAAACCGACTTCAAAAACTAAAATAACTTATTTCTAAAGCTGTTATTATTAATATATATTATCTAAAACATCTTAAAGTCAGTGCTTAGTAATTTTCAAAATATAGTAACAAGTAAGAAAACAACTGGGCAAACTATGTCAAATTTTTAGGGGACTACATGGTAGCTATTGCTCATGAAACAAAAAAAGAGTCACGTAAATCGAATCATAAATCTCAGAGTAATTGGTGTACATATGGAACGAAAAGGATTTTTTTTTCACAAAAAATGTTCATAAAATGAAAACTCTAGGGCCAAACTATGTAAAATTTTTAAGGGACCAATTGGAAGCTATTCCACGTCGAACAAAAAAAGAATCACGGAAATCAGATCATAAATCACGGAGTAATAGGTGAACATACATAAAAAAAAAGATCCCAATGAATTGAGAACCTCCTCCTTTTTTCAAATAAAGATATTAATTGATTGATAGAACAACAATACCAAACATTAAATTTACATCACATCTGTCACAAAATTGAACAGTCTTTACATTATGTATTTATGAGAAACAGAATTCTAAGAAACAATGCAAACATGGTGAGCAACATTTTTGTATAAAATGTATTGATCATAATATAAATTAGTACAAAAATTCAGGTCATTGCTGTTGGTGTTAAATTTTACATAAAAATAGATTTGGATAAGCAGATAAGATAAAAGATGACTTCATAGAATTGAGATTCAAACTTTGATCAAAATATCGGTTAAAAGGCTATTTTGTTTTCTTCTTCTAGAAGAGACTTCTTTCTTAAAGAAGAAGATGATCTTAAACAAAGAGCAGGAGCTCTTGGGTGAGAACAGCAGGAGATAGATCAAAATGGAAGGCTTTAGAGGAAGTCTATGTCGGAGGATAAGTGGAAAATCAAAAGGTTGCCAGGAAATTGTGCCCATTTATTTATTAATATATAAAAATATGTTGCAATTTTTTTCTACAACAATAAATAAAGGGTCTATATATACTCTAAACAACAATGTTTACAAATTGTCTATGGCTTAACAATAGTTGGGATCTCTAGATATGATCATATTATTTTTAAATCACAGCTAAGTGTAAAGTAAAAATAATACATACTGATCTGATTGAAAAAAACCTAATGGCTTTTTTCAGAAAGCTTAAATGTAAGTTATCTTAAATTATGATTAAAATTTTTTTTTTAGATAATAATACATACATACATATTATTACACCTACTTCCCATGAGGGTAGGCAGAGACTATAGATCTCCACTTGCATAGATCTTGATTCACTTCATCTACTTTCATTAAACTCTTCATGCATGCACATTTATTTATTTATTTGAAATGGTTTTTACCTGACCTCTCTTTAACACTTCTGATATTTGATCATGATGTGTAAGTATATCATGGTGTAAACTAATAATAAAATTTTAATTTTCATTTATTACATTTTTGCAAAGTAATATTGAATAGAACTAAAAATACAGAAATTCAGTTCCTTGTAATTTTTTAAATAAATATGCAAAACATGTAAAACAAATAAGTACCTGAAGGAATTCAGTATCCATTTCTTAAGTTCCATCCTATCGATGTTCTGGTCTCCATTGAGATCCATCTGAGGCAGTAGCAGCGCAAGCCGTTGCTTGGACTCCTCAGGACTTAACCTGTCAAATTCCTCAGACTCCTTCACACTCCCTATAGAATAGTAATAAGTCACCACCAAAATCAACGGCATTAATACAAACAGAGGAATTCTGATCGACATTTGACTGCACCGAGGCTTATCAACAACTAACAGCAGTTGCAACATTGCGGCATGCCGACAATAAAACGAAGCATTAAAACTCACACACCTAAAATGGCTTCATGGTCGAACTCGGTGTTGTGGCCCGCATCATTGTAATGGTCAGAGTCCCTCGGTGAGTAGCTGCCGTCCTCCTCGCGCTCCAAATTATTAACGCCGTGCTTATGAGCCGCAGCAGAAACATAACACAGGCTTTTGTAGCACAAAAGAAATACCAACAAATATTTGTAGGCCATCTTAATTTATTAACTGAACCGGTGAGTTCAAATTGAAACGTTTTATCATGCAAATCTCACAGCAACATACTCTTTGTTTATTTATAAAAATAGCATTCATAAAATAAAAATGCAAAAAAACTTGTTTGGGTGACACAATCTGACAGATGGGCGGATGTTGAAGAGTATGTTGTCGCTGGAAGAATTGTGTTGCCGTTCGTGTATTTTATTGGCTAATAAGATTTGACAGCGGTCCAGGAGGCAATAACAATGAAAACTTTTGGTAGGGTTACGTTAGTGTTCAAAGAAAACACACGTTCTTCTTTTTTTTTACACATGGTTTTGCATCATTTATGTGTCTGGTCAATAGATATAAGGAACGTGGTGGAACTTACAGTTTATACAATAAGATCCGTTCAATAGTTATTGAGCAATTGGAAGAATACATAGGACGCATTTGTCTAGTAGCTCACAACGCCCAAAATGCTCTGTCAGCCGCTGCACATAAAGACCACGGTCGTTATGGTCGTGATGAAAACATCAGTAAAGACGTCATTATTTTCGATCATGTAACGCTCATAACGACTCATGTTAAGAGGTGGGTCGAAGTGGGCGTTGACTACAGAGCATTAATTCTCTCTATCGATTGACATTGAAAAAACTCAATTTTAAAATCAACCAATGACATTTGTGTATTTCGTCGGTAATGACAACAACTCTCCATAATCCGTTCTTCTAGAGTTAACTGTAACCGAGTTAATTGTAACGCTTGAAACGGAAAAAGTCGCGGTCGTGAACGTGGTCGTTGTTAGCCTCTTGTGGAACGTAACCAGTACTATTGCAAACTAGACTTTTTTTCCGTAAAGACGAACAATATTGAACTATTTATTATATCGTAATAGTGCATTTAAAATAGATTCGTTTGATTATAGTTATATATTTCTCTCTCTTCACAATGCAATGTGTTCAAATTGAATTATTTTTACACAACGCTGCATGAAAACTTTATATATAATAATTAAATTATTTTTAAACCCATACCAGTTTAGGTGTAGGTATGATAAGTAATGAAAGTAATTCTGGGGAAGGCACGTCGGGAAATAAAACATAATTTTCCATTAACAAAACTTTTAATATAGAAAGCTACTTCAACAAATTATCAGCAGCCATAAGAATCAAAGTGATCCTTCTATGTGCAGTGTGATGAGGATAAGCCAGAAGGAACCTGGCGAGATGTTTGCGCACTTCGCCAACGACCAGCGGTAGGAAGGCGCGGGTTTGAGGATTAGCTGTGTTCAGATTTATGATGGCTTCTTCCAAGTATCTGCAATGGTTAATACAGATAATATGTAAACGAAGTGTCTTCTCAACAACAATTACAAGTTACGAAGTGACGTACATAGAGTAGGCATAGACTTATTTTCTAATGCCTAAGTCTTGTTAGGATTTCGAGTTGCAGGACTCAAATTAAAATTCCGTTGGAATTACTATAATTTATTAAAACTATACAAACATGTATAATACAGGTATATATAAAAGACACTACCAGTACAAACGTGATGCACGATTCAATAACATGCGCAAAGTCCATCAATATATAGCTTATCGAATGTACACACGGCTAAACTGCCTCACCCCTCCGTTCGAGCGTTCCTTTTATCCTGTACAAATACATTATTGATATGCGGTTGAGTATTTGTCTCGACACAATACTCGACTGCATATCACCAAGAATCACACCTGGCTAATGCCTACCCTAAAAGATTATACACAATAGGCTGATTTTCTAATTACAAATTTTAAACACAAAGTAAATCAAAAGTCCAAATGCTGAAAAGGGAATAAACTGCAGATGTGAATTGCTCGTTGTCGGTCGTAACAGTATAAATGTGTCCTAGAGGTCTGCACACGTGACAGAGGAGACTGAAAAAATGAGAATTTAGAAGCCACCAGTTATCTCGATGTGCAGGTTGCATCACGATATTTTCTCTCACCTTTGTTAGAATGTGGTAATTGTAACAATATGCATATTAGGTCAGAAAACCGCCAAAGTCGTGCATGCGTTCCGGGATCGAACCTGCGCCTTTTAAGTGTTGGACGCGTGCTCTAGCCATTACGCTACGAGGACTTTTTTAAATATAACTTAGTGTAAATACAAACACCTGAATTTGAATATATCATAATAAATAAAGACAATTCTAGTACTTTTAAGTATTGCCATGATGGTTAATTCCACTCACTAGATGTCACTGATAATTTTGACGTTGATAATATAGGGACCATAGTAAATGACGTAAGGTAAACAATACCTGCACTTGATCACGGTATCATGTGATATATCCGTAACCAATTGTTGTATCAACGAGAGCAGTACCGGCTGGTTTAGGGCGCAAGGATTGAAGATCCTGGAGGGCTCTGCGGCCATACAAGCTGCCATTACGAGCACCAAGTCCGAAGCCTGGAGAGCCTTCTCAAACGCACCGTTCACATCACCATTGAGTATTTGGTTCGTTATTTCTGCTGATAGTATCTGGTGGAAAATTAAGAACCGCCGTTTTATGTTATGTTACTATCTTTTAGCCACAACTTGGTTCACTATTCTAATATAGATTCTGTCCACCAATTCAGATTTTTCTATCCCTCGGAACAGTACATATTTATCAGAAAAAGTTTTTTTTTTTTACTGATGGCTGCAATGCCGTTAATGCATTGATTTTGCCAATGTCGTGTGAATAGAAAAGCCAGGTGAAAAAAATGGCTAAATAAAAAGCAATTTGGCCGGTAAATTAAAAAGAAAATTCTGCAAATCTAATACAATATAAAAACAAATTAACTACAAACATACTTAAAATCAGAAAAAGTTGCCCATGCCCCACATGACAAATACGTTATCATGGCAATATAACAAAAGTTAAATATTCAATATACTCTTTGAACAAAAGCGTCATTATGCCAACCTAACAAACAGGTCGTCTTTGCAACATACTAAACACTTCGCTATGAGATGAAATTTTTCCATGGTAATGATAACATGATGTTACCATAACGATGTGTTTGTTCTAGTTGGCATAGGGTACCTTCGTTCATACTGTACCAGTTGGTCAAGAATGGATAGCTCGGGGCTCTCAGGTTGCTGCGGGCTGACGATTGATATATTCACACTGGGCGATCGAGAAGATCCAGTCTCCGAGATATTTTCCTCGTGTAAATGCATCGTAAGTACACCTAGCACCTTCCGACGCCATTGTTTAAGCTCATCATGGAGTAGCCTGGTGGAAATATAATAATTTGTACTAGAATAAAAGCTCCTTATTGCCATCGTCTTGTGTAAAAAACCCTTTTTTATGTAAGTTTTAAATGTTATTGTTTTGTGGGTATTTTAAAGTTTTCATAACCACTTCGGCAAATATAATTAATCAGTATACGACAACGTCAACGAGTTGCGACAATGTCTTTTCAAAGTCTTCAATGATTTTTTTACATATTTGAAGCTGTACCTAACGCCGGCTTTATAATCACAAACTCAAGTGGAACGCGTTATGGAGCGTTGATGTCATTAACGACGAAATACACTAATGTCATTGGTTGCTGTATGGTTGGTTTGAAAATCACGCCTCTGCCAACGTATCAACAGAGAGAATGAATGCTATGTGGTCAATGCGCATTTCGACCCACCTATTGACATGGATCGTTGTGACAGCTGTTCGAAAATTATGACGTCATTAGTGACGTTTTCGCAGCGACCATAACGACCGTGGCCGCTATGTGGAATGTCTGACGGAGTATTTTGCTCACAACACTCGAGCTACAAGAGGAACGCAACCTTGGTGGGCCTAGTCTGTTTTCTAGCTTCGAAATGAATAAAATGGCTACGCAATCATAATAAAACGCAAGCTATACTCCTCCACAGCATATTGAAGAGCATTGATCGTGTTCTTGTCAGGGTCCGAAGCTGCTTTAAGCACGTTCTGATGGCGCTCCAATGCCCGGCGGAGATTCTTCGAAGTCTTGTTTACCGAATCTAACATTACGACCGAGTTCTTTTCGACTGAAACAGAATATTTTTTGTGTCTATATATCTATAGCTATCATTCAACATGATCAGAATCGGAACCCTTTTAAAATCTTAATGTTTGTCTATCTGTGTGCATGTCATGGAAAAAAGCATAAATATATATATATATAAAAAGAAAAAGCACTAACCCATCGCTACATCTGCGTTAAATGACCTATACCTATAACTTTATCCCAGATGAAGCCCACAAAAATAGTTTTTTTTTATTACAGCAGACGGCCCACTTGATGGAAAGCGGTTACCAACTTACCATCGCCTATGGACATTTGCAACACCAAAGGCAAATGCACTGTTGCTCTCTTAGCGGAGACAGGTACCTGGTCACTGATGCCGGAACATAACTCAAGGTTGTTCTGGCGACATACTTTAGACCAGGGGTGGTAGCCATCCAGTCGGGCAAACGCCCTACCACATGGCTATGGGTTGTTTTGTCGCCTCTTACGACAGGCGGCCCGGCCGCAGGAAATTGTATTCTTTCTCCGTTCCTGCACGGGTAACAATACCAATAATAATAATATATAGAAAAAGGATACGAAAGTTTTTAGAGAAATGTTTTAATTTTGCTTACGATCATTGAACGCGTCCCCAACAATACGGCTAATGTTCTTTACCAGTCGCTGATGAGACTGCTCGAGGACTGGCAAGTAGAGACTGGAGATGTCTTGAGAGATGCAGCCGTCGATCACTTGCTTCACGGATTCCGCTGTAGTTTTTACCATCTTTTGTTTCAATTCCTATTGGCCACATATATCAATATATAATACACCTATAAAAATAAATCTGTAATGTCAAAATAACAGTTTTGCCTAAATATGAAAGTATATACGGTAATTTATAATAACCAATTGTTAACATCTTTGTCTGTCTCGATGTTCCGGCGAATCTCTAAAACGGCTGAACCGATTTTAACAGGACTTTCACTGGGCTGATGTTCTAAAGAGTAACTTACGGTACTTTTGTTTTAGAAAAAAATGCCCTCGCACACTCCAACGCCGTCGCCGTACCGGAAGGCAAATAAAATTCCACGCGAACGAAGTTGCGGGTAACAGCTAGTCCTACATAACGTCTCTTTACATTTCTAAATAATTGCCTTAAATTTAATTAAAATTAAACTACTTTAGAAATACTGTAATACTAACTACAAGTACTACATAAAATATATTTCCGGTGCGCAATTTTCATTTGCGCAAATATGGCGGATCGATTTCCGACATGTAAATTATAACGTATATTGAACTTTATTCGCAAAGGCAAAAGGCAGAATGTTGGCTATGCATTTTTAGCTCTGTCCCGCTTACACGATTCGTACACTATCACGTCTTTTAAAATTGGTTTTCAGCGCAGGTATATCAGGAGGAAATATTAATTGTGTAATACTGTACAAAATTAAAATTTGAGCAAACAAAGTTACTTATAATATAGAGGTATTCTTCTATACTTATGAGACGTGCGCAGAAGGTTTGCCGACGTCTACTTACTATTATTATGTTGTAATACTTACTATTATTGTATATACTTATGTATATACAATAATATATTAAAATAATAAATTTATGTAACCTTTTTTGTCAACCCTACTGACCATCGAAACGTGACATCAAGAGGCTATCGGCAAACCTTCTGCACACTAGAAGTACTATAAAAAATTGTCTCAAGCCACTGTAATTTATCAGGAAAGTTTTCATAAGACCGGCTGCAAGTAAAGGGCAGATTTTTGGACTCGTGAGAGGTCTAACAAGCATTTAGCGATATCTCGATAAAGTAGGATAAAATTAAATAATAGCGTAACAAATTCGTCCATACCTCGCTCTGCAAGAAACTGGCGACCGCTTCCCGAATGCTGCTATCGATGGAATTGTCGTGTTTGCTCTCGATGGCTTTCAGAAACATCTTGGCACGACTATTAGCAAATTTATCATCCTCGTCAACTCTGCAGTATTGTGAACAAAATTTATAATATTTTACAACTAAAGAGACGTTCCGAGACGCCTTAACGGGGGATTGTGGGGACCATCCTTTTCTGAACACATATTTTATTAACCTTGGTATTTGAGGTGGGAAGGGAGGTGAGATTAAAATTACAAGGTGTTCTTTGCATACTCTTTATTGTGTTATGTTAATATAGGCAGTGGCGTAGCTTGCCTGAGACGAGCCCTGCATCAAAATTTAAGGCGGAGCCAAAGGAAGGGTGTTCCATAAACAAAAAATGTTTGAATCGTGTTAAAATAATTATATAGTGATTACAGATTATTACTTATACTTAGTGCTCTTAGGAGCCAAGTTAGATAAACAATTCAAAACAAAAATACGCTTTTCTCGGCAACTTATTTATCACATCATCCATAGCTGAAGACGATTTTAGATTTCTACCTCTATGACAATAATAACAACTCTGATACCGTTTCTGTTGATCCAGCAGTTATTCTTAAAAATGTTATTAATCTTGTAAAAGCTTGTGAATAACACTTTAACAATTTTGCTTACACACTTTCAGGGCCCCTATAGTCTAGGGGCCATTTATTATTAATACGCCCCTGACTATGGGATACTATAAAATAAATACGGTTTGTAATTCACGATAAATAAAAGTAAAAGTTTCCTCACGTTGTGCTATGTTAGTTTTTAGAAGATCAGCCAATATTTTCTGATGAATCATCTCAGTCTCCTGTATTTTTAATTTGGAGTTGCGAATTTCTTGTTTCAGCTCACTTAATAAACGGCATTGCTCCAGGAACAAATCTAAAACATATTCTTATTTTTTCATAATAATAATAATATTTATATAATTCAGACTGAACTATGTTGTATTCAAAGAACAATTATAAAATATAATCGAATAGAGTGCAAGAAAACTTAACTTATTTGCAATGTTTTTATTTATTTCAATATTGCAAAAAATGGGCCTTAAAAGGCGCATGCATATACCTAAAAACCTCTAAAAACTTGCTTTCTAACCCAAATAACAGGTCTAGTGGCTATATATAAGGCGTGTGTTACCCCTAAACTCAAATTATCTTTAATCACATGCCACTCTGTGTCAATGGGTTGCCGACAAAGTTTTTATACAAATCTCTTACTCTTTGCTTACTTACCACTGAGGCGATCAATCTTCTGTTCCAACATTAATAAGGAATCATCCTCAAAGCTCGACCTATCATCAATCCCGCTGTCCTTTCTGTCCTCCATGTCAGAGTCCGACTCGTTCAGAACATATATCTCGATGGAAGAATCACTTATCGTCCTATTCCGAGCTTTGTGGGATTTTCTGTCAAACACATCATTGTTTTCTTCTTGCCCATCTCTGTGTAGAGATCCTAAGGATTTAGATTTTTGTTTCTGCTCTTCTAATATTTTCGAATGTGTATTCATTATTCACACTTTGTCGTTACACGTATGCGTGATAACTAAAGTGTTTGAAAGTACCTTTCGGTTTATTTGATAATTTCAATGACATATTGGTAGATCAAATTACATGTGGGTAGTTAAATTTTCTTGCAATTTTCTGTCAACGCGTTCTACTAGTAGCTCAAAACGCCCAAAATGTTTCGTTAGCCATTCAAGAACGTTCTCCTGTGCAGTTTTGTTTACTAAAAATGTGTAAAATTACTCTAAAATGAATAATAGTTGTAGGACATTGATAGTTTTTGAGTAGTAGTAATGTTTTGTGAGAAATGTGAACTGTATAGTCAAATGTGGCCTTTCGAGTTTTCCCAAGAACTCCGTTGCATGGCGTCGGTTGTAGCCTACACTACAACTGCGTTACTATACGAAGACTTGTAAATTAGAATAGGTTGTATGGACTAAGATTGCTTTGTCTGCCTCTATGCTGAATTCTACTACTACAATAGTTGTAGGATATTAATGGTTTTTGAGTACTAATGATGTCTTTTTGAGAATGTGAATTGTGTAATCAGATGTGGCCTTTTTAGTTGTCACAAGAGCTCCGTTGGTTGGCGGTAATCGCGTGTACCAGTGTAACCCAAAGTACACTGTCCATGTTAGTGAAAATAAAAATTGGGGGGGTCCAGGAGAAAGAATCTCAGTTAGCAGGCCTTGACTATAACATGAATATCTATAATAATCCACGTACATAGAGGTCAAATATATTTGATTGTGATTAATAAATAGTAAGTATTTTTATTAGTGACATAGGGTATAACCCTATGTGACTCAGGAATAATGTAGCTTTCTACTGGTGAAAGAATTTTCAAAATGGGTTTAGTAGATCCAGAGATTACCCCTTATAATTTACTTAAACTTTGCCTGTTTATAATATTAGTATAGATAAGTATTCATTTTGCTGCCAAAGAACTTACCTTGTAAATTTTGAGAAATAGACAGAAGAACAAGAGGATTAAGGTTTTCATTTTTCTAAAATGGCTAACGTTACTTAAAGTCACTTGACATAAATAAAACACATTTTACAAATCAAATAATAATGTTTTTATTTTACAACTTCTTAACATTATACTCTCCTATATTACGAGTATTTAAAGCGATATAAATAAAAACAAAACAGACATATTATAATAGCGAAATTTCTTTATAATTAAGTAAAATTTCAACAATATCGAAACTGTTTTCTACTGCGATTTCTCTTTATATTCAGATGTAAGTAATTTAGATTTTATTAACATGGTCGTTTAGCAATAGCATTCACGTGTAAGTCTTACGGAATTCATGAACGATGTACTATTAGGAACCGGTTCCCGAGATTGTACTAAAAGAAAAGTTTCACATTAGTAATCATTAATCGGGGTATTAGTTCACTCGGTTAGCGTTCAGCGCGTCAGTCAGTGATCCGAAAGTCTAGTGTAGTTCAAGAACTATACATTTTTACGAACCGGTTCCCTACACTACTAAAAGTAAAAACCGGTCTATTAGTTCACTCGGTTAGCGTTCAGCGCGTCAGTCAGTGATCCGAAAGTCTAGTGTAGTTCAAGAACTATACATTTTTACGAATCGGTTCCCTACACTACTAAAAGTAAAAACCGGTCTATTAGTTCACTCGGTTAGCGTTCAGCGCGTCATCAGTGATCCGAAAGTCTAGTGTAGTTCAAGAACTATACATTTTTACGAACCGGTTCCCTACACTACTAAAAGTAAAAACCGGTCTATTAGTTCACTCGGTTAGCGTTCAGCGCGTCAGTCAGTGATCCGAAAGTCTAGTGTAGTTCAAGAACTATACATTTTTACGAACCGGTTCCCTACACTACTAAAAGTAAAAACCGGTCTATTAGTTCACTCGGTTAGCGTTCAGCGCGTCAGTCAGTGATCCGAAAGTCTAGTGTAGTTCAAGAACTATACATTTTTACGAATCGGTTCCCTACACTACTAAAAGTAAAAACCGGTCTATTAGTTCACTCGGTTAGCGTTCAGCGCGTCAATCAGTGATCCGAAAGTCTAGTGTAGTTCAAGAACTATACATTTTTACGAACCGGTTCCCTACACTACTAAAAGTAAAAACCGGGTCTATTAGTTCACTCGGTTAGCGTTCAGCGCGTCAGTCAGTGATCCGAAAGTCTAGTGTAGTTCAAGAACTATACATTTTTACGAACCGGTTCCCTACACTACTAAAAGTAAAAACCGGTCTATTAGTTCACTCGGTTAGCGTTCAGCGCGTCAGTCAGTGATCCGAAAGTCTAGTGTAGTTCAAGAACTATACATTTTTACGAACCGGTTCCCTACACTACTAAAAGTAAAAACCGGTCTATTAGTTCACTCGGTTAGCGTTCAGCGCGTCAGTCAGTGATCCGAAAGTCTAGTGTAGTTCAAGAACTATACATTTTTACGAATCGGTTCCCTACACTACTAAAAGTAAAAACCGGTCTATTAGTTCACTCGGTTAGCGTTCAGCGCGTCAATCAGTGATCCGAAAGTCTAGTGTAGTTCAAGAACTATACATTTTTACGAACCGGTTCCCTACACTACTAAAAGTAAAAACCGGTCTATTAGTTCACTCGGTTAGCGTTCAGCGCGTCAGTCAGTGATCCGAAAGTCTAGTGTAGTTCAAGAACTATACATTTTTACGAACCGGTTCCCTACACTACTAAAAGTAAAAACCGGTCTATTAGTTCACTCGGTTAGCGTTCAGCGCGTCAGTCAGTGATCCGAAAGTCTAGTGTAGTTCAAGAACTATACATTTTTACGAACCGGTTCCCTACACTACTAAAAGTAAAAACCGGCTATTAGTTCACTCGGTTAGCGTTCAGCGCGTCAATCAGTGATCCGAAAGTCTAGTGTAGTTCAAGAACTATACATTTTTACGAACCGGTTCCCTACACTACTAAAAGTAAAAACCGGTCTATTAGTTCACTCGGTTAGCGCTCAGCGCGTCAGTCAGTAATCCGAAAGTCTAGTGTAGTTCAGAAACTATACATTTTCGTCAAGTGTTCTCGTCGACCATTCCGCAATGCTTGAAGACAAAAGTCTTCGAGCAGTGCGTCCTCCCCGTCCTGACCTACGGGCCGAGACGTGGACACTGACGGCAGGATTGGTACACAAGTTCCAAGTCACTCAACGGACTATGAGCGAGCTATGTTGGGTGTTCTCTTATGATAAAATTAGAAATGAGGATATCGTAAGAAACCAAAGTAACCGACATAGCTCGCAAAATTAGCAAGTTGAAGTCAGTGGCCGGTCACGTCTGTCGCAGACCGATGGCCGTTAGCAGACGAGTCCTAGTGGAGACCGCGTCTCGTAAACGTAGTGTCGGACGTCCAGCTAGCAAGATCGCAGTAGCGCTACAGAAGGCACAATAGGTATAGTCCTCTTAGCTACGTCAGCAGTGATGAATCTACGACAGAACAAATTTTACGAACCGGTTCCCTACACTGTACTAAAAGAAACTTCACATTAGCAATCGTTAATCGGTATATTAGTTCACTCGGTTAGCGCGTCAATCAGCGATCCGAAAGTCTTGTGCAGTTCATCAACGATAAACTAATATGAACCGTGACTCGATTTCTAAGCTGCAAAGATCCTAAAAGATCTAGTGACTATTAAGGTGAACTAGTTCAGAGACCGGATTGTACTAGAAAGAGCGTTTACCTGGATGACCGAATAAGCGCACAAGACTAGGTTATAATACAATTTGTAAGAATACATCGTTACAGTTGGTACAGTACGCGCAAAACTAAAATGCGCGTCGAAAGAAATTAGCTACGTAACATTGCGCACGTCCAGTCAAGTGGTAACATTTATTATACTGGACAGTGAAGTGCGAAAGAGATGCTATATGAGTACGTATAGCGACCGAGTGAGAGGGAACACTCCTCTCTCAGCTCAGTAGGTACCAACTCCTAAATCTCACTATTGCATTCAGTGCAATGTCTTGTACGTACTTCAAAAACGCATTAAAGTTTTGCTTATACTATAAACGCGAATGCTCTTGGCTAATCATTATAACGTGTAATTCCTCAATTTGCTCGTTAAACGCTCAATTAGCGTGAAATTAATCGATGGATAATACTTACACTTGCAGTAGAAAAAGTTTACTTTTGGATACTAACGACTCTTCTAGCGATAATACTAATTTAAAAAAAACTAATAGAACGCGCCCTATTCCAAAATGTCAGACAGTCAATTTAGTTAACTGTTGTCTTTTAAACTCAGTTTTGACCTACATACTTATGGTCTTACAAATATTATGTCAATGTAAGAAATTATATTACAAACATTCACATGTCAAGATCCAAAAATCTGTAGCGATTTACTAATGGTCTGTTAATTAAATCATAAAATCTTTTTTTTAAATGTCTCTATGATCATTATCTTATAGTAAATAAAAAAAATCTGTCAAAAATGAGTAGCGATAAATTCAGTATTTTTATAGAAGAATTGTGTTTCTTCCTTCATCACTGGAGTTCTAAGACTATGAGAGTTGCTGTAAGATATTTTAGAATTAAGGCATTTCCTTCTAGTCTAATAGAGGTACTTAAGGCGCTTAGACTATAACCCTTTATAAACAAGTTACCAAAGACAAAGTTACAAATTATTTTAGTATTTAAATACTATCAATAGTCGCATTATGTAATTTTAAATAATTTATAAGGCATTGCACCGTTACTTAGATATTTTACAAGACGTCTATTCATACAAAAGTTACATACCAAAACAATCATGTGTGCGCAGTAAAAAAATTATTAAAAAAACTTGTACTGCGCATACGTCTGATTATTTTAGTCTCGTATTAGAGCAGATTTAACCACTGTAGTATTAGTAGTAAGAATAATAATATGTAATATAAAAAAAAAACAGGATAAAAACTTTTGTTTAAGCCCATTTCTAGAACAATACTCAAAACAGACACACTTGAGATAGCATTCGTTCAAATCCATACCAATAATAAAATTGAAAATAAAACAAAAGTGTCTATTGGTCCTATATGTAACTTGCATTTCAAATTGAAAATTTAAATGAATAGTGCTATTGCTCACTACGTTTTCAGAATATTATTGACTTTGACGTACCCCACTTTGTTTGTCTTAACATGGTTGGGTGTAATAATTTGGCATCCAGACGAAGGTTGCATTGGTCTCCTACTTATTTAAATTGTTGAGCTAATTATTTAAGCCAGGAGTACTAGTTGAAATCAAACTGAAATTCCAGCGAATTTTGTGATGAAACGTAGACGGCCACCAATGTTCGTAGTAGCATACGTCGGGACCAACTTACTTGATGAGGCGCCGATGACAAAGGCCTTGCGAACATTGAACAAGATATGTCAACAAATTGACATTTTATCTGTACTGTGACTGAATTCACAAGAATTGCGAATTATATATTATGACGAGTGAATATGTATATTTATGTCTATAATGTATTATGGGTACCACGCTATCGTATTGGTGACAACTGTAATGGTAGCGGAGAGTCTTTGGCGGGAACTGAAAGGAGATGTTGTGCTGTGCAATTTTATTTTCTAAAAATGTGTAAAATTACTCTAAAATGAACAATAGTTGTAGGATATTGATAGTTTTTGAGTAGTAATTATGTGTTTTGTGAGAAATGTGCACTGTATAGTCGAATGTGGCCTTTTGAGTTGTCACAAAGAACTCCATTGAATGGCACCAGCTGATTACCTACAGTTCAGCTGTGCTACACATAGGCTTAAGAAAATGAAGAAACTATATTGTAAACTAAGGTCTGGCTTAAAGGCCTAGCTGCCAAGCCTTAAACCTAAATAAATGAAAAATGTAATGATAGTGATGTTTGTAAGGTAATAAATAAATAAATATTTGTCTGCGAATTTTCGTTCATCTCAATATCTTGCAGCATTCAAGAGAACGACCACAGTTAGTCCAAACTATTGTTAACTCAAGCTTTGCAATGGACTATTGTCCTTGAATATGGCCGTCAGATTCAAACAACCATGGCCATACCTTGTTTTGCTATGCACATTTGCGATTATATGCACATTGTAGAGAAAGGAAAATATAGGCTCACTAACGCTTATTTCATAATATGAAATATATAAGATTATAAATCAGAGATTCCTAAACTATTTTGGGCAAGAGACTCTAGTCCAAAATGACCCGATACCCCATAGCCAATTTACTTTAAAAATCCATGTCTAGTTTTTTTTAACATACGCAAGTATGAACCACACCAGCCCCCATGTCATGATCATTCTCCATAGCAACAAGCAAAAGGCGATCCTGCTGCGAGTAGTCCAGTGGTACGTGAACATCTGCATGGGGCACCTTCAGCTTGATGCTATGGAGAATGATGACCATCACAATATGGGGGCTGTCTGGTACACCACCATATGTGCATCGGAATATATGTCGAGATGGCTTGTGCTTGACAAATGACAATGAATGCATGAAAACTCTTGTTCACCATAAACTTAAATCTAGATAATTGATATGGATACATTTGCAGTAGAACAATGGGCGGCCTTATTGCTTATAGCAATCTCTTCCAGGCAACCCAGAAAATGTTTCTATTTGAATGCTTTTATTGTACGAGTATACACCTGTATAACAGCATTAGTAAATAGTGGTATTGTATGCACTCTATAACAGTGTATAAATAATATACACTGTTATAGAGTGTATAAATAAAATCCAGACATGTCATCAGTGTATTGAATAAACTAAAAACAATACGCACAGCAAAACGAGGTGTTACCAACACAAAAAACAGGAGTAGTCAAATAATAATTAAAATGAACAGAAATATAAAGTAAACAATCAATTTTTCCAAACATTCCAACCAATTTTCTACTCCACGTATGTACATAGTTTGGACATTTTATATAGAAAACATAGCAGATAAGCTAATGACCCTGATGGAGGACAGCGGTTACTATTGCCTTAAGATATTTCCTAGTGAAAAGGATCATCCGTGAACTGAGGGTAACCTTCCAGCAGATGGCGATTGGTAAAGTGGTAGAAAAAGTTCCTCGGAACACTCTCCATTATAGGTTATGTAAAAAATGAAGATTTTCTTTTGTATTTTTTGTGTGCGGGTAAAAGTGGGGTTATTCCATTCAACCCAGCTCCTCCTGTAAATCCAGCAGGACATTTCCGAAAACTTCCCGGAAAAGAACGTACATCGATAGTTTGGAGACTGAAGAAACAGCTGCCCACATCCTGTTAGAATGCAGAGGACAAAAACCATACGGCAAAGTACAGAACACACCAAACAACCTCTAAATCTTCGGCAACATCCAAGAAGCTGAGGCTCCTGGATTAGCCACTCTTTCACTTATGCATGCAGTCATGAAGTTACGGTTTAGTGTGACCCATATACCATATAGGGTGGACGAGTGAGATCGAATACTCCTCCATCTCAAAGGAAGACCTTTCAGCAAGGCTATTGATATTCCTCGCATAGGCCCAGCTACTATTGTTCGAAATTTGTATATATTCTTTGCACGTTTCGGGAATCGTTTGCAACCTCAATTATTGTACAGCGCCATCTATTTAAGGTTTGTAAGAGTCCCGCTACACAGAGGCTCTCTGAATGAATGGATTTTTTAAGTTATACTTCTTTAGGCGCGTTAGGGAAAAATGATGAGAGTAAATTTTTCCGTTGCGCGCGCACATCATACACGAAAAAGCTACACCATGAAGTTAGCTATAGTCAACATTTTAGTTTTGAAGTTATACTTTTACGATGCGCGCGCACACTGTCACGAAAAACAGACACCCTGAAATTAGCTAGTCAACCGACACCTCGAAATTAGCTATAGTCAACATTTTAGTTTTTCTATTGTGTCGTTTTTTCTACAAACAGAATAAGGCAAAAGATAAATTTTTGAAAAGATTTTTATCTTGATACGCCAAAGTATAACTTTTAACGCGTGTACATAAGTACACACACACACACACACTATATTTTTATTTGTTGTGATACAAGAAGCAGTCCATCAACTAATAGTTGTTGACAAGTTAACTAGTCTCACCATATCTGATCTATGGTCATATGAATATGTAGTTTTACACAATTTATAATAACGATTGGCAGTTTTCTTTGTCCAGAGAAGTGCAGACAGGTTTCAGATATTAAAATCTATATTGAACTTTATTCGCAAGCAGAAATGGCAGTGTTGCTCACCATGCATACTTAGCTCTGTTCCGCTTACACGATTCGTACAATGTTGCGCGCTACTAAAATTGGTCTACTGCACAGAAATTGTCAGGAGGAATTATTAGTTTAGTGAAACTGTAGATATATCTGTATTGCAAAATTTTAACATTACCCTGTTTATAAATTAAAGCTAATTAATAAAAACAAGTGGAATACATACACTATACAAGTGATGGAGAACATACTTTTTTATTGCTTGTCTGTTTGATTTTTGTTGTCGGGATTCACATAAAAGCTACTAGGCCGATTTCGATGCAATTTTCATTGACCAGCAGCCATTCTTAAGACTTAAAATCTATGCTATCTTTTACCGGCGAATCCTGCAGAAAATAAATTTTGTTTTACGAATATGACATGTATTCGGACATTGCACACCTAATAAGGCAAAATTTGAAACAACACATATTGTAACATCTTGTGTACATATATTTTAGCAATAAATTATTCATTTTTTGCGACAGGAAAGAAATAAAAAATGGCTAGACTATGTAAATACCTGGATAACTTTACAAAAACAAATGTGGCTCACCTCACTCGAACCGGACCATTAATTCACACTGATCACAATTCACAATCACTATA
Source organism: Dendrolimus punctatus (assembly GCA_012273795.1). NCBI lineage: Eukaryota > Metazoa > Arthropoda > Insecta > Lepidoptera > Lasiocampidae > Dendrolimus > Dendrolimus punctatus. Next base: position 20,609,531 of record CM022536.1, read on the forward strand.
CGCCTAAATCAGTCAGTCTAATACTTGTTGCACCTACATCGGCACCGCTGTCAGACGGTGGAGTTGGCCAACGACTCGGCCGCCATGGCCAACATGCGGAACTGGCGCGCCAACGCGTGGCCCGGGTTGGCGCTCAGGAAGGCCATCACCTGCTTCTGCAGCTCCCTGACCACCGCGGGCAGGTGCTCGCGGGTCACCGGATTCGAGGTGTCGAGGTTCATCACCGCTTCTTCCAGGTACCTGAAGGAAACAATTGTTGTACAAGTGTTACGATATCCCGCAGTCTTTGAAAGTAGAGAGTAGTAGAGGGCGCTGGGCACTCGTATACGTCTTATTGGTCGTGGCAATTTTTCAATGTCTGCCAAACTATCACCACCCATATATGTATATAGATTTATTTATTATGTGTGTTGTATTGTCTTTCGTAATTTCACCTATTTCATCCCTTACACGGTTCCAGTGACGGTGAGCGTTCATTTTTGCCCGCTTGTTTTGCTAGAATTTCAGAGGCATTTCAAAGAAAAATACTTTTTTCTAAAAATAATATTTTAATTAATTAATCCAAAAATCCCCAGAGGAGTTTATAATACCCAAAGTATTTCATAGAAAATTAGTTGCTTTTTTTCTAAAAATAAAAATAATCTTTATTTTAATTTATTAACCCTTAAAAACCCAGGGGTTAATAATACCCAGAAGGCCTTCTTTTACCAGGCCCAATGGAGGGTTAAACTACGCGCTTCTACATACGCTGCTGACTTCAGTGACGTCATGAATGTGTCACCTGTGTTTGAGCGGCGTGTCCCGGCCCATGTCGGCGGCCAGCTGCTGCACGAGCGAGAGCAGCACGTGCTGCTTGAGCCGGCACGGCGGGCCGAACACGAGCGCCGGGTCGGCGATGCGGCACGCGCACATCACTAGCGCCAGGTCGGACGCCGACAGCGCCTGCTGGAACGCGCCGTTCACGTCGCCCGCCGCGATCAGCGCCTGCACTTGCGCCACCTGCACCTGGACGACAACAATCATTAATCAACATTTTTTTTAGCAGACAAACACCTAATTTGTATACCCCCAAATTAAGCATGTTACGCACAACGCACTATACTAGGGCCGATCCCAGACACCCAGATCATAGTAAATAACGGAGAAAAGACGTTTCCGAAATTTACTATACCAGAAATCGAGCCCGGAGCCTCTGCGTTGCAGTGAGGTAGGCCGACAAAGTCTAGCCCACTCGACTACAGAGGCCGTGAATTAATCAAAATCAATTTATTGTCAAAAAATTATACAGAAATAATGCTTATTACCCCCGCAAATAGCTAATGCGCTGGAACATTGTCAAATTAACATTCACGTGACGTCATCCGCAACTCGATATGTACGCGTACTCGGCGGCGAAACATTCATGGTGCTCCACTTCTATTGGTGCTCCGCTCCTATTGGTCGTAGCGTGATGACATATAGTCTATAATAGCCTTTGATAAATGTGCTATCTAACACTGAAAGAATTTTTCAAATCAGACCTGCTGGTCTGATTTGCTTGATCTGGTTCCTGAGATTAGCGCGTTCAAGCAAACAAACTTTTCAGCTTTATATATCAGTATAAGAAAAGTAAGACCTATCTGGCTTTTCCTTGGCTTCAGGTTATAAAAACCACTAAATCTATAATATTATTAAATTCTAAACATGCCATGTCTGTACATTGAAGCTATTTAAAAAAACCAACTGGAATTCACTATATAAACGATGTAGAACTCGATGCGTTATTTTTCTTGTCTTTTTTTATTGTATAAGTTCAGAAGACTGGCAGACAGCCCACTTGATGGAAAGCGGTTACCATCGCCTATGACATTTGCAACAGCAAATGCGCTGCTGCTCTCTTAAGGGAGACTGGAACTGGCCACCAATGCCGGAACACAACTTAGATTGTTATGGCGACTAACTCTAGACCAAGGGTGGTAGACATCCAGTCGGGCAAATGCCCTACCACCTGGCTATGGGTTGTTTTATCGCCTCTTACGACACTGCCGCCCCAAAGCAAGAAATTGTATCCTTTCTGTTTCCAGAAATATCTGTTTGTTCGGGATTCGATGCGGTTTTCGCTGAGCGAGGAGCAATAACTTAAACTTAAAATCTGCGTCAATTTTTATCGGCCACATCCGGCACGGCACGACATCCGGCCCGAAGGACCAAATATGTAGGGGGTTTTCTTACATAGGATGTAAATGATGGAAATGATGATACTTATGATTAGGCTAAGATCAGTGGCTGTTTTGCCGACTGACTTAGTACGGTGTTGAATGAGTACTGATTTAAATATGTTAAAATGTACGCGTCGGCGTAAACCGCTGATACGGTAATGTGCGGCTGTTGCTAGCCCGTACACCGGGAATCCCGCGGGATTGATTTAAAATGACCAGATTGAAAAAAAATGTGAAAATCCAATGCGATTTTTTCAATGATCGATAGCAAATTTTATGGATTATGTGTGATACTTTTTATCCCGGGAATCCCGCGGGAATCTGGAGTCGAACGTGGACGAAGTCGCGGGCATATCTTTGTACATTATCATAAAATTAAATATGAGTATACTTGTAAGAGGAAAGGTATAGAAGGTTCTTGTATAAAACTTCTTGTCACACAATTCCGATGCGGTTTCTGCAAATAAATTAACTCTATTGGAATATAAAACTTCATTGAGTAAACTGAATTGAGATCATAATCAGACAGAAATAGTTACTCTTGCATATATAATATTAATGTGGCTAAATTTTTATGATCCATGCAGGAACGGAGAAAGAATACAATTTCCTGCGTTGGGGCGGCCTGTCGTAAGAGGCGACAAAACAACTCACATTGAGGTGGTAGGATATTGGTCCGTTTGGATGGCTATCACCCTTGGTTGTGTACTGTAACGACTAACCTCCTTAGTTATAGTAATGATTTCATTAAAATCGTATCAATCAATCGGCCCCCGAGGAAATTCCATCTCTGTACGTGTCTCGATTGCAAATATAAATTTATGTACTGAACCAGTCTCTCATTGAAGAGCCCGGTCTGCTCTAAATTGTAGGCAGTTACAGTCTCCCTTAAGAGAGCGGCGATGGACATTTGCAACACCGAAGGCGATGGTAACCGCTTTCCATCAGGCCCTGCCCGCTGCACTCGTACGTGCGCTCACCTGCCTGTCGATGGCGTGCGCGTGCGGCGTGGCCGGCGAGTGCGCGCGCGACATCTGCACGGCCACGCTGCGCGCCTGCTCGCGCCACCAGCCCATCTCCTTCTCCAGCACGCTGTTCAAACAAACAAACTCTAAAGCTTTTCTCTCGGCTTCCTACGGGTAAACGGTCTCAAACACTCCCCGCGGAAGCTATCTAATTTTTCTGAACCAAATTAAAAAAAAAACCTCTTTTTTTGCACAAAGACAAAACATGGTAACATGATAGGTGGAGAATTTGGTTGATGTCTAACACTACTACTGGTAATACATTAAATAATTCCGAGAAAAAGGAGTTACAGTATGTGCCAAAGGTAAATGCATCTCGACAGAAGTTAGTTCCGTGACCTTGCAAAGTCCTGTCAAAATTTAACATTCGTTACAATTGACAGTGGGAAGCGCGAAAGAGATGCTACGCCAGTCCGCATAACGCTAAAGAGAGAGCTCAACATTTTTTCGTAACGTACCACCGCGTCAACCTTACAACTGTGTTCTCCACAATGTCTTGTACGAACTTCAAGAACGCATTTAACTTTTGCGCGTACTTTTTATCGAATCTTTTGATTAAGCAACAGTTGATAGATCTTCATTCCTCATCTATTGATGGACTTAGGCTTCTCTAGGTTGTGACAAAAGTCCAAATCCTCTGTTTCCTTCGTCCAGTACCAGCTGATGCCCTTACTCAGGTAGTTGGTCCGCCTAGCTAGATGTTCTGCACTATCAGAGTCGTAGACAGACAGATCTATCCTATTAGCCATCGGCTCTGTCATCTGCTTCATCTCGCTAATGAGCTCTGAGCTGTTAGTTACTTTTATAGGATTACAAGCTTTTAATTGGTGCCCTATTGTATTCAGTAGTGGTTTTAGCATACCTGTGCGCCACCTCCCTGAGCGCCGTCTGGAACTGCTGCACCTGCTGCGTTTGGTTCTGGGAGGCGGCCGTGAGCGCTTCAGCGTGCCGATCGAGCGCCGCGCGCAGCGACGCCGCGGCGGCAGCTCCGCCGCGCTCCGCTGCAGCGCGCGCAGCCGTCTCAGTGTTCGTCACAACTACACACAGTTTACAATTTATGCTATTTTAGGGATGACTAGGGATATTCACCTAACATTCATATATCAAATTTATTCGATATTTTCTATACGATATATCGGATTGATTCGATTCAAGTAACACTCATAGAAAATCACTATTAGCTTAGCCATGTCACTCTGGTCTCTGATTCTACATTTACACATACAAAATCAAGGACCATAAATTTTGCGCGTTTCACTGGAAAAAGGTAATACTAAACTTTTATAGAAAGTATTCGATAGTGAAAAAATATCGATATATTTTATCCTAATGGGTAAAGGAATGAGGTGCAATGCTTTTCCATCTCAAAGAGAGATCTTCCGTCGAGGCTATTATAGTATTATAGGCCTGCGAGGCTTAAACCTACCAAGCTCGATAACTGCTGTTGAAAATTTGTATATATTTTTTGTACGTGTTGGGAATGGTTTGCGGCTACATTTTGTACAGCACCATCTATTGGCTTGATACTGTTCCACTACACATTTAAGACTACCGGCAGTAACATCCCACTGCTGGGCTCGGGCCTCCCACTATAAGGGAACGGGCAGTATACTCATCACGCTTGTCTAAGGCGGCTTGGCAGGTTCAACACATCGGTTATCTCAATGTGGCGGTTTTATCACGATGTTTTCTTTCACCGTTGTTAGTACGTGTTTATTGTAACAATATGCATGCATTCTGCCCACTATTTAAACCAGCGCCCTTTGAGTTTGGGACGCGTGCGCTAGCCATTATGTAAGTATGAATTAGATATTCGACATGCTATTTAAAATTAACGAGATTGTAGATAACATTAAAAAATAATGTTAACTGTTGCATTGTTGGATAGTTTGCTATCTTTTCTCCTTTAAACAGACAGACATTTTAACTTATGTACAAATCTGGCTCGAAGGACCAATGGTCGGAACGCCACTTGGTGGGAAAATAAACACGATACTTTTGGCTACATATGTATTTCACGATCAGAGCTATGCTATGCTATATATGCTAGGATGGAAAATGAGTGCACGATGTAGCGTCTGCTGGTACACACTGAAGTCGCGGCAAGTCAAATCAACATAATGTTGTATGTGCATCGAACATTGAATATATCATAGAAATAAGTGATTAAAATTTTGTGCTCACACTCCTTAGTGCCGGCCTGGAAGGCCTGGTTGATCTGCCTGAAGATCTGCGCGTGCGCCTTCTCCATGACGGGCACGACGCTCTCGAACAGCGCCTCGCGGAACGAGTCGCGGACCATCTGCGACAGCGAGCTCGCGATCGAGCCGCTCAGCCGCTCCATCACTGTCTGCGCCACGGCCATAAAGAACACATCCATTCAGTGCGTATCATAATAGGGTGGTAGTTGACAGTCGAATTAACTTTTTGTAACATTGATAAGATAATGAAAGTAGAACAAACAATATACTAAGATAGACGTATTAACATCACCATCACATGCGGCACTTGTGCGTCTCAGGTCATCAAATTACATTAATAAACAGCATACAACAACTCAACGTGGCTTGGTTTGGCAACACCCTCTAAACCGGGTTCCATCATTAGCGACGATTAAACCCAGCATCTTTGGAAGTGTGCAATCATCAAATAAATATGACAAAGAGTCCCATTTATTTTGAAAACGGTAGGTACCTAAGTACAAATTTTAACAAGTCGTAGTGCTAGTACAATGTATAGTACAGTGTGAGCGGGACGGATGATGTGCGAGCGAGATAGAGCAACTATTCATATCTGCGTTTTCGCGCTGCGCTAACCAGTAGTGTAGCGATGCGCAAACTAAATCACCAATGAGATCAGTGATTTATAAATCTTTTTCCTTATAAGATGCAAATCACTCTTTTAAATCTTTAACTCTTTTAAATCTTTGGTTCCGAATGATATAATTTATTCAGTTGACCGGTTTTAAGCTTTACAATAACGCCATAGAGTTTAAATTACTGTGTATCATCATTGTATCCTGTATCTATTGTCTCATACTACAACTAAGTATCTGATTTGTTAGTTTTCATCATTCCATGTGACTAAAATCAATCTTAACGTAGTGAGTTAAAGATGTATTTTCCAAACCAAAGATTTAAAGAGTGATTTCGAATTTTGAAAGATTATACATCTTTTAAATCAATCACTCCTGAGTTACACATCTTTACAGTAGTGGGTTGTCCGCTTTGATGACAAGACATATGCAGCTCCCATACTATTTTACATTTTATTTATATTTTTAGCTTTTGACATTTAATTTATTTTGTTTTCTTGACATGGTTTTATATCTATGTTTAAATATAACGAATCACACACTGCACATGTACTTCCTCACAACACCAGTATGTAACAGATACACTCTACATTAGCATAAATTTAGTATTAAAATAAGAACAAATTAATATAATAAGTTATTTATAAGGTACATCACAACACAAAATCACTAAATTAATGTTACATACAAGAACCAAAATAATCAATAAGCGTGTAAAAAAATAAATACATATATATATATATACATATGAAATTGTTGTGCTTTTTGTTTTTAGATTGACCATGTGTAAGTTGATCAAATACAGTGTGTGCAGGTTGTTAGGGTGCACTTTAATTTCTCCGATCGGATAACTACGGTTTCGAGTAAAACGAACGTGTGTTTGCTTCCAATATTTATTAGCGACTGCCTGCGGTGGGGGGTTACAGATTGTTATATACTAAGACATTATTTTAGTACAAAATTGCATTAACACAGTGAGAACATTTGACTTTGACACCATCCTATTTATATATATCAGCTGTATTAATGAATATCTCACCTTGCTGTTGGCGAGCTTGTCGATGTTGTCCCTGAGCAGGTGGTCGGTGGCGCTGAGCTTGGCGGCGAGCTCGTGCTGCAGCGCCTTGGCGAGGGGCTCCAGCGCGCGCGCCGCGCCCACGCCCGCCGCCTGCGCCGCGCCGCGGCTCGCCGCCTCGCCCGCCGCCGCGATGCGCTCCCACCTGCCGCCACACCCAACACCAGTTCATTGCAGAAGTTCACCAGACAGGCAGACGGACCACTTAATCACCAGCAACACCAAAAGTGCTACAAATGCGCTGCTACTCTCTTAAGCGAGACTGGAACCTGACCACTAATGCCGGAACACAACTCAACGCTGTTATGGCGACACACTTTAGACCAGGGGTGGTAGCCGTCCAGTCGGGCAAATGCCCTACCACCTGGCTGTGGGTTGTTACTCTTTTGTCATGGGTATACAACCGACCACTCCGGGGCCCATCCCAGACACCCAGACCATGGTAAGGGACTAAAATACGCGGCCGAATCTCGGCGTGACTACGCCTGCAATGTATTTTAAATTGCTGATGACACATACCGAAATTACGTCGCGTTATAGCGTACAGCCGAACTTCGATCGGGCGTAAGTTCGGCAGCGATTCGGCGGCAATGTTTTGTATAGCAACGACATTATACGCGACCGAAGTTCGATTCGGTACTGTAAAATAATCCATTTTTCTGGTTTCACACCTCAAAAGCAACAACGGAACCTTAACAAGATCACTTTGTTTTGCGTCTATCTTACTGTGTAGATAACAACGACGCTACGACACCGCTCGAGACACAATATTCAAATTTTAATCTTTAATAATTCAAAAATAACATTTTGTTCGATCCTTTTTGCGTATAACTACGTGCAATTAATTGATGACACAAAAAAATGTCCTTGAATTAATGTTGTTTGTGAATTGTTTTGTGTACACTATGTTAATGGGTTTGAATAAATTCTGTAAGTGTACACGTCCGAGCCTTCAATATACTTTATTGATTTACTAGAGCGGAGAAACTTCTAGGTGTTTCACTCCTGTAAACTGGATGCGTATACCGCAGAAACTATCTCATCTTTTGGGATTGTAAATGACGTATTAGTATTTTTACTTTTCTCGTCTCACAAAATCTCATATAGATAAAAATCTCATTTGATATATGTGCGTTTTACTTACTATGACTGAACAAAATAAATATGTATTATGTATTAACAATACCCACACAAAGTTACGGAACTGAATTTCTGCTGCGTAATTTCGGCTCCGTGTGTCATATCAGCAGAATGCGTCGGAACGTAAAATCAGCCACGGAACTTCGGTCGCGTATTTTCGGCATAGTGTGTTTAGACACAAAATAACGGAAAAATTCGTTTCCGAAATTTAACATACCACGAACCAAGCCCGGAGCCTCTGCGTCGCAGTGAGGTAAGCCGTTAAAGGCATAGCCCGCTCAACCATAGTGGCCGTCAATACTCTAGGGCACTAGAGAGTACAAGTGGTTGGTCAAAAATAAAACGCAATTCATCGCTTATGAATCGGCCACATGCAGCAGACACCGGTGATTCTGACTAATCAAGTCAACATACATTACATTATTGTAGTATGAAATATATATGCATATAAGTGGGAAGTTCCGAATAAACGAGTGTTCAAACAACTTGCGTGTGTTTTCACTACATCGTGACAGCGGTCCTATTTTAAATATACTTTAAATTGGTTAAACGGACTCCATCTTATAAAATATTGTGAATTAGAATCAGGTTGATTGTTCTTATATTTTATTTTAATTAGTATTGTGTTGTATTTTCTGTCTCATTTTTCGTAAAAGGAAAATATGTAGTATAAAATATGTATGTAAATAAGTGGGTAGTTTCGAATAAACGAGTGTTTAACCAGCTTACGTGTGTTTCATTACAACTTACATACAATGAGTGAGCTAGAACCGATTTGCACTACTTATAATTCCGATTGGCACTTTTCGTTTGCTCAGCAAAGTGCAGACCGGTTTCCGCCTTGTAAACAATCGTAACGATCATATTGCACTGTATCGCGAGTCGAAATGACAGTATTACTTGCTATGCATTCTTAACTCTGTTCCGCTTACACGATTCGTACACTGTTCGACGCTACTAAAATTGATCTAACTGCGCAGGTACATCGGGAGGAATTATTAGTCTATGTAAAACTGTAGCATTTAGGTCGGAATCTGAATTTAAATTATGATAAAACATCACCATTTCCAGTGGCACCAACTCTGATGGCAGAGCAAGTGTTCTGGTCCATTGTCCCATGCTCGGACTTATTCTTTAAAATTTCCTTCGACACCGGGCTGTTTGGAAGATATCGTTATAAGCGATGATAAGATATTAAATATCTGGGTTTAAGTTTATGGTGAACAATAAAGAGTATTTATTCATTGCCCAAACAAGAGGTATCCTCCATAAAAATGAACTGACCCAATGGTGAGTGCGTTCTCTATGGCCTGCGTGGTCCGCTGGGTGTGCTCCAGTAGAGCCTCGTCGATGAGCTCGCGCGGGCTCGTCATCGCGCCACGCAACGAGCGCAGTTCTCTGCTCTGTTGCGTCAGTAACTCTGTACATACGATATAAAAAATACAATAAAATTCCTGAAGCAGAAAAGACGTCAGACAAATAACAGACGTTCCATTTAACGACACCTCTCTATAACGCCATAAAACGCACATCCTTTTCAGTGTCGTTATAAAGAGTTTACACTGTGTTCTGAAACAATGTGTGCAATAATAGTACGTTATGGTACTAGTGTGTAACATTGGTGATTACCGCCGAGGCGCCATTGAGACTCGAGCCGTAGGCGAGGTTCTTAAGAGAGCCGAGGACGGTAATCATCAATAAAAATGTGTATCATACGACGTTTTTCAACACACTTGTGAATAAAATAACAACAAAAACTCATTTTATTTAGTAGATAAAAAGTTTATTTAGAGAAACAATTAGTAAAGGTGCAGTTAGTAAAAATGTTGCATATGCGTGAGAGATTTATTTATTAAACACGTATGAGTTAAAATTATCTATTTAAATAAGAAGTTGCATGAAATGAGCAAGCAATAGGAACATTAATTTATTTGTTCTATAGAACTTTTTTAAGCACAAAGCAACTCAACCAATAAAATTTAGAAAAAAAATCTATAACTCACTACTGAGTTATAATTTTTTTTAGTCACAGTTTGATTATGGGTGTCTGATTCTGTGCCTAATTGCGGTGACCATAGAGCCACTTTATGAGCAAGTGTGTTGAAAAGTATATTCTATTCTAGCCGAGTATCGAACCGACCTGTGAGTTTGTCCAGCTTGTGCTCGAGCGCGTCGAGCCTGGCGTGGTCGTGCGGCGAGTGCGCGTGCGCGCGCGCCTCCTCGTTGCACGCCGCCAGCGAGCTGGAGTTGTTCAGCGAGTGGCTGCTCGACTTCTCGCTCGACGCCTTCCGCTGGTTCGCCTCAGTTATTTGAGCGATCGATATCTGCGGCCACGAGGTGTCGCTGTCTGAAGACCGATGTAATTATGTAATAACAGGCCATAAATGTCCCACTGCTGGGCTTGAGCCTCCCGCTATAGGCAAAACGGACAGTTCGGTGGTATCACGATGTTTTTTTCACCGTTGTTTTCATGTCAGAAAACATCCCAAGTGGTGCATGCGTTCCGGCCAGGATTAAAACCAGCACCCTTTGAGTTTGGGATGCGTGTGCTAGCCATTACGCTACCACGAATGGAAACCAATGCCATAGGTTAATTTCAATACCATTATAGACTATAAGCGAACTTAATGGTAATGCCACCTTATAGATTGCAAAAGTATTCTCTACTTTCTCGGGGTTTGGTATACACATCTTCTATAAGATTCCGAATGATGTTAGATCTGCCTTTTACTAAATTTAAAATCAAATAAAAAAGTATGTTACTTAACATAAAAAGTGATATGTTACATAAGATGGGATACCACACTATTGAAGAATACTTAAATGACAAAACTTCATTTGTAGCAACACTGGTAAACATTTGCATACCACGACTGTACGCCATAAGCACCCTAATCTAGGAAGAACTAGAAAGACTTAATTTGAATTTCTATGTATGTCTTTCAGAAAAAATTCCTCACCGAAACTTACCTTGAATTATTAAATATTATTGCTTTATAAAAAGAGCCCATTTTATTCCAAAAAATTAAGATTTATCTTAAACCTACTTTTATGATTTAAATAGATAATTACAATGTATATAACAATTATTTAATTTTTTACAAAATAGTGAATAAATCATAAAGACTCGAAGTGCAATTTTATATGACGCCCAAGTCTCCTAACAAACTGGACAATGTCATTCGAGTAAAATAATATTATCTTACTTGTATGAGTCAGTTTGTGAGGATGGGCCGGTGGCTCTGTGCTCGGGAATATGTCTCCAGAGAATACAGGTTCGGTCCCATTCGGCACTGACGAAGAACTTGCTTCCACTACTGGCGACGTTGGAGATTCTTCCTCCTGAAGGCAAAAAAACATTATTTTCATAGTGACATTTTAAAGGACAATATAAAGTCAGGATTATTTTTAGATTTTGGTAACTGTTGCCCGTCAATATATTGTGAATGCGTAATACCACATTTTTATAGACACATTCTCATCTTGGTAAATGAACATAGTTTACGGCTTATTTCTCCTCTTGCGTTTTAATATAGCAAAACATCATTAATTATTTTAGATGATGATAGATTAGATTTTAAACCATCATATAATTTGATAACAAAGTATACTTTATAAATGAAGGCTCACCATGTGTTTGTCGTAGAATACGTCGTCGTTGTGCGCCATTATTTGCTGGACTTCCCTGCTCGGACTTGAACCCCCTGACGTCATCTTGCCACCGACAACCACTACACCTTCGCATATACCGACACCTCCTGTAACAAATCTCGCTCAACTTAACATGTATACATATGGCCCAAATGCAACGTCCATTAAAGTATATTAAGGCACAAAAAATGTATTTATATAAATAAATTTATATATATGTCGGAGGGAAGCTATAATTATTGGATGTGTTGTTGACTGGATGTATAACGCACAATATCATTTGTTTACATTTTAATTACTTCTAAAATTCTTAATTTAATTTAATTTAATTAGATTTGTTAAATGTTTCTATAACTTAAAGATCGTTCTAACCTAATAAAAGTTATGAATATTGTAATTTAATAAACGACCAATCAGAGCAGAGCATATGGCGGAGCGGGGTCAAGGACGCCCTCTATACTTTGGTAGTATCTACTTCGGTAGACTGAGGAGTTTTTGTGACACACTGGGTTGATGGCAGCAGGTCGAGTTGGACCTTAGAGTATTTTTAAAGAAAGTGTTTTAAGTTAGAAGTATGAGCGGGTGCCCTGAACCCGCTGCTCGGTCTAAACTATGTTAAAATGTCTCTTAAATCTAAATTAAAAGTGTATAAACCGTTGGCCTTGTGTTTTATGCTCGCATTTTATCCTGATGACGCCCACTAAACCTGCAATAACTAAAGGAGATGTCGTGAGAATGAGGCCGTTCTGCGACATATATATAAAATATATTAAATACCCTGAAATGGCTAGTAAAATGTTGTCAATATATAATAAGTATATATTAGTTAACATAGCACAGGAACCAAAAACTGTATAATAGGACTAGATTTAAGAAATAGACATAAATAACAAGTGAATTAGAATAGATTATAATGTATTAGACATAAGAAAAAAAGAGAAAAGAGAAAAGAAACAGACAAACTATCGACGCACACATCTATTTACCCCCGGAATAGAAGACATGAGAAAAGAATAAAAAAAAATAAAAAAGGTAAAAAATGATCTCTGTCCGGGACCAAGGCGGAGAAAGGCGAAATAAAAAATAAAAAATACCCTGAAATGAACACCCTGACAAAAAACTAAGTCAGGAGAGGGAGAATAAAAGAAATAAAAAACTTTACAAGGTACATTAAAAAAAAAAGATAAAAACACTCAAAGTAGTCTCGGGACCGATTTTAATGAATACAAAAGTGGTATATCATTAGGTTTTTGCAAAATCAATTGCCCTAGTCAGCTAATATAATTTCATCTAACTTTTTTTAATGTATAGTTGGTATTACCTCCGGTGGACGTGCGCGCCTTTGTGCCCACGCCAACATCGGGCGTGGCCGACAGAGGCGGGTCGTCCTCTTCGCGTTTCCCAGGCGAACTGAAAACAACATTTCACATTTTCCTTAGGGTTCCGTAGCCAAATAGAAGCAGCGGAGCCCTTACAATGGAAAAAAATATATATAGACAGATGGACCTTACGAAATTGGGTAGGTGACATATTTCATTATACATTCTAAAACTAGGTCTAAAAAATAATTTTAATATCCATTTCAAAAGTATTTTTATAAAACTGTTAAAAAATATTTTAAATAACTTTTTAAATGTATTGGGACTGGTTGCAGATTGCAGCATAGATAGATAATTAATTTAATGTAAAATATATATGAATGAAATGCTTTAGTAAAGGACTGACTGATGGACATTTGTTAATTTTATTTTCTTATTTAATGTGTTGCAATTACGGATCTTTGTGTCTGAAATAAATAAATAATTATTGTTATTATAAAAACTGTTTAAAAAATAATTTATATGCTATTAAATGCTTTAAGTTATGATTTGATTGCTATTTTTGTACAAAATTTTGGAAGCTGAAGCATTTCGTATGATAATAAAAGGTGTTGACTTAAATCTCTGCTATGTATTTATGATATACGAACCTAAACGCGTCCGGGGTCATGAGATTCAACTGCGGCGCGACGGCGGGCGACTCGGGCCGCTGGCCGATCAGGCTGCCCGGTTGGGTCTGCAACAACATTTCCTTCAAACAATATTAATATCGTTACACTATGATTAACGCCTTAATTCTTCCAGACATGTAAGGAATTTATTGAGACATTATGACGGAATTAGGCAATCGGTGGACACACCACTGCCCATCAACCTGTTGACCACACATCGATCAGTCATTGTAGTAAAGTAAATAAGTAAGTAATTAGCAGCGTACATTTATAATAAATCACTTTGAAATACAAAAAAGTGTGCAATCGGCTACAACCAAAATGGAAGAAAAAAATAAAAAGCAACGACGGTGTTGCAAGTTTAAAATTGATAATATTAATTTTATGTTGGTGTTGCCAGCAAGCATAAAGTTAAAACATTAATAATATAATTTTAATTGTAATTAATTTAGTTTTGTAAGAACTGTCTGGCAATAAACTTGTCTTAAGAAGTGTATTTTTTGAAGACATATCCGGGCCATACTACTTATCTTAACATTACCATACAACATTTTTTGTTTCCTCTTAATATGTCTTCTTTACTGAGTATATACTGTCTATACTACAACTCCATTAATTCTTCAATAAGTAATTGTATAACATACTTCTGTATAAAATTTATTTAAACAAAGAGCTAGACATAGATAAATTAAAAAAAAAAAAATCTAGCTAGATTTATTTCTGGGGAGTTTATTACCGCTTCTTCCCCTTAACAGCGATATCACGTTGCGAAGCGGAGAAGATAGAATAGGAAGTAAAATTATATTTTAACTCATATTTATAGTTCTCCAGTGAAATTTATTCAGAATAAAAAACTGTTTTACGATGATTTGGACCTGACGATAGTCAAGTTTTAAAAGACACGTCAATTAAAGTACAAAAGGGAAATTGACAGTTGAAAGTCTTCCGTAGTCTAGGCTACTGAAAAATGGCTGCAATGTAGGAATAAAAATTAAATAAAATACCTTGCTTCAAACCATTAAAACGTCGTTTTATTAAAGTGAGTGTGAATTCAGTATCTGATTAAAATCGTATAGGTTCACTCCTCAATCTTGCGTCAGTATATTTCTATCTAAAAGTAGTCTCAACATTACTCACTATCCGAGGAACTTTAAGTTTTAAATACAGCGTAAGCTCCATATAACGACACTGAATGGACTGTGCTTTTTATTGCGTTATAGCGAGGTATCGTTAAATGGAAAGTCTGTTATTTTGTCTGACCTCTTTTGCTGCTTCAGTAATTTTGGTGTATTTTATTCATACCTCACGATATTGACGCATTTTGGTGATAAAAGAAGTACTTAGAAATTAGACAATCGAGTTTATTACGGGTTAGGATAATAAAGCTATAAAAGAAAGGACACACACAGCTGCGCAGCTTATACTAATTTTGCCAACCTAACCTTTTATTTGTTTCGATATTGAGAGTGGGTGTAATGCTTATACAGTGTATCATTATGGATACCATGGAAGACAAGCTAAACCAACCAAAGCCAAGTGACTTCGATGCTTAAAGGAGTTTATCGTTAAATCGAGTGACGTTACATGGAGTTTACACTGTAATTACGGTCTTATTCATAGAATTAAAATAAGTTTGAGCGCTTGTTTACGGTTTTTAAAGAAGCGTTCAAACTTACCTAACTCTCAATGAATAAGACCGTTAATGTATAAAATACTAGAGAATTTCACATAGATTCACATTGCACGTAAATACAAATCCCAACGTAAAAATTCTTTAACCGTAAAGTATACTTTTGTTGAAATCTAACCTGGGACCTCATGAGGAGGTTCTTCAGCTGCTGGCTCTGCTGCTGCAGGATGCTCGAGGTGATGGCCGGCGTCGCTTCCGGCGATTTCTCCTCTAACGCCAGATCTGATAATCCTGTAGGTATACTCTATGTTTTAGATAGGAGTTATATATATATATATATATATATATATAGTGTGTCTGATAAATACCTTAAGAGCTATAGTGTATTTTGCTCTTATAATTAATTGTAAGAGTTGTGCGACACACTTACGCATGCTTTGAGAATTAGTTTGTATGTTTCTGTAAAACGCTAGTCTTAAAGCGCCCTGATGGTTTTAAGTTTAAGAAAATACACTGTGCATTTATTTTTATAAATAGTTGTCCTAGTTAGGACATGCCCGTGATCTCGTCGTTGACTTGAAACTCCAGCGGATTATCCAAGACACAAAGTATCGCATTTAAAATAGAAGATATAAGCCATCATTTTAGTGATATCTGTGTCGGAATAAGCAAATTTTTATGAACCCGAACAACTATAAACCGCTCCCGGGAAAACTCTCGCCGGATTCACGGCATAAGAAGTAGCGCAGATTCAAGAATTAGCTGTCCACCACTGCATCGAAATCGGCCTAGTTGTTTTTACGTGAATCCCGAACAAACAAGCAAACCGAAAAACAGATGATTAATTTCAAAAAATTGCATTGTGTTCCCCATCGTTTAGATAGTCTATATAGCAGTTTTTGTTATAACTTCAATGTCCAACAGACCATGTTTAGAATTTAATGATGTCACGACAAAAGAAATGAATCAGCTCTCACCGTGCATGAGGTCCCTGCCGAAGCCGGGGTGGTGGGTGAGCGGCGGCGGCGCGTAGCCCAGCCTGCCCTCCTGCAGCCCCTTCGGCTGCACGATCAGCAGGCGCACGCACACGCGCCGCCCGCCCGCGCCCGCGCCCGCGCACGACCCCACCGACCCCTCCTCCTGCCGCATCACAAATGCACACCGTAGGGCTTCAACAGCGACGCAACAATTAATACCTTTATCGGGTTAAGCCACGTTTTTAACCGACTTCTAAAAAAGGAGGAGGTTCTCAATTCGTCGGGATCTTTTTTTGTGTTTTTTTTATGTATGTTCGTCGATTACTCCGTGATTTACGTGATTCTTTTTTTTGTTCGACGCGGAATAGCTGCCATGTGTTCCTCTAAAAATTTGACATAGTAGTTTTCATTTTACGATCATTTTTTTGTTCCCGTTTCTTGGGGCCTTATATTTTTTTAAAAGCTCGGCACCCATACAGAAAGACACTAAAAACTAACACATCAAAAATAAAAACTTCGTTTAAAAAAACCGACTTCAAAAACTAAAATGTAAAGTTGGTGCAAATTAAAACATGGATTGCTAATTGGTTTGATATAGTTTTCGTCGAGCTACCAAAGCTATAGTCTCCCCTACAAATGTTTGACAAACTCACATCGTGATGTATTTCAAACTCGTCCGGTGAATCGGCGACGTCGCCGCTGGAGCCGTTGCGATGGAACGGGTCGTCGCAGCTGGATTCGCATTTCACTTGCTGTTCCTCTAAAATTAAAATATAAGCACTTTAATCAAAGTCGAATGAGTGAATGAATGGATGAAAACACTTTATTGTTCACCAAAATTAAAACTACGTTCTTAAAAACTAGACACAAAAATGTTGAACAAAGGGCGGCCTTATCGCTTATAGCGATCTCTTCCAGGCAACCCCCTAAGCTAAGGAAAATATGTTGAATGATTGAGATAAATATTATGCTGTTTGTGTCTTACAATAGACGCAGTACGAACAGCTCTAGATGATATTACACATACATATACACATGTACATTAAACATAACGTACCTCCATATAACGATTTTCTCGTATTGACGAATTCTTAAAAATCCCCTAGAAGAGGCTATAAGATTTAATAAAAAATATATCTTAACTTTACACATGGACTTTTGTAAAAAAAACCCTCTTTATAACGATTTTTGTTAACAGTCAACCTTTGCATACAGTATTCTGCCAATCCGTCTAACAAGAGTCCATGTGTCGACAGATTCGTTTAACGACAAACCAGAAATTTAAACTTTCACAATAAATTAATGTTGTAAGATAAATCAATAAATAAGTGGACTTATTCACTACACAGTGTGTTTTACTTCTTATTACAAGTTTCCCTTAATCTTGCTAAAACAAATCTTAGACCAAACTAATGCTGAAGCTAAATCCTTTACCGTATTTAAAAATTCACTCAGGAAACATTATATTAGTTTTACGCAATAATATATGTGCTAGCTAGTTTATTATTCTTTAGAGACTTTATGTATGTCATTTTTATTTCTTTGTTGCATAATAATTGGAGATAATTTAAGAATTACCTTTAAGTCAGGTTGTCTGAACGAGATTAATTTTAGCGATAAGGCCGCCTTTTGTTTTACCAGTAACTATTATCTTGTTGTGCACTTTTGTGAACAAGTGTTATATACGTCTATGTATAGCCTCTACATAACGAACCTCCTTGTAACAATGTTTTTTAAGTATAACGAATATTTTCTGATCAATTTCAGATTTCGAATATCCAGGTTACACTGTATAATATTGTTACAACTTAGGTTCCGACAAAAACAAATGCCACCCCTAACCAGTAAAAACACATTTTATTATCTGTCGGCATTTGAACTAATTGTAGTTCTTTTATGATCGTCTTATTTTGTTTACTTATTTATTGGCATACGTTTCTAGAGAACAGCCTATAGTTCTTTTGTACTTGTTTACGGCCGCTTGCGGCTGAATCATTAGCCAGGTGTTGCAGATTACGTTGAGTGCTATACGGGCACATCTGTATTTGTGAGGTATAAAACGACGGCCTGATGGAGAGGGGGCAGTTGAGCGAGAACCACGATCAAGGCGTAACATGTGTACATTCGGGAATTTAATAGTGACGGACTTGGTGCGTTTCATTGAATTACGACCTTCTGCATTACATTTGGATTTGTTTGTACCTGTGTTATACGTGTTTGTATAGTTATAATAAACTTTATAATAATTCTAACGGCATTTTAATTCGTATCCCGGTAACATTTTATGTTATAAGTTAACGTTAGCGAATTAATATGGGAATTCCTATTTACTAAATACAAAGAACAGCACTCACCGGCATCGACTATACAGAAACTAAGCACCGGGTATGGCAACAGGAACTCCGAAATACTGCGACAGTATGCGGTCGCGTCGTCGGCGTCGTGCCCGATGTTCAGCACGAACAGACTCCTGGAGTGGGAGTCGGAGAGCAGGAGGTAGGTGGCGCTCGCGTCCAGCATCGCCTTGAGGCCCGAAGCCACGTCGGTGCCAACGGACGGCGCAAACGAGATCGTCTGCAAACATTTCCACGACTTGCACGACCATATCTTGATCACTGTGTTGTTCTCGGCGCCGGTCACCGCGAACTTCCAGAACTGGACCCTGTGGGTAATATTTATTTGTGAATTCAATCTTGTAGGTTGCTCTGGTGTAGTAGAGTCATGTTGGAATCATTAGAAAAGAAAGAAGAAGCAAAATGCTAGCCAACAAGGACTAGCGCTGTTTTTCCGTCTGGGACCAGAAAGTGAAATCACGATGAACAATAGAACAATTATAACAGTAACATAAAATGTAATGCTGTTTGATTATGATCAACGAATAGCATAACTAAAATATATATATATACTCGATATACACTTTCATGCACGAACTCACCCATATAATATATAAGACTATAAATATTAAATAAGTATATATCGACACGGCCCGACACTACATGCGCAGATCCATTGCGCAGGCGCACCAGCGCCGCGAGTGGCTACCCTCTGAACTAAAGTATAGTGTAAAGTTTGCAGTTTTGCAGGATGACATTAGAGAAAATTAAACAAACCGGCGCTGATAGACATAGATAAACAATCGAATTCGATCTTTGAGCTAATCGTGGTTCGTAAATTGAGCAAGAGCTTCGAAGGTCCACCTATCCCTCTTTCTATACTATTCCTGCCGTCTGAACCCTTTATCCCGCCCCCTGTATCCCACCCATCCTACTCCACCACAAAGGCTGGTGTAAATCCCAGGTGTTGAAAATATCTACAGGCGATGATAATTAATTTTCAGTATGTAGGCGGTTAGCCTGTTAGCCAGCTTTGCAAAAACAACTTATTGAAATTCATGATATTAACACCACTTCCAAAAGCAAATTTAGTTTCTGTTAAAGAAGAAAAAGCGCACCATACATCCCAGAAACATGCTTTCTATAATTTTGTTTATATATCCGGCTCGAAGGACCAACATATGATAAGTGGCGAGATTGATAAAAGTCGTGGTATTGTCATTAATTACTAACTCTGAGTTGTAGTTCTTGTGGTTGTCAAGGAAGAAGAGGCAGCTGAGGGGCGCCCCGCCGTGGGGCTGCCACTTGTGGAGGCAGCGGGGCGCGGTGTCCGTCAGCATGCACACCTGAAACAAGTATTGCACACTTTCACAATATGATAGCGAATTAATAATTAAATTCAGCGAGCAAGGGCCTTAAATAATAGAAAAAAAAGCAAGAGCATTTTTTACTCGTCCGAGGTGGCAAGGGATAACTTTATCCCGGATACATTTTGGGATAAATTTATGTAAAGGTTATCTCAAAAAGTAGGTAATTTTTGTGAATTATCACAATTATCATTATTTGGTCATCTTCACCCTCTTTGTAAAATATATTTTACAAAAATCCTCCGACCACCAAAGCTCGTAACTCATAGCATAACCATACAACTTTATTTATAAAAGAACAGGCTTGAAAATATCATGACAGAACTAACTTATATTTAAATAATGCATAATTTGATTTCGTTGACTTTAACAAAACCTTTGACAAATTTTTTTCGCGGAACCTTAGTGAAAGTACTTAACAATTACTCCTTATAACATTAGCTATTTGCCAGTGAAATTCCCGTCTAAATCGATTCAGCCGTTTCAGAGATTAAGCGGTACATCCATAGACAAAAATTAGAAAAATTGCATTTTGGCATTAACATTGTCCGAATTATCATATTAAAATAAATGATTATTGTTTTTATTATACGTTAATTGTTGTATTTGCGCCGACATATACATAGATAGTTTTTTGAACGAACCTGAAAGAACATGACGTATCCATCCTGCGAGGCGGTGGCGAGCGCAGTGCCGTCCGGCGAGAAGGCGGCGTCGACGATGGGCGCGCAGTGCTCGCTCGCCGTGAGCACGCCGGCGCCCGCCGCCAGCGCCCGCGCAGACCCCACGCACTCCGGCGGTGCGAAGCCCGCCACTATCTCTCGCATGTTCCATATTCGGGCTACAAGAGAGAGAGATAAATGGGCTATCCAACACAGAAAGAATTTTTCACATCAGACCAGCAGTTCCTGAGATTAGCGCGTTCAAGCAAACAAACAAACTCTTCGGCTTTATATCGTTACGACCTGAATGTCGCCAATGACATTTGTCATGTGAATTTTCACACATTTTGTTTACTTTGTGTTTAAAATTTGTAATAAGAAAAACAGTGTATTGTATATTGTAATCTTTTAATAAAATACCCATTGTGTAATCTTTTATGGTACTCATTAGCGAGGTGTGATTCTCAGAAATTCACTTCACGCAGTCAAGAAACATATTGTATTTGTGCAGTAAAAAGCAATGCCCCAATGGAGAAATCGGCAGTCGAGCGATAAGCACCAGCGAAGCAAGGCGTCTGTACTACTTTCGGTAATCTATTTAGTGACGGACTTTGCGCGTGTTATTATATTTGTGCATGTGTTATACGTGTTTGTATAGTTCTAATAAATTCTATAGTCATTCTAACGGCATTTTAATTCGAGTTCTGAAACTCGTAACAATATATTAGTATAAGATAAGATTAGTTCCATACAAATGTAAGCAAACTTAGTACAATGTTATATTTATATAGTTTATATATTGGGCTAAGTAAGTGCCATAAAAGCTATTTCATACCAATATTAGAATGTGTGGTGAGCAACAGTCTGGCCACGTCCTCATCAGGAGTATCATCCTCTTCATCGGGTATGTACGGACACCAAACAACTCTGTGTGCAGTTCCCGTGATACCGGTATCTTCATGGATCTCTGCTATTAATGTACATCTGAGAAAACAATTTCTTTTTTATTTCTAATATTCTGCAAGTACGGTAGGAGTTCTATAGTCACAGGGATGAAAACAGCACTTTTCTGGTACCTGCTGTTAAAAAATGTAGACAACTATGCAAATCATAGATACATGCCACTCACGTCCCAACTTCTTTTACACTCACTGTTAGATCGGGGCATAAATTGTAATAACAAAATATAAACAGCTGATGCCAGAAACAACCAAAAAAAATCTTTAAAATGTATGTGATTTTTTTTTTATTTCCTCCAGAACCAACAAAGACATTCTAGGAAGAATTCCATCAAAATCAGCTTTACCGAATTTTTTACTAAAATATTTTTTTCATGTAATAATGTCTACTCTTCGCAGAGCAGGTTCTTGTTTCTAATATGTAACAGTCTACAGGCGACGGTAACGAACTTTCATAAGATGGGCCGCATCACAATAAACCGCAAGAATGTGTGTAGTTAGTTGGAATTACTCTATTATGAATAAATTTTCAGAATAGGAAGGTAGAATAATTTACAAAAATCTCACCTCAACATATTGTCAATGACTTCAATTTCATGGACGTAGAAGTTGCCTTGGTCGTCAATGCACGCGAGCACCACTTGATTTTGTATATGGGCGAAAGAGATGTCTTGTATCTGCTACATAAACATGTACAGCTTTTATTACAAAACTTCATTTAAAAAAACCGTCTTCAAAAACTAAAAAGTATTATAATATCTTAATTTTGATATAAATTATTTTAAACATCTTAAAGTCGGTGCTTAGTAATTTTCAAAATATAGTAATTTTTATGTTTTACTTTGGACCGACTTAAAGATGTTTTAGATAATATATATTAAAAATGAGATATTATAAGCAAAAATAGATTTAGAAATAAGTTATTTTATACTTTTTAGTTTTTGAAGACGGTTTTTTTTAACGATTTTTTTAATTTGTTACTTTTTAGTGCCTAGCTATAGGGCCTACCTACGAAAGCAATTATTCCGCATCAAACTAAAGAAGAATCACGCAAATCGGATCATAAATCCCAGAGTAATCAGTGTACATATAAACGGAATGGATTTTTTTTCATAAAAAATGTTCATAAAATTAAAACTACTGGGCCAAAGCATGTTTAATTTTTTAGGCGACTAAATGGCAACTATTTCGCGTCGAACTAAAGAAGAATCACGTAAATCGGATCATAAATCTCAGAGTAATCAGTGTACATACATAAAAAAACATACCGACCAAGTTGACTTCCTCCTTTTGGAAGTCTACTCAAGTTTCTAAAAGTATTCCGGAAGTATGATTTATCGCTAATGAATTATTTATAATAATAATAGACACTAGAAAGCAGGTGTATAAATGTGTAATATCTCACCTCTCCCTTCATGCCCTTGATGAGGGCGCGGCGATCTGTTCCTGGATCAGGATAGTACACCACGCGGACCATTCCGCTGCCTGTCCCAGGGTTCAATGGATTTGGAGCTAAAGAAAAACAAATGATCATCTACAAACGTTTTCTTTACATGAAGAATAAAATATTTTTGGCACACACCTATCATTAAATTATTCATTGTTCATATCACTATTTGTAAGAAATATGGATAACAAGATTTATACATCAGGGTATTCAGGGTTGCCATTTACTGACTTATAAATAGTGTTTTTAAGACCGTGGTCAGATAGATAAAAATTCCGTAGGCTATGAACCATGACGCTATACGCAAGCGACGAATGCTTATTGTTACAACCTAGGCGCAGACAAAGACGAGTTCCCCATACAGATTTATTACCCGTTATCATTTGAACCAACAACATTGAACTATTGAAATTCTTTTATGATCGTCTTCTTTTGTTTACTTATTGATTAGCATACGTTTCTAGAGAACGCCTCACTGTTTTATTGTACTCTTTTGTGGCCGTTTGCGACCGAGTCATTAGACAGGTGTGGCGGATAAGTCAACTACGATACGGACACATTGCATTTGTGCAGTATAAAATCCTGATTGAGGGAGGGGCAGTCGAACGAAAATCACGATTAAAGCGAGACGTGTGTACTACAAACGGGAATCTAATAGTGACAGACTTTGCGCGATTTATTGAATTACGACCTTCTGCATTACGTTTGGACTTGTTGTGTTCGGTTATATTTGTACCTGTGTTATACGTGTTTGTATAGTACTTATGAACTCTATAATAATTCCAACGGCATTCATTTTATCTAATATTATTATAAGTGTATTATAGCGACCCATCACAGACGTCATGTCTTGTCTCGCCATCCTTCTTTTTGGCGAAAGACCTAAACGACCCAATTTTGTCAAGAAATAATAATGAATAAAACTAGTTCTACTTGTGTCCTATTTCATTAACATATCCAATAAATAAATTTAAATAAAACCAAAAATAATATACTTTGTTACTTTAAAATAGATACCAGTGTAACAACTTATATCAAGTCATCTAATTAAATAAAATTTGAGAGTGAACAAATATTCAGAATGAACATCGCAATATCATCAAAATCGACACACTTTAAGGATGTGTGACAGACCACAGCCCCAAAGTACTGCTAGTTGCCAATGAGAACTGAAGTGGCAAAATTAAAGCTTTTTATCCATACCTTTAATAGAATATGCCAAGTACTTCCCGCTCATGTGGATAGCAAGGAGTTGTCCAGGATAGAACTTAGGCTCCCAGTTGTAGTCCACCAGGTTTTTAAGCTTGACTTTGGAGCTGCCGTGGTCATGACTACCAGCGTTTGTGGACACCACCACATTTGAGGCATAGACTTCTGCACTACACACTCCATCTCCTTCGGAAAAGGATCTACAACAATTAAGTAAATTCTATGTAATTTATACATTCAAATAGCATATTCCTAGTATAGTTTTCGGGTCTAATACAAGTAATGAAAACTACCTTTTAATGGTTTTAAGCCCAGTATTTTATCTAAATGCTATACTTATTAAAATTACATATGTTAGATTATTGTACAGTTATGACCGACAAAGACCTATTCGCACCTGCAGTTTATTACCTTTTCGGCATTTGGACTTCTTTGGTTTACTTTGTGTTTAAATTTTTGTAATAAGAACAGCAGCCTGTTGTGTATTGTAATTCTTTATGGTACATTTACAAATTACAAAGCGCAAATTAGGCCGCATATGGAGTATTGCTTACATCTATGGGCCGGGGCAACCACTTACTAGATTGACCCCCTCGACACCAGCATCGCAACTGTCGTATCGTCGACGATCTCATACTTTTACGAGAGACTTTGCATCCTTCTGCTAATTCTACCGCCTGTACAATGGGGAGTGTTCCGAGGATTTGTTTGATCTGGTGCTGACTTATGGAACCGCAGTGCTTACCAGGGATGCTATGTTCACTCCCATTTTGACGGCCTCTGTGGTTGAGCGGGCTACGCCTTTGCCGGCCTACCTCACTGCAACCCAGAGGCTCCGGGTTCGATTCCCGGTATAGTAAATTTCGGAAACGTATTTTCTCCGTTATTATATATACCATGGTCTGGGTGTCTGGGATCGGCCCCAGAGTGGTCCGTTGTATATTACCCATAACACAAGCGTAACTTGCTTAATTTGGGGATATACAATGTGTGTGTTTGTCTGCCGATTATTATATTATTATTATTATTATTTCTTGAGCTCCCACGCTCAGTTGAGCGCAACGCAACGGTTCTCTAGAGTATTTACTCTGCATTTAATAATGACCCGGAAGAAACTTCCAGCCAGGGTGTTCCCAATGCGCCAGGTTTTTTAAGGCTATTATAAAATTACTTAGAGGTCAGCAATGTGTTGGTGACATCCCTGGTGTTGCAAACTTCAAGAGACGACGGTATCTGCTTTCCATCAGGTGGGCCATCTGCCTGTTCTGTTCTGTCTACTTCAGGGCAGTATAAAAGATATCTCAAGATACTTAAATTCGTACAATTTTAAGTAGGTATTACAATTTACAACTATAATTATATCAATTATATTATAGATTTTTTAATGATCTTACAGAACTTTCTAGAGAAAATAATTACCATTAACTAAAGATAAATATGGACAACACTACATATTTATGCTGAATTTAAATGGTGAAAGTGAATATGTTTTATGCTTGTGTAGATATTTATTTACTTTATACTTCTTTCAGACAAGAACATTGTGTGTATTTTTTTTTAACTAAAATAATACTGATCACACTAAAAACCAAATAATAAATGGTTAACCGGCATCTTTCTACAACATCTTGAAGTCGGCGCCAGTTTAAACAAAAGAACAACAACAATTTACAAAATATAGCATTTTTTGTTTTACTTGACACCAATTTCAAGATGTTGTAAAAAGAAGTTGATTAAATAATTATTTTTTGGATTTTAGTGTGAAGCAAAAAATATATTATCACTTTTTAGCTGCGCAAATACTTCAATAGCTGTAGAAATAATATATTAAGCACCTAGCACCACAGCTCACTCTTCGATGTATTCGCTCTTCAACAAGGGTTGCTCTCGATTTCCTAGCAATCCACTAATCAGATCCTGACTTGACGTGTGTATGGGACCATTTCGCGAGTTAAAAAAAAACGATTTGAAAATCGGTCCACAATTGATGGAGAAATCGCGTAGCATGCCTACAAAACACCAAGCGCCTGAAGAGTGTAATAATGGGCCTAAAATAATTGATAGGCCCTTCATGTTTTCAATTGTAATTAGTTGAATATTTATTTTTTATTTAATTCTTTCTGCATATTCTTTGCTCTACCTTATTAATTTTGACAACATTATTTATTCATTCACGTTAAACAGTATTTGTACTTGCATATGCACAATATTGACATTAATTAATTAAATTATTAGCATTTGAATTTGTAAATGGTATATGTTGTGCACTCCTTTAATGGGTCCACACATCAGAACTTTTATATTAAACTATTTGTAATGTAACATAATAATGTGTGTGCTGTCTGTTGGTATGCCTTAAATAATAAGTAAATATTAACAAGCAAAGACAAGTTTTTATTTGGAAAAATGGTGGTTTTTTAATAAGGGTTACTCTCGACTTCTTTGAGACCCACTCAATTAGATCCTGGCTTGGAGACCATGGAACCACTGGGAGTATACATCCTTATGAATACAGAAAAAAAATCGATCCACAATTGATGGAGAAATTGCGTAACATGCATATAAAAAATTTAGCGCCTGTAGAAATTGTAATACCAATAAGTGTATAAAAGATTTTTTTTCTAAAATTTAGGCTCATGGTGTTCTTTAATATATTTGGGATCCCATCCACTCATCAGATCCTGATTTGGTGACCATGGAACTTCCTTGGGAGTATACACTTACGAGTAAAGAAAATGGTTTTAAAATCGGTTTACAATTGCCGGAGATATTGTGCCACGAAGAAGTTGGTAAGCAATTTTCGTGAATTTCTCCAATTCCAGGGAATCCACTCATCAGTTCCTAACATGGCGATAATGAGACCACTTTGGGAGTATAAACTTACCTATTAAAAGAAAAATCTTAATAATCAGTTCACAATTGATGGAGAAATCGAGTAACAGACATACAAAAAAAAACACAATATACAGACAATTTGAGAACCTCTTTCTTTTTGAAGTTGTTTCAAAAAGATGTTTATAACATATATAGATTATATAGAAACCATTATGCCCCTTTCCATCCTATATCAATACCTCCTTCCTTTCCAAAGTCCTTGAACATTTTCTTCCTGAACTGTAATTCCCAAATCATTATCAATCCAGATTCCATCCTGGTCACAGTACAACCAGAGCTCTTGTCTAAATCACTGATGACATCTGGCATGGCACAGATAATAGTTTGCAGACTGTTTTATTGCTGCTTGATTTAGCAAGTGCCTTCAACATGAATTGCTTCTTTCTAAGCTCTGTTAACATATCTCATACAGTAATTGACAGTCTCATTCTTACTTGTGTGGTCGCCGGCAGCAAATTAGAGTCGATGATGACTATTCATCACAGCATGATCTACCTGTTGAAGTTCCTTAAAACAGTGTTTTATCTCCCTTAGCATTCACTATTTTATAAACTCAGTCTCCAATCAACTTACTTCTTCCTATCATCTATATGCAGATAGTTTAAAAATCTATACACAATTACCTGTTGCAAAATTACAGGCAGTCTTAACAATAAACTCTGATCATGTAACACAAATAAATCATCTGGACTACATGTAATTTCTGAGAAAACTCAGCTAATTATCATAGGTAGTTATTTGACTCTGGAATGTGCTGCTTGTTACTGGTAGACCAGCTAAATCACTAACAATATTTAAGAACATGATGATAAAGCACTATACAGATATTGTAATTGTGTTGATACAGCCAAAATTCATAGGTTATGATAGTTTATTAGTTTATAACAAGAATATTCTGTATAAAACATACTGTACTATGTATTAAAATACTGTGCAAGTAATACAAGGAATGTAAACAAATCCACAGAAACTTTAGTGGTATAGAAAACCAGATACAAAACATATTATTTTATACATCAACAAAATATTTTATAAACACCATGTAGCGTGGTTTGGCATAGAGTACTTACTTAGTCCAGATGACTTATAATCCTTGGGGCTCAACTTTACATTAATGGACACTGAATTTTACGAAAATCAAGTTTAGGGGTATACATACGCCTTATATATAGACACTAGACCTTTTATTTGGGCTAGGAAACAAGTTTTTAGGGTCCACCAACAAGTTTTGAATGAATAATGGGAAAAACAAAAATATGTTTGGTAAAGAAGGTTATGTCAGCAGCAGGGGCAGCGGCCGGCGAGTGCCAGAACCGACTGGTCACCATTTATTTATTGATAATTATTTAAATGGTGGTTACAAATCGGTTGTGACATTTGTTGACCGCTGTCATGGCACACTTGCTTTGCTCGCTAGGCTTGTGGGCTTTAGTCCGCGTTTTTAGACTGTATTAAATGTTTTTTACATTAACCACTACCTTTCTTCTGCATTTCTCATCTTTAGACATAAGAAATAAGTACACCATTTTGAAAAAAATTAGTAAAGTTATGTTTAATAAAACTACGTTTTAACGGTTTTAAGCGCGGTAATTTATTTTATTTAGGTTTATCCGTAATGTAGTTTTATTATGTGTACAAGTCGCGAAAACTTGAGAAAATATTAAAGTTATGTTTACAAAAAAAATCATATCTCAAAAACTACATGTCTCCTGGACATGGGGGTTGCAGGAGGGAGAAGTACTTTTCCCCCCTTCCTCCTCTCCCCCTCCAGTACTTAAAATTCAGTGTCCATTATTGTAAAGTTAAAACATCCTTGGGAATGTGTAGTAAGAATATATGTAATATTATCTGGTACAAAATAACTTCCCCATGATTAAAGAGATGAACAGTTATTATTGCTTAGCTTTATAAGGTGTGTTCTTATTAACCCATCTTGATGTTTGTATCAGGGTTATATTTATAAATAATAATTAAACACCAAGCCAAAATTGATAAGATAAGAAACTCATAATATTTAAGGGTAACTAAAATCACAATGATTATTTTTACAAGGCTTCTGGTTTAACTATGAATAATTCTATTAGTGTATGTATAAGTGACTCTTGTAAGTCTTTGATATATACATAGTTAGAAATAGTAATAGTAGTAAATGAAGAATCTATTCTATTTTTTGTTGCCTACCACCCCTCTCCTTGTGGTGTAGGTACTATATAGAACATTTGTTTTAATCATCTAGTGGAGTTTTATAGGGCTAATGCCCTATATATAGTATTGTATATGGTTAAAAAAATATTCACATAGATGAATGATGATGTTCCCCAAAAGCTGCAAGTTCAATGGGCTTAGGATGCTAAGATGCAACTATCTGCAGAGTTAGACTTTAAAGAGCCAAACTACAGGGGATTCTCTAACTTATGATAAATAACATTTTTAGCTGAAGTGAAAATCTAGAAAGGGCTTGCGTAAGGGTTTTTAAGACTGGCAGTTAAAATTAAAGTATGACGATATGTAGGTACCTAACAGGTTATAACATTTTTAAAGAAAATACCGGATCACAGAAAGGTCTATTACATCAACGTTGCTTATCAAAACTAAGTAATTAATGTATTATAAGCATCGTAAACACTGTGTAAGTTAAAATTGTTTAATAATTTTCTGTCACTCACATTGTTTGAGTAGTTTCCGTTAGCTTTGGAAGCATTGTTAGAGTTTATAACCGTTCTTAATCTTTCACTTTTCTCATTAATTATAGTCACAATTATTGAATTCAAATAAAGATAGTAATTGCAAAAAATATGCAAATACTATAAAGTACAAACGCAACCTGCTGATGCCGACCGACATGAATATGCGTTTTGTTTAAGTACTATTGTAGTTTTTCTTCTAACTTCTATATTATGTCATCTACTAGTTGCAATCAAAAATATAATTTGCATAGTATTATTTTTTAATTGAATTAAATTATTCTCCATTGGTCTAAAGATATTTTTCTGGATAAGTTGAAAAATTTATAAAAGATACTTACATAACAAAACGCTTGAACCACAGATAACTTGACATAACATAAAGGTGCTTACACATTATGAGACGCATCCGTCAGCCGTGGCTGTCAGACGCGTCCAACAATGTACAGTGTGTAAACCGGAACTGTCACTTTTCACTCCAGATACGTTGTAAGCCACGCTGCACACACCTTTAGAACATAGCTGTTTAGAGGAAAAAATAATTGTGACATATTTATATATATATATATATATATATTATATATATATATATGATATATAATTTAACTTTATATAATGTTATAAAATATATCTCTATATTTCTTATATCCAAACAGTTGTGTTTTAGCCAAAACAGTTATGAAAGTGGTGCCCACCCTATTAGGTCTACTCCATGTGGACAGCCAGCATGGTATATGAGCGGTTAGCAGAATCCTCAATTTAATTCTAGGGCTAAGATAAGGGCTAAGATGCCAACTTAGCCCTTTCGGGGCTAGATCTAGCCCTTTTTCTGTCTGTTTAGCCTCCATAATAATGATTTAGCCTCTAGCCCCAAATTTAGCCCTAAATTATCATATCTCAATAAACATAATCATAATAGACATGCCTAAGAACGAAACGAAATGAAATTTAATGTGTGAAAGTAAATTTTTATGGTAGTGACAATGGACGTTCCAGCAAAAAAGAAAACTAGGTACGCACAACATTATAGACCAGAATGGGAGAAAGAGCCACCATTTTAAAAATGGTTAAGACCAGTTATTGGAAACGATAAAAAGGCAATGTGCATTTATTGCAAAATAGAATTCACAGCAAAATTATATGAATTAAAACGACATTCCGAGTCGAAAAAGCATATTGAAAAATTAAAGGGTACAATTTAAATGCTCACCAAAAATATTTTTTGTCCCTTAAACTAAGCACCAAATAAAATATATTACTTCATATAAATTTAATCCACTCTATACCGAGGTGCCTAAAAAACAATGTTTTACGTTCCAAAATAAATATACACTCATCAGAATAATTGTACGTTTTGTATTTAAATTCTTTTTGCTTATCAAAATGGATAAATGACCACCAAATATTGTTTTACTAAAACACTAACATTCAAACCGAAAATTACAATTCTAAATAGTTTAAGTGTAATCAAATTATCCAACCTGAATCCAAGAGTGGAAAAAATACATATTCAATTAATTATCGAAGTTTGAAATTCACGACAATGATCTGGTAATTTTGTCGCTGAGACGTTTTTTTACGTTTTTTGACGGGATTTATTTAGATAGGAGACTGTATGTATCCGAAAATTTAAATATGTGTAGTTTTAAACTGTTGGTTAGGTTAGGTTATGTGTAGACCAAAGCGCCGACAGAACCGACTGTAACCATTCACTATTTATCTTATATATATGTGAAATATTAGTGAAAAACAACGCAATATTATATTTGGTATTAAAAATAATTGTACGTTTGACCATTTGCTTTTTTCCCTCAGCAAAAATTACTAAATTGGAAGTGGAGAAACAAAATATTGGTAATATCGACTTAGCGATAATGTAAAATATTTGGTCTGAAATTAGCTTTAAAGGCGTTTATATATTTTTATGGCATAGCATTAAAAGGAAAATAGCTTCATTTCTACAATACTTCTGGAAACACAATTTGGTGAGCACTTATCCATTCTGGTAGGTATTTCGAATTTATTGGTAGTAAAATAGGTGCATTTCTAGTAGGCGTTTAAATACAAGCCAAAATTAAAGCCCTTTTCGTTGGGCCAGAGAACGATTTCTGTAGAAAAACTAGAAAGCAAAGGCGATGTAGTACAAAATGCAGAAGCACTGCTTTCGCTCTTCATTGCAGAACATACAGCTGTTTCGCAAGTGGATCATCTTAGTCGAATGTGTGCAAAAGCTTTTCCAGACTCCAAGGTTGCGTGCGGTTTGCAACTTCATCGCACCAAATGAGGTGAAATAATAAGAAATGTGTTAGGACCCCAATTCAAAACTACGTTGAAAGAGGATATTGGTGATACCAGCTATAGTCTCGAAATCGACGAGTCAACAGATATTTCAGTTCAAAAATATTTGGGTATCGTTATCAGATACTTTAGTACTTCCATGAATAAAATAATGACAACTTTTCTGGCAATTTCGGAGTTAGAAACTGCTGATGCGAAAGGTATTGCCAGTGCAATAGTAAAACAATTGAAGACATTGGTTTAAAACTTCAGAATATGGTAGGGTTGGGAACCGACAATGCTAGTGTCATGGTAGGCATCAATAATGGAGTTTACCAAATATTAAAAGAAGAATATGGTTTACATCATTTGATTTTGGTAAGATGCGTGTGTCATTCTCTGCAACTTGCAGTTAGCCATGCTTCTGAGGAAACGATACCGCGCAATATAGAGTTTCTATTAAGAGAAACTTATAATTGGTTTTGTTTATCACCTTCGCGTCGACAAGAGTATGCAAACATATATGCAACAATAAACTGTGGTAAGCAGCCATTAAAAATACTGAACAAGTGTGCTACTAGATGGCTTTCCATAGAACCTGCCGTGCAACGAATTTTGGAACAATGGGATGAGCTAAGGCTATTCTTTGAAATGGCTAAAAGTAAAAATAATTGCTTTACTGCCGAAATGTTATTTACTATGTATTCTGATCAGCATATTAAGGTATATTTGATTTATATAAAATCTTACTCGCACAAGTACAATACGCGTTGAAAGCATTTGAAGGCCAAAATAGTGACCCAACCAAGCTGTTGAAATCTTTAGTAAGCTTGCTAGAAGTACTATGCAACAAACTTGTAACTCCTGGAAGACAACCGTATTTTGATATTTTCAAAGATAACATTGCCAGTTATTTAGATCCGATGCCGTACTTGGGTTATAATTTTGAAAAATCTGTTGAAATATACAACTCTGGCCAGAAACAGCTGATCAGGAAACGTTGCGTTGATTTCACCGTTAAACTGATCAAAGAATTGCAACAACGACTTCCAGATAACATAAAAACGCTTCAAAATATAAATATAATGAGCGTTGATCATGTTTTGAAATCAGAAAAGGGCATAGAAATAATTACATTAGAAGAACACTTCGGCTTAAACGCTGATACAATCGATAAAGTAGCTGCTCAATGGAGAAACATACATAACCACAAATGGGAAAATACTAGCGATACTATAAAATTTTGGCGCGAAGTATCGCTTTATAGAGACGCGGGAAACGATAATCCATTCAAGGAACTAAGGTCATTAGCGTTCACAATGCTGGTAATGCCACACTCTAACACCGATGTCGAGAGGGTATTCAGCACGATGAATGTAATTAAAAACAAATTACGAAACAAAATGAACTTTGATACCCTGAATAATATACTAGATACGATTTGGCCTTAAAAGTTTTAATCAAAGTTGCTGCAAATATGAAATCCCGAAAGATGTCTTAAAAAAATTGGATCTAAAGAAAAATATAGATTTAAATTAAGTAAGGCTGCGGGCAATGAGCCTGAGCCGCAACCATCAATGTCGTCAGCACAAGAAATCCTTCACGACGAAGTCTACGAATTTGAATCAGACTCAGAAGATATGTGAACAGCTTTGAGTACGTTTTTATATATAAAATTAATTTTTGTTATTAAATAATATGTTAATACAATATTTGTACACAGTAGGTAATAAATTATACTAAAAATCAACTATATCTATTAATTTATTAATTATATAGCAATTTAGCACTTATTTTATTTTTTTTTTTGGCAAATCTAGCCCTGTTTGAGGTTCGATTTAGCCCATAAACCTGATACTGAGTTGGCAACACTGCTGGAATCTATTAATTTTAGGTTTTTGGCGGGAACTGAAAGGAGACGTTGTGCTGTGCAGTTTTATTTTCTAAAAATGTGTATAATTACTCTAAATGACAATAGTTGCAGGATATTGATAGTTTTTGAGTAGAAATTGTGTGTTTTTATGAGAAATGTGAACTGTATAGCAGATGTGATCTTTTGAGTTTTCACAAGACTCCATTGAATGGCATCGGTTGTAGCCTGCAATACAACTGCGCTACTATACGAAGACTATTAATTAACATGTTTCCGACTGAAAGACTTTGATTCTATGGTCATGAATAAATTAATTTAAAAAAAAAAAAATCTATTAATTTTAGTTGGGTTTGACAGCTGACAAAGCAGTGAATTGATTTTTCGAAAATGGTGAGAAATTATTCGTAAATTTAAAGTAATTGCGTTAAAATTTCATTAAAAAGTTAAAAAATAATGTTTGATATGGTTTCAGTCTTTTACAGACAAGATTTCAATGCTTATGGCTCGCCCTGGGGGCGATAATGTTCAGAAAGACGACGTCCCGTGGTGGATGCGCTACGCTGGAAGGGGGCTCGGAACAGTTGGCAGCGCTAGTAAGTATACTTTTCGAATTATAATTTTAAAAATTATCGGCTGATGTGAAGCTAATCTTGAAGGGATTGTTATTTATCACTTGAAATCATAATTATCTTATCAGTAAAAACAATACCACCCTTCTCTCTGTTGGTTGTTTTGGGAAGAAAACAAAGGTTTTCTTACTGTTTTATTTTATTTTCCAGTATCTCTTAGGCCCATTTTCCACTACACACTGCTTTATTTACACATTCCTTCATACTAAAACAGCAAATAGAATTACAGTCGTCTTCTAATTAGCTTTATATATATTAGTAAAAAATAATTAGTAAATGCTAGTCACGGTCCAAAAACGGTGTTGCAAATCATTTTCACCACCTTAGAATAGTTGTTTATGATGTATTGAAAACTTAGGGCAACTTTTCAAACAGTGATTTATGTTTCATCCACTTTGTAATCTGTGATTTGATTTTATAATATCTCTATGAACATAGGAATATTAGCTACTTAATACAGTGTAATAGTCTCCCCTGAGAAAGCAGTAGTTGTTGTAGCACTTTGGTGTTTCAAATGTCTATAGGAGATGGTAACCACTTTGCATCAAGTGGGCCATCTCCCTGCCTGGTGTACTCCTGCTATAAAAACAACAGTTAAGACATATTTTAGGACACCATATTTTATAAGCAGTCTCAAAATTCTCAGTTCTCAAAATAATATTTAATATAATTAAAGGTGTATGGTGCCATTTGTATTAATGGGTACATTATTTTTTTAGTATCTGAGATTTGTGTGATCATAGCAAAAGAGAAGTGCTCAAAATTAAAAAAAATATATAATCTGTATTTACAGCTTCCGAAACTGTTGAAACATGAGATTATAATTCAATCAACTTTAATGGCTCTATTTATAATTGTTTGTTAAATTTTAAGAAACTACTCAGCAATTGATTAATGAAAATCTTATCCATAAATTACTCTTAAGGATAAGTAACTCGTAAATAACTGTAAAAAATAACCAACATCAAGAGGTAGTTTAAGTGACTGCTAAGAGGCAAGTTAGCAAGTTTTATTTGAAACAGCCATTGATTAGGGGTTTAAGAGTCTCTTATTTAAGAGATGGCTAATCCTTTCTTAACGAGATTATTACAAGTAAAACCCTAAATATTCTTATTTTGTAATTTATTTTGTGCTATAATTTTGTTCCTGTTCCATCTGCATTAGTGCTAGTGATTTAGATCAAATGTGATTTATATAAATAAATCACTTAAAAAATTAACATCTTAATGATTAGGTACATTAGTGTGTATAACATTAGTTATGTGTCACTGTTTAACATCATTAACAATATTGATTCTGAAATATTGTTTTATACCCTTGGCTACATCTGCATAACGAGGCTACTGACTTTATCCCAGATCTAGCAGAGGTATTATAACATAAAACTGAAAATTATTGATTTTCTACAAATTTTTCTATTGAACAAATTACAAGTATGTTTGTTTATATATTCTTGTTAAATAGATTTTTGATTTATTTCTTCTAGTGATTCTTAGATAAAAATAAAATAAATAGCCCTTTTATGTGATCCTTATGAACATGTCATACAATAGTATTTTAAAATGTCAGTATTTTAATAAATTTTTGATTTTGATATTTAGATATACATAATGTAAAAACCCTTACATTTTTTAAGGTGTGGCATCTAAATATTTGATTAACTTAAACTGACATAATTTGAGTAAATGTCTAACCCCCTTTACCACCCTTACAGATTCATTATGTTGTGAATTTATAGCCTTAACTAGTTTTCTGAATAATAGGAAGTACTTCTATTTTACTTACATACAAACTTAACTATCCGTAATCGCTGTAATAGAGTGTGTAGGGACGCGCAACGCCGGTATATTCATCAATCTGTTGACATAGATAATCCTTCTAAAATATGGAAATTTCTGAGATCCTTGGGAGTTGGTAAGCCAGAGCAAAACTCTGTTCCAAAAAACTTCAATATTGATAACCTCAATCATCATTTCACTACTGTTATAAATTTTGACAATAATATAAAGTCTAACACATTAAAAAATCTTTCATCGGCTCCAACTCCTTCTCATTCCCCGTTTTTTCTCAGACCATTATCTGATTGTGATGTTACGAGTGCCATAAAATCCATCACTTCAAACTCTGTCGGCAGTGATGGTATTAGTCGCAATATGATTATCCCTGTTCTTGATGTCATCAACCCGATTATCACTCATATCCTCAACTCATCCATGGCTAGTGGTACTTTTCCAGCAGCCTGGAAAGAGGCACAAGTTATTCCTCTCCCTAAAAAGTCTAATCCTACGTCCTTTTCTGAATTTCGACCGATATCCATTCTTCCCTTCCTATCCAAAGTCCTAGAACGTCTAATCCATAAACAATTAAGTATTTTCCTAAATTATAACTCATTAATGAATCCTTTTCAATCTGGTTTCCGCCCAGGCCATAGTACAACAACAGCTTTGGTAAAAATCACAGATGACATCCGTCAGGGGATGGAAAGTGGTCTACTGACAATACTATCACTGCTAGACTTTAGTAGTGCATTTAATAATGTTGATCATGACATATTACTTAGCATTCTCCGCACTCTTAACATATCTCCAACAGTAATTGGTTGGTTTCATAGTTACCTGTATGGACGCCGGCAGCGAATACGTGTTGATGACAATTACTCATCATGGTCTGACCTTACTGCTGGTGTTCCACAGGGCGGCGTTTTATCTCCTCTCTTATTTGCGATTTTCATTAATTCAATCTCCGATAAATTAACTTCATCCTATCACCTCTATGCGGACGATTTACAGATATACCCTCAAGCTGCTCCAGATGATTTAAGTACTGCTGTGAGACAAATCAATCTAGACTTAAACCACATACTTCATTGGAGTACAATGTTTGGTCTTGCCGTGAATCCTCGTAAGACTCAAGTGATAGTCATCGGTAGCCCCAGAATACGTGCAAAAGTCGATTTCGCAACCTTACCGAACATTGTTTTTGACGGCACTTATATTCCATTGAGTGACACTGTAAAAAATCTGGGTGTAGTCATCGATAGTGACCTGTCTTGGAAGTCTCACCTCTCCGAATTAAGTCGGAGAGTTTTTCTGTCTTCTAGATCCCTGAGAAGGCTGAGAAATTTTCTGCCTACTGCCACCAAAATTATGCTTGCACAGTCTCTTTTGTTACCCATTTTAGATTATGCTGACGCCTGCTATCTTGACTTAACCGTAGAACAGCTAAATAAACTTGAGCGACTTCAGAATTTTTGTATTAGGTTCATATTTGGCTTGCGAAAATATGACCATGTTTCTGAATTTCGTGAAAAACTCAAGTGGCTCCCTATTCGCTTTCGCCGGAATACTCACATTCTCACATTACTTTATAACATATTATTTATTCCTAGTAGTCCTCCCTACCTTAAGGAACGTTTTGATTTCCTTCGCCTTTCTACTTCCCACAATTTGCGCACTCATACGTATCGTAAACTCACTACACCTGCACACTCTTCATCCTTTTATGATAACTCTTTTACAGTGCAGGCTGTCAAACTCTGGAATGCGCTGCCTCTTACTGTCAGAGAGGCCAAATCATCGCATACATTTAAGAACGCACTCAGAAAACACTACTTTTCTTTAAATAATTATGCCTAATTCTAATATTATAGACTATTTAATATATATGTATGATACGTATGTATGTATTTAATTTGTAAAGTAGTTTAAGTATGTTTATTTTATTTATAAGTTATGTAGTTTAAGTATGTTTATTTATGATATTAAATGATTTGCACCACCTACATCGCCAGATTAGGTTAAGTTATTCCTTAAGTTAGGTTGCCTGGAAGAGATTGCTTTCAGCGATAAGGCCGCCTTTTGTCTCTACCTTGTCATTATTGTTATTGTATATTTTGAAATTGTATATTTGGTGAGCAATAAAGTGTTATCTATCTATCTATCTATCTAAACTTGTAAAGTTTTTTAAATCATATTTTTATTTAAGGGGCTAACAGTATAGTCTTAAAAGCTAGTCACAAAAGTAGGTAAAGACGAGCTATTGATTGAAGCCTCCATAGATGTAAAATAAGATCATAATGAGTGTTAGAGATAATATAATTAGAGTTAAAAACTATGTATATGTACTATGGGGTCATGTCAGAAGCGTGCGCGTCGCGATCCCCGCTGGCCCAGAGGGTCACAATTCTGACCAGAATTCACCCGAGTGCAGTGAACGATAGGGCGTCCCCCGCAGGCGATGCTCACCGATGCGCCCCGTCGGTTTGAACTCTTGCGCATGCGGCGAAGGGGGCCGCCACCCTTCACGCAGCGCCAAACCTGGCGGGTCGAGAGGAGCAGAGTGCCGTATAGGCACGTGGAATGTGAGAGGTGGAATGAAAGATAAGATGGACGAAATGATTGATATAATGAATGAGAGAAGCCTGGATGCCTTATGTCTGACAGAGACAAAGCGGAAGGAGTGTGACGTCGATGACTTCCCCGGTGGCATGCTTGCTCTGTGGTCCGGCGTGGACCTGGACGAGCGTGCAAGTGGGGGGTAGGCATCGTACTCTCATCCCGCTTTGTGTCTGGAGTGAAAGACTATTGTCTGGTGAACCCGAGACTTCTTTGGGTCCGTCTAAAACTGGGGATCACGCGAGTTTTTCTGGTCGCAGCTTATGCTCCCGTAAGTTCAGCGGATCCCCAAGATGTCGAGAAGTTTTGGGAGTCTGTAAGAGAAATTCTGGATCTGGCTGAAGGGAACGAAAGACTAATTATGTGTGGTGATCTCAATGGATGGGTGGGGACCAAAAGAGACGGCTTTGAGGCTGTCCTTGGACCCTATGGTGACAAGAGAGCGAACGATGCTGATAAGCCAATCATAGACGTATGCATGGAAAGAAACTTGCTTGTGTCGAACACCTTATTCCATCATAAGGATATTCACACGTATACATGGAGAATGAATGAACAGAAAAGTATGATTGATCTGATTTTAATAGATAGTCGCCTCCGAAATACAATAATGGATACAAGAGCCTACAGAGGCCCCACTCTTGAAACGGACCACTACCTGGTGATAAGCCGGTTTGTGGGCCTTTTCAAGAAGTGGAGACACTGGCGAGAGCGTACTAATTTCGGGGAGCTTGAAAGAATAAAGTGTGAAAAATTGGAAGATGTTAGTGTAAGGAGTATGTATGCGCGCCTAGTCGAAGAAAGGCTTGCAAAAGCGGACTTCTCCAACTTAGATGTGGATAATGACTGGGATAGTATGAAAAAAAGTATAGTGGAAAGCGCAAAAGAAGTATGTGGATGCGCAAAGAGGCATATAACAACGAAAGGTGACGAATGGTGGGACGCGGATGTTAAATCTAGCGTAGAGAGAAAGAAAAAAGCCTGGCTAGATTATGTTGCATCTTTGCACCAGAATGACAGTATGAAAGAGATGAAGAAAGAAATTTATCGCCGCTGCAAGAATGAAACCAAAGCTTTAGTGAAAGAGAAGCGTGAAAGAATAAAATTGAAAGAAGAAGAGAAGCTGACGAAGAACTTCGAGGCGAATACCAAACTCTTTTGGAGAGAGGTTAAGAAGACTCGGGGTTGTTCGTCAGCTTCCAGAATGGAAAGAATAAAATCTAAAGCAGGAGACATTCTTGCTAACCCACAAGAGGTGTTAGCGCGATGGAGTGAATATTTTAGAGAAATATATGATAATATCCCGGATGCTGGCACCAGGACCGAGTCTGTGACCGACTCCGAGGTGGATAAGAAGTCTGAAAAATGGAAAGGCAGCAGGAATCGATAGTGTGTCTGCTGAGATGATCAAATATGGTGGAACCTGCGTCCGGAACGCTTTCCTGTCCTTATGTAACTTGTGTTGGAGGACGGGAAAGGTTCCCGAGGACTGGAGGCGCGCTGTCATCGTGCCCTTGTATAAAGGCAAGGGGTCACGTACGGAGTGTGCCAGCTACAGGGCCATCAGTTTGATCAGCACAGCATCTAAAGTGTATGCGAAGATTATTGAAAGGAGAATGAGAGTGGTATCCGATGGATTATTGTGGGATGCACAAGGGGGCTTCAGAAATGTGTATGGATCAAATTTTCTCGCTCCGCAATATCGTGGAGAAGCAGCTGGCTTTGGACCGGAAGGTTTTCTGCGGTTTTGTGGATCTAGAGAAAGCATTTGACAAGGTTGTGCGGAAGGACCTCTGGGACATATTGCCCGGATATGGGATTGATGGCCATTTGCTGCGTGCTGTACAGTCCACTTACGAGGACTGTATGGCATGCGTGCGGGTGGACGGCAGCCTGTCGCCCTGGTTTGACGTCAAGATTGGCGTCCGGCAGGGCTGCGTGCTGTCGGCTTTGCTGTTCATCCTATATCTGGACAATTGTCTCCAGAGATTAAGATTGATGGATGTTGGGGTGAGGATGGGTGATCTAGTTGTTAGCACTTTGCTGTATGCGGATGATGCCGTGCTTTTAGCCGAATCGCCATCAGAACTGCAAACACTAGTCACAATGATGAAAGATGACTGTCAGGCGAGAGGCTTACATTTGAATACGAAGAAAACAAAGGTTATGGTTTTTGAAAGAGAAGAAACCAGAACGAATGCAAGGATAATGGTCGATGATGTTATGCTGGAACAAGTGAATGAGTTTGTATATCTTGGATGTGCTTTTAGCAGGGATGGAAGGTACACCGCTGACATAGAAAGAAAAGTAAATTTGGGGAATAGTGTGAATGGAGCGTTAGGTAAACTTCTAGGCGCTAAGAACCTCAGCCAGAAGGCCCAGCTTACCATACACAACGCGGTTCTGGTACCTACGCTCACGTATGGAAGCGAGAGTTGGGTATGGAATAGAGAGCATGAAAGTAGAGTAAACGCGGTCGAGATGCGAGCGCTGCGCAAAATCTGCGAAGTGACGCTCGCGGACCGCGTTCGTAATACCGAAGTAAGAAAGAGAGTTGGTCTGAAAGAGAGTGTCGGGGTGAAGGTAAGGAAAGGAATGCTCCGGTGGTTCGGGCATGTGGAAAGAATGTATGATGAAAGAATGACTAAACAGATATACAATGCAAAAGTGGATGGATGCAGAAGTCGCGGAAGGCCACGACACACCTTCCATGATCAAATTGATCATGTGTTAGCAGAAGGTGATGTTAGGAGCCTTAAGAACAGACGAGCGTGCATGAAAAGAGTTATGAATGTCAAAGAAGCAAGTGAGGTGTGTAAGAATGGGCCTGTGTGGCGCTTTGTTGTTCGTGCCTACCCCGCAAGGGACCTGGCGTGAAGTTATGTGTATGTAAAAACTATGTATGTCCATAATCAACAGTTTATAGTTAAACAGGAAACTAATTATTGTCAATGTGAATTATGTAAAGTTCCAGTGAAAAATTATCTAAATAATGACAAAACCACATAAATCCACACCACATAAAAGAAAGTGTCTGTTTGAAGTGTGTGAAAGTACAGGAACGGAGAAAGAATACAATTTACTGCGGCTGGATGGTCTGTCATAAGAGGCAACAAAACAGTCCACAGCCAAGTGGCCCTCACATTTGCCCGACTGGATGGCTACCACCCCTGGTCTAGAGTAGGCCGCCATAACAACCTTGAGTTGTGTTCCGGTATTGGTGACCAGGTTCCAGTCTCCCTAAAGAGAGCAGCAGCACCTTTGGTGTTGCAAATGTCCATAGGCGACGGTAACCGCCTTCCATAGTGTGGGCCGCCTGTCTGTCTGTTGAAGTCTGCAATAAAAAAAATAGACTGGCATAGCATGTTATAAAGGCTGATTGACTTTCGCCTCCTAGGTACCTGCACTCGGTTGCCACGCACCCTTTGCACAGTTGGGTCTATACCCAACTGTGCAAAGGGTGCCTATGCCCTGCTTATACCTTCTTTCATAGCAAATTCGACATGGCTAGTTTGCAAGTTCTGTATATTTATACCCTGTTACTCAGTTTTATTTATCCCTATTCTCTTTTGGCCTTTTTAAAAACATAATGTTAATTAAAATTGCAATCAAATTGAATATGTTTACATTTGAACATTAGTCATGTGATAAGGCATTTCTTTTAGATAATGCTCTTTGAATAAATTGACCTTGGTTTTTATATGAGAATTTCATGCTCTAATAAATTTATTGATGGTGCTCTTGTAAAATTTATCAATTTTATTGTCCCTCTATATTTATTATTAAACTAGTTTTTGCAATTGTTTTTGTTTGAATGTATAAAGATTGATAATATATTTTCATGATATTTTCACATAATGTGGCCCCGAACATACAGACAGATACAGCGATTTTTATGTATTGAGTACCACTCGAGAACAGTCCATATTATAAATTGCCAAAACAAAAACTATCATACAAAGAGATTATCATTATATTAATACGTGAAGAAAAATCTTTGTACCCTTCTTTACGAAATCTTGCGCGAAGGAGGAGTATGAAATTTC
The DNA here is from genome assembly GCA_012273795.1 of Dendrolimus punctatus. Classification (NCBI taxonomy): domain Eukaryota; kingdom Metazoa; phylum Arthropoda; class Insecta; order Lepidoptera; family Lasiocampidae; genus Dendrolimus; species Dendrolimus punctatus. The sequence continues at coordinate 20,652,807 of CM022536.1, forward strand.
GCACACTTTTAATCTATATAGAGAAGGAGTGCAGAATGCTAATATTTAAAGAAAAATATGCATAATAAATTCTTTAAATTAATTTAAAAAAAACATTCCACACACTGCCATGCATTTGACACACACACGCATATATGCTTTTTTATTTTAAAAGTGAAATTAACAGTGTAGCCTTCGCGAAATCTATGATTATAGAAGTATAGTCTTTGACAACAGACTTGCTTGCCAGTGCTTGGCCAGACTGAAAACGCGGGCGCGGTGGCGGCGCGGGTGAGATAACGCGCGCGGCGCACTTGTCCGTAGTGACGCGCGCGGCTCGTCCTAGTGGTGTCGTGTCCAGTGTTTGCCAAATATATAAGGATGAAAAGGACTTCTCTTTATTAGAAAATTCTTCCTTAAATTGGCAAAAAAATGGAAAAATTCCTTAACTGCGGCCACTTGTATGAATGTGCTATGGCTTGAATTACCCGCGCGCTCAATGCGCCATGCCGCCCGCGCGCCCACTACGGACACTTAAATAAGGTTTCATATGTTTAAGTATGCCGCGCCGCGACCGCGTGTTCAGTCTGGCCCAGCACTAATAATGTTCAAACTTATAATTTTATATAATTATGGTCGAATTTCGACCACTAGTTAATGTAAAATATCTGACACTTCGAGTACTTATTTTCATGGTTTTCATAGTGTGTCCGACAAAAACCATGATTTTTCCGTAATGAAATAGAATTCTGTCCAACAAATAGGCAACATGTAAAGGAAGGTAAAATTTTATCGTATAACTTACCTGTCGGAGCATATTATTAACAATGTAATAATACTAGGATATGCCCGCGACCTCGTCCACGATTGCCTTGAGGTCCCCGCGGAATTCATAGGATACAGAGTATCACATCGTTTCATCAAGATCGTAAGCTATCGTTTCTGTGAAATGTGTCGGAATAAGCTTATGCATTTTCCTGGGATAAAAAATACCATACATTTATGACAAAATTTGCTATCGTTTAGTGAAAAATTACACTGGAATTCGTTTTTTTTATATCTGGCCATTTTAAATAATTCTCGGTAAATTCCGCGGGATTCCCTGTATAAAAAAACCAAAGACTAAAGTCCAAGAATTTTCGGTCGATCAGCGAAAACTGCATCGAAATCGACCCAAGTAATTTTTACGCGAATCCCGAACAAACATACAAGTAATGTAACAAAAAATGCATCGTTTCTCATCGTTATATAGTCTATTCAGTTTTAAGTGATAATTTTATGGAGGTAACTGCTTCGTTACGTAACGTTACGCAGACTGGCTTCCTTTCTTCACGCATACGCACTAAGCAGGCTAATTATCCCTTCTGTCAGGCGTCCTGAGACGCACTAATAGCTTCAATGTACAGACGAAATGTTTAGAATTTTATAATATCGTAGATATATCATAAATCTGGTGGCATTGTAGACCAACTCTAAAAGGCGTTATACTAAATTGCTTTATAAATTGATACATTGCATCACCTACCCAAATATACGATTTAGCCATTCATATGTCCAGCTAAATGTAGGTGATTTCGAATAAGAAATTTGACTTTACTATGACCATAGAAGAAGAATACATCTTACATCGGATATAATTCCGATACAGTAATATGCCGAAAGCCTTGTTTGCTGAAAATGCGGCGTACAAAATATGCTCTGTGTATAATAATGTACAAGGAATGTAACTACGTCGCTATTGTTTCAAATAGTCTTTGTTTATTTTTCTTATTTTTTCCATGCTAAGACTAATATTTGGGTAAAGGATTTGAGTATCCATTTTTTATGCTTGAAGTTAAGCAAACTTGCAAACCGTCCATCTGATGGTAAGTATGAATGAATGAAAACACTTTATCGTTCATCAAAAATTAAAATTGGGTACAGTATATGTTGAACAAAAGGCGGCCTTATCGCTTAAGGCGATCTCTTTCAGGCGACCCCCTAAACTAAGGAAAATATCAAGACAACAGTGGCGAAGACAACAAATAATATGAAACATTCCAAAAATAAGTAAAATAATAACTTTTACCACATGTTTCATATGTAACATGTGTATATAATAAGTGCTCTATTTAGGTTACTTTAATTTTTTAGGTACTTATTTTTTTTTTAAATACCTATGTTGATTATAATTTAATTTTATTTAACTTGCTTTTACCGTGGGTCACATGACTGTAATTAAGGAGGTGGGCACTGAAAATCAGTGCTGTGTCGGACTGTTTCGACACTGAGTGCCAACCTCATTTCGCGAATTGCGGCACACAATTTCCATGTTATTATTATGATTATTATAAATCATTTTTAGAAATAAATATTTTCTTTCAATAAAGTAGATAATATTATACTCTTTATACATCGTACAATAAACATATATAGAATCAGCAGCAGGTTTTTAGACCTGCGAGGACCAAGGTATTTAGTAACCATCAGTATACAAGTAAGAACCCACCTCGACTCCTCCATTATAGGCTAAGATAGAGACTTTTCTTTTCTTTTATCTTCTTTTTTCAAAATACTTAAATGTTTCTTTATTTACCAATACACTTACACTACAATTATACAAATTCTTTTTTTCTCTATTTGTCTATCATATATTACTATTTGACATTTAATTGTGCATATTTTTATTTATGTACACTCTGTTTCTAGCTAAGAGTATGTTGATATATTATTCACAATTTACAGCGCTGTGATGGTTACCACCAATGGGCAAAATGATTTTAACAATAATAAATACGCCATTTCACTCCGTTTACTTGTTCAAACTTATGCCGTCGTAAGTTTGTATGCTCGTGCAAAATCTTTGGACGTGATGAAAAGTATTGTTGTCAGTTGATTTAGCGTCCCCACTTCTGTTTAATTAATGTTAAAATACTCATTAAGTCATTTAACATAATGACAAGGATGTGGAGTTTTATAGGATGATAAGAAGTATCTTAGTCGTTGACTCACCGCTTCCTTATTTTTATAATGTTAAAAACATAATTAATGTTGAAGATATGACGTCATAACTTGCTATGTCAATGCATATACAATTTCAAATTCTTTCTTTCTTCTTTCTAGAATGGCTACTTCTTTTTCAGTTTGCATGTTCTTCGGGCTGCTGAACTGCACCGGTATCTTCACGTTTGACGTGCAATGCTTAATAGCGGGCATATGGCAGATATTCGCCGGCTTCATCGTGATGGTGTGCGAGGCGCCGTGCTGCTGCTTCTTCATCGACTACGTGCAAACCCTCAGTGACAAGATCGAGACGAGGCCTTATTGGAATAAAGCTGTTCTCTATGTTGGGTAAGAACAAAATTAACTTGCAGTGTGGAGTGCGGAAACCAGACGGATAGCCCATGTTAAAATGTCCATCCAAAGACATTAAATAGGAGCCATTAACGTAGCTTATTATGGTACGGCTACATCTGCGATAATGTTACAGATATTGTCCAATTTGAAAACCTGCCAGGTGGCAGATTTTCAAATTGGACATGTACATTAACAATTTGCCCGTACAACTTCCACTTAAAATTTTGTGAATTACCACAAATTTTTCCACTTCTCAGTTGCCATTCGTTTGTCGACTTGTCCGTTGCGATTCGTTTTTCCACTTGTCCGTTGAAGTTTCATTTCTATTATTTGTCCCAGCACACATTTCGATATTCGCAGGTTTACTGCAAATTATGATTTGACCAGGTTAGGGACGTTTTAAATAGTGTTTTTTTTATATTTAAACATTTTATTTTATCTAACAAGAAACTGAATTCGATCCAGAACCAAAAAAAGAGCACGGACTGCTTTATTACTTATTCTGTGACGAATTCGAGGAATCTCCTTTCTATGAACGATATTTTGTAGTAGGTAACTGCTGGCAACACAAAAGAAAATGAATTTTCATAATCGGCTCAGTAGATCCAGAGATTACACCCTACAACGTCACAAACATACAAACTTTACCTCTTTATAATATTATTACGTACGGATATAGTATGCATTAATTGAAATACCTTAATAATAGGGCGGCATAGTTGTCTTCCGCCCTGGGCGGCCGTCACCCACGCTACGCCGCTGCATTAGGCTGATAAACTGACACTAGTGACGAAGTCTCTAAAACGGGAGGTGCGCAGATGTCACTTATTTGCTTTGGGCAATTGTCGTACTAATGCGGGACTCCGCGCACCTCTTCGTCGAATGGTATTCGTACAATAAACACTTCAATGAAATTCACATATTTTCTATGGCCATTCGCAAAAACAAACTTTTAAGTATGCCACCTCCACCTTAATTCTTATTTGTTTTATATTTTATTATTATTTCTTTTACTACATGTAAGTTGCACTGATATCGGTAAAAAAATTACGTCATGCCTAAAATGCAATGTACAAAGTGCGTCACTCGATTTAACGACGAATTCCCTTAGGCGTCGATATCACTTGGCTTTGGTTGGTTTAGCTTGTCTTCTTCCATACACTGATATACTTTACACTTTGATACGCATTACATCCTCTCTCAATGACGATAACAATTAAGTAATAAAAAGTAAATTTTAAGGCCAAAATTGGTAATAATTTCGCAGCTGTGTACGTTTTTTATCGCTTTATAATCCTACCCGTAATAAACTCCACTGTCTGCATCATGCATATCGAAATTTCTAAGTAATACCTTTATCACAAACATGCCTCAATATCGCAAGATATTGAATAGAACAGACTTCTCTCCATTTAACGACAACATATAACACCATAAATGTACAGTCGCTTCTGTGTCGTTATATAGAGTTTACGCTGTATTTATAAAATATATATTGTATCTATTGCTTTCCTTATAAATAAATAAACAAAAGTCTATAAGAAACTAAATTAAAAAAAGACAACTAAAACAGCACGCTCTACATATGATGAAAATATTTCGAATTGTTTCCAGGCTCTCGCTACCGCCTTTTATGCTGTGCTTTGTAAGCGTCAGCACCATCATTGGCGATGGTCTGATATTCGCCACCGGTGTTGTCTATGGCATGATGGCGTTGGGCAAAAAGTAAGTACGCACTTGGTTCAATTACAAATGATAATTGAATACTAATGAAAATGCTTGTACTGTTGTTGTATTGATAAATATCATGCGATAATGATATTGGTAATAATAGATTAACACTGTAATAGTCAATTGAACTCCACTCAAAATTGTAATGTATCAAATATAACTTGAAAGTTTTTATTCAAACTAAGTTCTTCTCTAAACTAGAGTCATGTATATTGTATCGGTTTTAGTTAATTTTTAAAACACAACCGACTATAATATAAGCACAAAATATTTAAGACCTAAAACAAATGTTTTCTGAACAACTTTATACTTATCTGTTGTTTTTATTAAGTTATGATGTTGGTGCCAAGTAAAATGTGTTATTGTCTTACTTAGCACTGACTTCATTTATTGCGATAGCATGTCTCCCGTGCCAAAACATGTAATTCTCGTGGTATTCATTCTGTTAAAAGTTTGAGTGGCGTTTGAGTTATTTAGGCAAATAACACGTGGTGGTGGTAATTTTAAACTTCGTAAAGTTGCTTTAAATTATTCTATGTAAGTTTAAATTTTGCTTTCCTGTTTTCTGTGTGTGGTTAAATAGGGATAGATAAATTAAAAAGGCTTATATTTAACTTTTAGCCTATTTGTATATATTGTATAATTAACATATTTGCTCAAACATAACTTGCAGGTTTAAATATACACAATATTTTGATATTATTTAAGTTATTAAAATTAAAATTACCGAAGAACAATGAAGAAAGTATCTTCCCCTTAATAGATACAATAAGACCTAGCAGTAGTCACTCACTATCGCGTGAACTTGGTTTGATTACATCTGTACTTTTTCATAATTTTTCATTTAATAAAAATCATAATGAATTTAAAAAGTTCAATAAACTTTGTCAAAGGTGCTATGTTTATTTGAATATATATTAATGTTTATTTTTCAATCACGCGACTTAGAGATAATCTACTTGGCATTTCACGCGACGTCGAGTGATGAGTTATATAAAAAATATTATATTTAATATTATATTGCAAATTCAAACTATTACAACATATGTATAGATATAGATAAACCATTCGAAATTTCCTTATTTTGATATCAAAGTTATGTTTGGCTACATCTGATTAATAACGTGTGGCGTTTGCGTGTGTGTTTGCGTGCGTGCGTGTTGCGTGTTAACGTGGCGTGCGTGCAGGGCTCCCGCGACGACATGGCGGCGATGGCCGGGGGCAGCACGCCGCCCGGCGCCCCGCTGGCGCCCTCGCAGGACCACAGTGTCACGCTCATGGAGGACCCGGACGTGTGGCGTCCCAACTAAAGAGGCAACGCCCTGACACTCGCTTTTATACGCACCGACGTCATTACCCGAGCACTGCACATTTGTTTTGTTGTTTGCTAAGCGTGCTAATCTACTAACTTTTTTTAACATATGTAACATTTTGTATACAAATAAGATTCATATTGTATTGATGGATGTTACTCAATAAAAAAAATCTGTGAAGTTACTAGTTTAGCAGTGATTTTATATTTTGCTCAGATAGCTTTCTCATTCTTATTTTTATTCCATTTATTATAAACTTTCCCGAACATTCTATTTTGGATTCATACATTTCAAATTTATTGGGCTTCTATTCAAATTATTCTGGTATTGGGTATGTACAAAAATATATGAAAAGTTTGTAGATAGACAACTTTGATAATTTCTCTATCTAAAATCTAATTGATATGTTGGTGAAATACACTAAAATTACATTTGAACCTTATCTACCTATTCAAATGAAAAGAACCAAAATTATTAAGTCTATTAAGACATATTTAAAAATATTTTTCGTTACATATTTTGACGTTTTAATATACAACAAACTAACTGATGGTTAATAATTTGTCCGGTTTTTCAAAGATGTCGCATTGCATGAAAATTATGTTTTAAAATAATTTAACTTCATGAACCAGGGCATCAAGAGAAGATATGAGGACGTCGGCGGCTAATATCGAAGCGGGTGTTGGCCCCACGACCGCTCCGCGCGCGAACCTCGTCACAAATGAACAGCCTGTGTCGTTCACCGGCGCGCCTCTCAAGTGACCGCCATTTGTACGCCGATCTCCTTGTAAGTTTCGCACTCCTGGTACCAGAAGGCTTAAAATTGAGGCTGATTTACTTTATTTTGTTTGCAATCTTATAAAAAATACATTTATTGGATTCAGTTACATATGGAATGATTTTTAAATAGTACACATAATTAGCTTTAGGCAACGTCATTAAATTCGTACATGATAAAAATAGTGATGGAAATTACACAATACATTTACAATTAATTTTTATATATTGACTCTTAGTTATTTGTCTATACTCTGGATTAATGTTGAAGAGTGCCGGCACAAAAATAAGGGCTTTCTCTTATGCGGGATTTCGTTACAGTGTGCTACTCAATTTTTTAATCTCCTGGTACCCTAGAGTTTACTTTGTAATTTTCTTTAACATACAGTAAAAAGTTACGAAGGGAGCATGTGTGTTTTGGAAATTACTTGATAATTTATTAATAGATCATTGATAATAATTATTATTATTACTGAGAATTGTAATAGTAAATTATGGTACTAGTGTGTAACATTGGTGATTACCGCCGAGGCGCCATTGAGACTCGAGCCGTAGGCGAGGGTCTTAAGAGAGCCGAGGACGGTAATCATCAATAAACATGTGTATCATACGACGTTTTTCAACACACTTGTGAATAAAATAACAACAAAAACTCATTTTATTTAGTAGATAAAATATATATTTTTCCTTGGAGTTTTCAGCTAGTAAACTTTCCATAACATTAAGGGCTTCACATCTTATATCGGGCGGTGTACAACATAAATTATTTTCTTCGTAACTAGTACTTGTAGACATTTTAATTAATAAATAACTATAATTTCAACAGTGAAAACGAGTTGTGAAAAATGTTTCGCTATGGCGGGAAAAAATAATCAGTTTTCCTATGCGTGTGCATTGCGATCGGCCACAAACTAAAGGGATGAGGTTTTTTTTATTTTCCGCGCATAGGGCTTTCGCCTATTCTGCCACGTACAAAATGGGGAATTTAAAGTTCTCTTTTATTACAGATAAAAAAAGTTATATATGAGTGAAAGTTTTATTTATTAAACACGTACGAGTTAAAATTATCTATTTAAATAAGAAGTTGCATGAAATGAGCAAGCAATAGGAACATTAATTTATTTGTTCTATAGAACACGATCTTTTTTTTTAATAAAAACTTTTTTAAGAACAAAGCAACTCAACCAATAAAATTTAAAAAAAATCTATAACTCACTAGTGAGTTTTTTTTACTCATAGTTTGATATGGGTGTCATTCTGTGCCTAATTGCGGTGACCATAGAGCCACTTTATGAGCAAGTGTGTTGAAAATCAATATTTATATCTTGTTAATGTCAAAAGACCAGAAAACCAGTGTCCTCCATTTTTAATATGCATATTATTTGATAATTTTTAAAACTATATACATGCATAGAATAGCGATTGTATTGCTTTCTGCTTCTTTGACAAGCAATCAAATCATTAATCAATTATGAATCATGATTATGTATATTTGTTTATTGTTTAATTATTTTTTTCATAAAATATTTTCATTCTGTTCTAACTAGATGATTTTAGTTCATTACTTCTTCAATAGAATCTATTAAAATATATCATGCTTTCATAAGTTGATAAAATTTGTATAATAATAAAAGACATTATTATATAATATAATTATATACATAATAATAATTGATATAAGCAGCTATTTTTTATTTGATGTAATTTAAGATGAATCTTAATAATTGTGTTTACTTTTTAGGGCTGTTAATAGTTTTAATTATTTATCTGTGGGAGAGTCATACTTATACATATAGTAACATAAGATTATAAGTAATTCAATGAGTGAAATATCTTTCCTATCCTTTTTTTTACAAACACTATTGCACACCAAAACATACAATTGTAAACACAGACTACATTAACAATATTTTGTAGGCGATGCAATGGCGGCCTTATCGATCAAAGCGATCTCTTCCAGGCAACCTATAACAACTACAAAGTAAACAAGAAAATAAAGACAAATGTCTTTATTTTTATAAAAATATTTCCTAAAATTGGAACCAGACTCAGCATAATGCTGATTGACAACTGAACCCAGCGTTGTAGTTCCACTAAGGCTGGTGTGCACTGACTTTTAACCGATGGTTAAAATAAAATAATAGCTAAACATGTATGCATAAACAGCGATTATTTTATTTTAATCATCGGTTAAAAGTCGGTGCTCTCCAGCATTCGATCAGCAGCAACGCTTTTGTCACCTACTATTACTTGTTGTTCTTAATTTTTCGTAGTTTTTTCCTATTCTCGGTAACTGTATTCTCATTAAGACTGACATTTCAACGAAAACTTGTGTATAAGTATGACGATGTCACAAACATGAATTACAACTTGTTTTATAATAATAATATTATAACCACTGCTATACAGGTGTGTCAAAATACGCAGACTATTGTGTTATTCCGTACATATCTATGTATTGCTTGCAGGGTAAGCAGATGACTGCAGATGAATTATTTTATTAGTTAAAATGTATTTTTTCATTGGTTAATGGAATATGAATTTAATAACAATTAATAATTGATGTTTTTGAATATGTTGGCTTGAATATATTTGTATGATATACCTACTTTTTAATGTATATTAGAGTACTATGTCGAGTTGGGAAAGGTTATTTGTATCGAGCCATATTTTGAAAATATGTCGGAAGAGTTGAAAGTTTTTAATGTTTCAGAACAACGCATAATTAATAAACTATGTATCAAAGAATTTAAGGAACTGCTTAAATGTAGTTCACTATATCTATGTCTACCTCATTCGCGCATTACCATGCTTGAGTGGGATAGATATAGAAGATACAAATTGGCAGAGTTTACTTACGATAAATCTGCTTTCTATTTTACAATATTACGAATGTTTAACAAAAAATAATTCAAACACGGGGTAATTTTCTTATGTAACTTTGTGTGATAAATGAAACCATAATTAAAAAATGATGGGCGTTTTGGTATCCTTGTCCAAGTCGATACATCCATTGTTCGATAGCTTTTTTCAAGTGAACAAAAAAAAAACGACAAACCCGTATATGGTCCGCTTTGATATATATCTTTAAAATAACTGGAGTTTCAGCTCAAAATAGAATTAAAAAGAATCTTATATCTGGAACAGTTTGATGATTTTTGCGCATTTAAGCTATAAAACACTATATATCGATGAAAATCACACCAAAATCAGTTCAGTAGTTTTAAAGTTAGCTTTGATCTAGATAAACAAAAAAATACAAATAAACCAATTAATATTGATGGATCATATTCAAGCAAGATTTTTATTATTACTTTTAACCCTGAGTGTAAGTAAGTAGATGACTAGTAATGAATGAATCGAGTCTTTTCTGGTTTCCGTATGGAGAGTAGAGGTAAGGACAACCATCTCTATATATGAAGAAGTGTCCATCGAAATGCATTAAATTAGGGTGGCGCCACTTTGCATCAGGGTGAATTTTAAAAAAAGCGCCAAAAGTTATTAGAGTAGCTATTATAGTGTTTTAGTTTTATAAAATTAAATATTACAAAATCACTAAGCGTATGTATTATCAAAATTCACGAAATAAAATCACTATTCAGACTTTCAGATAACAATTCTTTGAGGTAGGTATCACTTTGTACTACGTAAATAGTTGACGTTTTATAACAGTGTATTGTCACCAACTACTCTAGTCGCCAAAGATATTTTTTTTTTAACACTGCATACTCCGTTTCGTCTACAACAGTTACATTCATACCATACTCTTTGTCTACATCAGCGCCATTGTGGACGGTTTTTGAACTGTTATTTACAGCTTATAATTGGACACTTCAACTATTTTTCTAATGTCGACACCAACAATTTATACTACGCTAACTCGAATTTTAGGTAAATTCGATTTTTATGCCAAGTTGCTTAAAATATGGTTTTTTATATGTAATAAAAAAATCGCAGAGAAGTTATAAATCTTAAATTTCAAATAAGTATCTTAATTAATCTAAAAGTTATCATGTTTTTTCCGTTTATAAGCCCCTACTGTAAAGAACACTTTTATGAGTTAGTGTTGCTGGTGTCGATGTGATGATTCTCCTTACTTCTACTCCCTCCATAGGTTTCCGAAACAAGAATACAGACTATCAAAAATGTTCTTTGTTATCTGTAGTTAAGCTTCGTTTATGACCTGTCACTTTAACTCTGACATTGATAAAAATCAATTCCAAAGGTGTTGAGGCCAGTACCGACGAGAATATATCTCATAGGCTACGTTTCATTAGAGACTCACAACGACCACGTCCACGACCGCGATTTTACCCTTGGCGGCGTTACAATCGTAAACCCAAGTGGAACGGTTATTCGACCCACCTCTTGACATGGGTCGTTGTGAGCGTTATGTGATCGAAAATGATGACGTTATTAGTGACGTTTTCGCCACGTCCACAACGACCACGGTCGCTTTGTGGAATGGCTAAAGGAGCACTTTGGGCGTTGTGAGCTGCTAATGCAACGCGCTAATAGTTCTGCCTGGAACAAATGGTTTTCAACCACTCGATATGTAGTAGTGGAAGAATATTTACAATGATAATTGTTCATAATAAAATGTAGCTTCGTAAAGCTTCTTATGCCCTACATAACTAGATGGTGCCACAATCGAGTCTTTTATAGCCGTTTATTTTAGACCAAATAATTAGTTTTTTTATAAAAAGAAATAATAGGATTTTGGTTGCCTTCGGAGCTACATTGAGTTCGGCCATTGTCATGTAGTATTTATTCTTATGCCATAATATAAGCTAGATAAATATTTCTTGACATTGATGTATCTAGGAAGTTATTTCTACATGTTTTAGATAAATAATTTATAAAACTTTTTTCAAAAACAGCATTCCAAATTGAACTGAAATATAGTTTTAAATAATCCTAACCTTTATTATAATATTATTTTTTAATTATTGTTTGACAAATTATATTGAAAGAGAATATTTGACATAAAGAAATGTCAGCAGTCATTTATCTATTATTCTAAACTTGTCTGCATAATGCTCAATTCCAGCAAAACATCGGCGAGGGAAGTGGACAGCGCGAGTATGCCGTGTTCAACGCGTTCACACACTTGACGCTGTCCAGTTACCTCGCCAATTTCCTGCTTGCTGCTGTAGTGGGTGTTATGTTAATGAGGCACGTTTTGACGCAAGATTTATTGCCATTGTATATTTTACACACGGGAGTAGTAAATTCGGGTCGCTAACATAGATCTCACAATGTCAGAAACAATAAATATTTGCTTGAAACGACGAGGTCCACATTTGATTGGTATAAAAAATATGTCTGCATTATTATTACATTGAGACTCCCTTAAATTTTATTGTTACTCATTTACACGGAACGGAAGTCACCTTGAAGAGTTGCTATTTTATTTATTAAAAGATGTGCGTTGTCAATCGATTTACTGGATTCTTTAAATGAATGAGTATATTTGCTCAATGTAATAAAAAAGTGGTTTTGTTATGAAATACACAAAATCAGGTATTCCCTAGCGTGTCCAGCGGGCATGCAGATGCTCTACATTCTCGGCACAAACGCATGAGCGTCGCGCATGTTCTCGCCTGTTCATGCATTCGCAGGTACTTTGTCTTGGAACCTAAATACTGATGTTTTCCGTGAAGCGAAAATAAAAGTTGTCACAAAATCTCGGCGGACTATAAAGTTCGTCATCTTCAACACTCAATAACCACCACTGGACTATATCTCCCGCTTTACGTAGGTCATCGGTCCCCTGGGCTGTAAGGCATCCTATCCTAGGTTACTTTTACGGAGACGTGGTCTCCACTCCAGGACACGTTTGCTCCATCGCTTCGGTCCTACGACAGACGTGAGTAGTGACGTACAGTCACTGCCACTCTTGCTGATTTTGCAAGCTATGTGTCCTTTATTTTGGTTCTCTGACAGATGTTTCAGTTTCAAAGTATAATTAATATTAATTATAAATTAACTTTTGTCATTTAATTAATTAGATGATGATGGAATTCATAAATAGTTATTAATTATTGTAATTCGTGGCAGCGTCCCGATTTGTTGCTCCAGAGTGTAATGTATTACAAATCTGCTATATGTCTTGTTGGTACTGAAGTTTTCTTTATAAATATTGTTGCAACACCGTCAATTTGTTGATACAATGTATATTATTTATGTTAGCGAAATTAATGTTAGATTGGGTCGTAATAAGTCACATTTACGAAATATTGCGGATATATTGTAGAAGAGATCCTGTTACGAAAATTATAGATTGTGGAATAGTATTTTTCTTGTTTAACAGCATGATAGTTGCAGGCTGAATTAAAAGTATCAATTAAATATTTTTAATGCTTCCCATTATCTTTCGCAATGTAAACTTGGCGAAAGATATATCAAGAAATATCAGATTTTTAAATGCCAGAATTTAAAATATCACAAATAGTTTTCGTAACAAGAACTTAGTAAAACATAGATTCACCTGAATATTACGTTAGAATAGATTAATGTAATATAATATCAAGAATATAATGGTTAGATAAATTGTTTCCGAACACATTAAGAATATTTTATGGTATCACTGTTGATTGTAATTGCATATTTTTGTATAATATAAAACTATATTATCATTAATATTTACGGTCGGATTAAATTAACGCTAGTCAGGCTGGTGTTCACCGACATTTAACCGGTAATCGGTAATTTAAAATAATCGACCAAACTGTATGCATAAACAGAAATTATTTTATTTTAACCGCCGGCTAAATGTCGGTGCACACCAGCATCAATGGCGTAAACAATTTCGTTTCATGTTTAAAATTTTGAAAATGGAACAATGCTTTTGAAGTGTTCCTTGCCGTTGATTGGTTGGAAAAAGAAAATTTGAAATGGGAACACTTTGTTGATTGATGTTCATCACTAATCTTCGCCAATCGTTTGCGTCGCTCTGTTTATATACCATAGACAAAGTAGTGTTCTTTTCTATTGGCAAATTACAAAATATATGATAATAAAAAATAAAGCATTTATTGTATTAGCAAAAATCACTGTTTATAAGTAAATTAGTTACATTTTGGGGACTTTAAGAAATTAAAAGTAACCATTATCAGTCATAATATATATCCGGCCGTAAATGGTATGACCGATGAAGTTAGTATTATTGTGTATAAGGTTGACCCTAGTCTTTTAGATGAAATTGTCTTAGTTTTAAAATTAGTATTGCTCACACACCGCCAATATATTCGTAATTTTTAACTATTTGTTATTTACCTGCTTGGATATTTCATGCTAGGCTGAGGCATACCATTTAGTTTTTTATTTAAAATATATATATGTAATGTTACCAGTAAGAAAATAGTTAATGAATTATGCAACTGGCAATACTGTGTTTTGGTTTGTGTGCTTCTTCCATTTAGCCAATTCTGTTTATATTTAATTTATAGTATATTTTAAGCAAATTAATTCAATATGTACGGATTTGAGTTGAGATTGTATATAATATAAAAATTGTATTAAAGATTTTGGATGTATGGATTTGTTAGCCTGCAGTTCTTGTTATGCCGGGTACAGACAGAGCCAAATAGGGACAAAGAATAGCTTTCGCTTTGCGCCTATTTTGTTGAAAGCTGTCATCACAGTTTATTGCCGATGAACGATTGTTGGCCCTGTGTGTACGCAGCTGTATGATTTTATATGAGAGGGTTTAATTAATATTTTTTCACTAATGCAGGTTTATGAGATTAGGGATCAAAGGCAAGATTGATAAAATGCTTTGCAGCATACTTAGCGACATAAAACTCGCATACCTCAGACAAATCATTAGCGAATTATACATATTTTCCAATGAATGACAATTGATAGAACATCAAGAAATATGTCTGCCTCTTTTTGGACAAAGAAATTCAATTGGCTTTCCTATTTCAATTAGGAAATTGTCAATATCAAAAGCTTTATATCAATGAGCTTCAATTAAAATGTTAACTGCCTTGAGCCATATAATTATTAATTGCATTAAGTAGTTAATTGAATTTATCAATGACCACTTTAAATTAACCATTGCAATGATTAAATTGATGATTGCAATGATTACAATCAAATTTTTCAGAAATCTTTTTAGGTTGATGTAATATTGAAATTATTGATACAATAATAGCCAGATGTCTTGTTTAATGTAAATCATCAATCGGATATTTTATTGACTACATTAGCTTCAATTGGAAAATAGTTGGGATTTCACATTGATTGAACCTGAGTGGCATAATAGTTTTATTCATATTATCAAGTTATAATAATAAAAAGCATTGGATATCAAAAAATATTAAATCTTGTCTATGATAATTATGTCTTAATGTAAAAGTCGTTGGCAAGTGATGTAATGCCACATTTATATTGTGCCCACTTCCAAGGCCCGAGCAGGATGTATGTGTATAGCATATTCAACCCAACTTATTTGGACATTTGATACTTTCCCTGCTTGATGCTGTAGAAGTGGGCATAAATGTGAATAAGTGGTATGGTATGAATAGCATAGATTAAGCAGTTGTTCCATGAAGTTATGTTAATGTTAGAATGGCATATCTGTAATAAATGTGTGTATATATTGATTGAATAGTTTTATTTTACTCTATTTACCCAAAAACAAATTTCAGTAATGTCTTATTGAGATTCCTGTGTGTATTAAACCAATTAGCCTGAATTGCAATATATAAAATCTGTTTTACTTGAAATCAACATATAAGAAATCTATTAAAATAACTCTTATGATATTAAATGGCCTTCCTATAAATATGCACTTTAACAAATTAATTAGTGATTTCATGCAGGTACAACAAAAGATCATTATTATAATTTATAAACGATATATTATCATGTATATTATGAGACTACTAAAATTATACACTAACTTATAGAAGGAACAACTCAATAAAATTAAAATTTTATATTACAATATTTAGTAAAATAATAATTCTTGTCCTTTATTTTCCAACCTGAAAAAAAGGAGAGATTATAAAATTTATTATCCTCATGCTCACAAATATGATTTGATTTATACTGGTTGCGGAAGATATACCTCTGCCCCCTTCTTCCATTTAAAAATTCAGGCACCGGATATGTAAAATTTTAACACAAATTTCCATCTCACATAACTGTAGAGCACACCTAGAAAACCCCAGGAATGGCAATACCAACAAACCCCATAATAATTAACTCTCATGATTTTGTGTCATTTAAGAGGCTGACTAATGTGGGTCACTCTGCAACTCAGGGTGACCTAAACTTGTTGCGTGGTTGAACAATGGGTGTAACTTCATTCGTCATCTTATGTTCTTCCACTCAAGCACCGGGTATGGGATGTAAGTTTAGCGGACTAGTTGGTTCAGCCTAGTCTTCGCACACGCGGCGCGGCACTTGTCACCGCGGTCCGGTCCCACCCTCACAGTCGAGAGGGACGCAGTACGGTACGAAATGTATCCCCAGTGCATATAAAAAAAGGGACTGACTATTAAATAAATACGTACAAAGTGATTCATGCTTTTAGTTTGTAAATAGCTCCTGTTATCGTTCCATGTCGTTGTATCAAACACTGCCTCTGATCAGTCTCCAAGCAAACTGTGGGAGGTTTCAAATTTGGTTCAAGTTTACAAGCTTGCTCGGAAATGGCCACTATAATGCCAGCTGAGTCAACATGCACATCTCCTTTTGCTGCTAAGCAGAGCCCTTGATAATCAGCCACTAAACACCCTGAGACGTTCGGAGTCGCCATTATTTCTTCTATCACTTTGTCGAGGTCTTTTTCCATTATTTCAGTTTAGGGAGGGCTTCAACGTATTTAAATAACTAGCACAGATGCAATTATTCGCGATTTAAATCGGACATACGCGTTTTGAGAGACTTAGAGCGATTATTATTTATTTTCGTGTTTCATTTGTTTTGACAACCTAAAACTTTATGACATTGGCAACAATGTTTGTTTGCTATTCTTGATCAGTGTATCTCAATGGCAGATAAAGGAACTAATATCATACAACCTAGTCAGATGTTCAAATGAAGATCTTTGATCGTAGGCAAGTCACGAAGTTTTTGGAGCAACTTGAAGGGACATTAACATTGGTTAGGCATAAAGAAAACAATAAAAAGAATGAGACTGATTTATGAGAGTAATAGGAAATATATACCTACATGATAATATGACTTAAACATTGCTCAATCCAGCCTTTACCGCCATTTTACTGTGCGCGCAATTTGAACCTAGTTTTCTTTTTGTTAAAACTGATATTTTGTTTTAAGATGTGTGGATTATTTCGAGTTGCGTAGTGCGCCTATGATGGTTACTTCGTTGGGTAGGGTGACGCATGTCTGGCGAAAGCGAAGCTCTAACAACGAGATCTATAATCTGTGTTTACAAAGGCTACATTTCATTAGAGACTAACAACGACCACATTCACGACCGCGATTTTACCTGTCCACTTGCTTGCCGGCGTTACAGTCGTAAACCCAAATGGAACGGTCGTTATTCGACCTACCTCTTGACCTGGGTACATTGATATATAAAAGTTTTTTATGCATCTTTTCTTAGAAGTTTCATTAAACCACATTAAGATACTTCTTGGTGTCTATTACTCCCTTCACTACGCATAGATTTTTCTCGTCCTTTGAAACTCTCCTTGAGAACTTAACTACTTCTTGTAGTTAAACTATAATCATGGGAGATTTCAACACTTGTTTAATGAAGAACGATTCCAGATCTGCCTTATTTAAATCAAGTGTTGAATCTCAGAATATTACTATTCTTCCGTTGAACAGCACTCACCATTTCCCTAATTGCAATCCATCACTTTTTGATCTCATCTTGGTATCTTCTGCAGAACATGTGGCTAAGCACGGTCAATTCCCTGCTGATTCCTTTTCTTATCACGATTTAATATTCCTGTCCTACAAAATCCGCCCTCCTAAACATAATCCAAAAATCCTTAGCCAACGTAATTTTAGTGGTATTAACAACGAGGAACTGGAAAAAGACGCTAAGGAGATAGACTGGTCAGCAATCTTAAGTTCAAACTGTCTGGACGAAAAAGTTGAGCTATTTAATAAAACACTTATTGATTTATACGATTTTCATGCTCCTATTCGTTCAGTTAAAATGAGACACCTTCCAGCACCTTGGCTAACTAAAGATATAAAATCACTACTAGCTAAGAAATCGTTGGCTAAAACCAGATACAAGCGTCGACCAAACTCCTCTAATTGGGAAAAGTACGTTGTAGTTCGTAATCACTGCAATAAGGTGTGTAGAGATGCTCAACGACGCCACATACATGATTCTATAGAAAATGGAGATCCAGCTAAAGTCTGGAAATTTCTAAAAACATTGGGGATGGGTAAGTTGAAAAATACTTCAGCGTCTTCTAATTTGGACATAGAGTCTTTAAATAAACATTTCTCATCTTCGTCTCATATCAATGAAACAACTAACCAAAATACATTAAAGAATCTTTCATCACTTCCAACCCCTAACTATCCACAGTTTGTCTTTACTCAATTTTCCGATTGTGATGTTAAGAAGGGTATTATGTCCATTACGTCGAAGGCTCTTGGTAGTGATAGTATAAGCCGAAATATGATAATCCCTATCCTTGATATTGTCGCTCCAGTGATCAGCCATATTATGAATTTTTCAGTATCAACTGGTTCTTTCCCCGATTTTGGAAAGAAGCTCTGATAACACCCATTCCCAAGAAACCAAATCCTAAAACTTTCACCGAATACCGACCCATATGCATTCTCCCATTCCTCTCCAAAGTTCTTGAGCGTCTCGTCCATAATCAACTAAATATTTTTCTTAATACGAACTCCCTTCTTAATCCTTTTCAGTCAGGTTTCCGTCCCGGCCATAGTACTGTCACTGTCCTAGTTCAAATTACAGATAACATCAGATTAGCCTTGGAAAACGGTAAGGTCACTGTTCTCACGCTAGTCAATTTTAGTAACGCCTTTAACACTGTCGAATTTGATATTTTACTTGGCATATTACGCTCTCTTAACATATCTCCAACGGTAATTGAATGGTTTCGTAGTTACCTGTTTGGTCGCCGGCAGCGTATTCGCATTGAGGATTCTTTTTCCTCGTGGTGTGATACGGATGCAGGTGTTCCATAGGGTGGCGTCCTATCCCCGTTGCTTTTTTCTATTTTCATCAATTCAATCTCTAACAATCTTCAAAGCTCCTACCACCTTTATGCAGATGATCTTCAAATATATAACCACTCTCCTGTCGGAATGTTGCAAGAAAGCATTCGCCTAACAAATAATGATTTGCAAACCATAACTGAATGGAGTGACGCGTACGGCCTTAAAGTTAATGCATCCAAAACGCAAACAGTTATAATTATTAGCAATTATCCTAGGGGGAGCCCTAGGATAATTGCAAAAATAAACTGGACTTTCCTTCCAAAGATAACATTTGATAGTCTCGAAATTGCAGTCAGTGAAAAAGTCAAAGACCTGGGTATATTAATTGATAGCACATTGTCTTGGGGTCCTCAGTTACAAGAAGTTAGTAGAAAAATGTTTGCGTCTGCAGCATCTTTGAGGAGATTGCGTAATTTTCTACCACATGCCACTAAAATTGCGCTTGCGTATTCCTCCTTTTGCCGATCCTTGATTATGCAGATGTCAGCTATCTAGATCTCAATGAAAACCAGCTAAATAAACTTGAGCGATTGCAGAATTTCTGTATCCGATTCATCTTCGGATTGCGTAAATATGATCATATTTCTGAATTTCGGGATAAGCTCAAGTGGCTTCCAATACGCCTTCGCCGGAATGCTCACATCCTGTCCCTTCTTTATAATATATTGTTTAATCCTAAAACACCCCCGTATCTTAAAAGCCGTTTTCACTTTCTTCAAGACGGTCATTCGAGGATTCTGAGACCATCTTTGAATTACCGACTAAGAATGCCTACACATATTACACAGTTTTATGACAAATCTTTCACTGCGCAAGCTGTAAGGCTTTGGAACTCACTACCTCAAAACATAAAACAAGCCAAGTCTGTGGATTCGTTTAATGACCTTGTCAAACAACACTAAATCATAAATGAATAATAATTTTGTTTAGTTGTGTGCTTGGGATGGTATTGTTTTAAGACACACAACTTGTATATATAGATAAATTTATGTATGTTTATATTATAATGTAGTAACATTTTCCGTATATTTACGTATGTATATTATTTCTATTGCATATCTACCCCCCCCCCCCATCCATACCGAGTTTCTGTCCATCCAAAGGTTGTCTGGAAGAAATCGCTCCCAGCGATAAGACCGCCCATTGTACTTATCATTATGATTGTATGTTTTGAATTTATTTTGTAACATTGTGTGCAATAAAGTACATTCTATTCTATTCTATTCTATTCTATCAATGCCTGGGTAGTTGTGAGCGTGGTGTGATCGAAAATGATGACGACATTTGTGACGTTTTCGCCACGACCAAAACGACCGCGGTCGCCTAGTGGAACAGCTATAGAAGCATTTTTAGAGTTATGAGCCACGAAAGGAACGCGCAGTTATCGCGCGTTTATTGTTACAGAAACTCGACACCTCTACCTACGCGGAATACATGAAAGAACTACAAGACCATAGATAACTACCACGTCTAAATAAACCAATTTGTATTCTTTCTTAACAACAAGTACATAGCTTACGCAAGCATGATAATTACAAAGAGAGAAATTCATTACAAACTCTCAGAAACATATTTCAACAAACATAACTGCAACTATCCTATAAAGAAACATAATTACGAGCAATGAAAACTATTTACAAAAACATATACTACTTATGGAGAATGCCCTTATTGCAACAGTTGCAATAGGTGCAGTTCATTGAAATGGATACAGCACAACGCAACAAAGTAGTCACAAAATTACGTGTATTTAGAAACTGCTTATATACAGCCATGTTACCGGTGTCCATCTTCCACGAAAAGGTGTAAACATGAATCATCACACTCTGTTACATTCTGTTTCTAAGAAAAAAATAACTATAACTCAAGAATAAAATAACTTAAATTCACTACCTTCAACTTCCAAACAAACAAGCATCAATCATTTATCTACTAACGAGACGGAGATCTTACTGACTACGGTATAGCTTCAGTTAAAGTCTGCAAACGGGACTTTATTTTTCGGGCGCTCCTTGATCAAGGCTCGCAAATGAATGTAATAACTGAAAATGTTGCTCAAGTATTAGGACTACCCCGAAGCGATTAAACGCCACTGTATCGGGCATAAAAGCTGTATCTGTATCACTCTGACTTCACTTTCGCAACACAAGGACTCATATAATGAGTTAAATGACTAATAACCTATCCAATTTGTCATTTGAAAAGGCTTACTTACTATAGGTAAACTCACCTATCCTAGCAGAGTGTGGTTTCGTGATGGATAGTCACGTTAGTAACTTTAGATTACTGGTCATTATAATTTATACAACACAATAAATAGGTTTAAATAGTCTTTATTGTACTTTTAACACATCGCTGGTTTGCGAGAATACTGACGCATTCCAAAATCATTCGAAATTTAACTAAGTATGCAGAACGATCATAAATTGCTGATATTTTATCATGAATAAAGACGAACAGTCAATTTCGGGCTAGCGTTTGCTAGAAAGAGAAAGCGTCACTATTCATCTAAGACAAAATACGCTATGATATATCACAAACACAGGCTTAATTCGGTTTTTTTTTTTTTGAGGCGAGGGAAAATGGCTAACCGATTTACGCCGCACTCTCTGGGCCGTCACTAGGAAACGGCACGAATCCACGGGGGGCGGTAACGCTAGCAATTGTATGCTTTATTTGCGCTCCGTCCGCTATGGACTACACAGAGGAGTGTGGAGACTCCGAGCGATGCCGCACGGGCGAGCAACCTCAATACCCACTAAAAACCCCCTCCTCCCTTCGCGGCCCTGCGCTTTTGTGTGTTGGAAAGACTGAGATATAGAACATAGTTACGCAACAGTCGATCCAGCGCAATAAAGTGCTTGAAGTGTGCCCTGGGAGAACACACTCCACTACGGAACGGGGGTAGTTGTTAAATCCCTTGCTTTACCTAGTAGCTAAGGGCCCCCATCGTTCCGGATCCTAACTCAGGGAGGGAAGTAATGCGCGTACCTGCCTCTCCGGGTGCCGGCTGAAGGCCGGCGACCTCGAGAAGAGACCGTAGTACGCGCCGAAGGACTTCGCTCCCTATCCCTTTCTGCGGCCTCTTTCAGAGACATTACTGCCTCACAAAAAGACGAGCTAGGTCGCCTTGCACATGCCGACAAGTCCGAGCATCGACGGCCTACTTTGTTCGAGTCGAACGCTGCGCCAGCAGGCATCGACAAGTATGAACGCGTATCGACATGTCGCATCGGAGGGCATCCACAATGCGAAACAAACTGATCAAACCGTGTCGTAGATTCGTCTCTGAGGAGGTAGTCGGTTGACCATTCTCAGTGGTATTGCATCCACTAAGCCCGATTTAATAGTTCAGACAAATAGAAGAATGAGGCCATATTAAAACAGACGTTTTTAGAGTTGCTATAATTGACACACATTTATAAAGAATATTGACATATTTCGTAATTCGCCATTGTTTTTGATAAAAGTAAGTTTTATGTCCATTTTGGTTTACGCTTGTATTCTTGAATAAATATGATCATTTTTATTTTATATCGTATATATACTGACTTTGTTTGATTTTAGTCTTTATTCACGAAAAAGCAACAGATTCTACGTTGTTGTAATTAAAAAATGACACTATTCTTCAAACAGAAAGTGAACCACAAGCGGTCGAATTTATCGCTGTACATGTTGGAAGTGAAGAAGCTAAGGAAGTAAAAGACTTCTCATTGGATGATAGTGTCGCAGTTCGGAATGGTCATGTTGGAAATAATTATCCGTCATCAATTTGGATGAGAGAGTAGAAGAGAATGTAGAAAAAAGGAATTCAATCCAAATTTTAACACTTAAGAGGAAAGCCAGAACTTAGGAAAATTAATGTGGCAAAACATTTACGAAACACAGAGAAGGTATATGTATTATAAGTAAAAATAAGAAAATTGTACGAGAACGACTCCGAACATCGTGTACAGAAAAGTGCCAACTGAAATGTAGCACTAAGTTTAATGATGGCACGCGACGCCAAATTTTCAATGCATTATATAAATTACCTGATTTGCTAAGTTTTTACTTCTTCTTTCGTTCTTTTGAACTTTTATAGCATTCAATATATCCTGCTTTGTTCCTACGTATCAATATAAAAGAGGAAACGCGCGTTATAATAATACATTAGTTTAACAACAATGAAGACACAAAAATTCGAGTTTGTAACAGTTTTTTAATGTCTACATTGTATGTATGTGTGTGTATGTATGTGCAGGTATTATGAGGAGGACTTGCGTGGCAAAAAAATAAATAAACTAAATCTCAGAGAATAAAAAGAAAGGACTAATAGATTTAGGTGACAAAAATATACATTTCAAAGTATAATCGACAATTTTATAAAAGTTTGTAAAATGAATGATTTATTTTACTTAGATTTTAAGATTCCAACTCGTTTATTTTTTGGATGACAATGTTGAACATTTTATTTTTAATTCATTTACTTTGGACAAAAGTTTTTTAAATTGCTTACTAAGTTAAGTTATATGTTACATAATTGTAATTTGGATACTGTAAGTGCAAGTTATGCTTTAAACAATGTTGTAGATCTTGTCTTTGCTCTATTAGGAGACTTTAACGATAAATTATGTTGATTTTTGTATTTAATAGTCTCAAGAATAACGACTGATGTCTGGTCGGTAGTTTATTTAACGATTTTTTTAATAAATCCTTAAATAAACAATAATTTTATTAATAAAAAAATTATTATTTTTAGTTTTTTTAGTAACTCTATAAGTTAGTTTTTATTTAGTGAAGACAGAACCTCATTAATCGAAATACATTTTGAGATATGCATTGAAACGTTTTAATAAAAACTTAAAAACCTCATTCTCGAAAATCGATATTTTTTAGTTGCGTCGGTATTCTCGCAAACAAGCGACATATGTATATGAGATTAACTTTTCGACGACACAGCCAAAATTGTCTCTGTTATTTTTCAGTTGTAGCTAGGTAACCAATTTATTTGAGTTGAGAACACTGAAGTTTTTCTCTATGGCCAGCTACAATTCCAACATTACTGGTCTCACTTGGAAAATGTAAAGCTCGCTGATCCTCAGTTCAACGTGTTTGTGGACATACTACTCGGGGCTGACATATATTCGGGATATTATGCTTAACGGAATCGTGAAAGCAGGTCGGCAGACTCTAATTGCTCAATAAACTTACTTAGGTTGGATTTTGGATCCTAACTGGCAGACTACATTACCTTCAACAGTCATGCAACAATGGTCGCCATAAACCAGAAAACTAAATTCTGGGAAAATGAAGATATCACGCATGATAATAACTTATCCCAGGATGATTAATGCGAGAAATATTACGCACAGACGGTACAAAGAGCATCTGATGGAATTTTCTTCTCATCATCTTCTGACTACGAAGCAAAGATGGGAAAATCAAACTGTATTGCCACATCCTTCCACTCATTTTAATATTATATAAAAATTTTTTAGAACTAGGCATGTTTGCTGAAGAGTTTCTTGCGCCGCTTCTTCTCTTCAAGCCACAACATGTTGTGAAGCGGTGGTAAATTAGATTAGGCTCCCATAGAGTAAATAATATCCATAAACAAAATTAAAACTAAATAATTAAAATGAACAAGTTGGCGGTAGGCTGAATAAAAACTTTGACAATACACGTTCGACAAATGTCATCTTTGTCTTCCGTGACCACGGCAACTGAAAAGCGGCCGAAACGTCGGATAAACCTAATAAAAAAATTAAAAACCGTTAAAACGTATAATGTATGCATATCACAATACTTACAATTAGAAAAACAACAAACTAGAACTAATGTACCTACCGTGATTCCACAAAGGAATATATCGACTAACGTCATATGATACCGACGAGTTCGTCGTTAACTAACAATGCAGAGTACCATTTGTCCCGGAATGTTGCGTGACATGCGCCTGGAATTAAACTGCGAGTTGTATTTAATGCTTCACAAAAACTGAGTGTCTACAGTCTTAACCAAATACAAATAAGGGTCCTAATCTACAAAAGTATACTAATATTAAAACGCAGATCTTGCAAATTGCATACGCAGCGGATATTGAAAAAACGTACCGCCATAGTGGATCGCAGAAGAAGAACAGTATTTGTAAAAAATAATATGGGGTGAGTCACCCGCTACTCGGCTTCGGGAATAAGAACTTTGCACTGTCACTTACGGAACAAAGTGTGTACCGTGGCTAGCAATGAGAACTTTGAAACAATTAGCTATAGACGACGCTATAACTGTCCAGAGGCGGCTGTCGTATTACAGAACGAGTTCTACGTAAATGATTTAATTTCCGGCCATAATAATATCACCGCTGCCAAACAACTACAAGAATCACTTATACAATCAATTAAAGAGGGCGGCATGAATTTAAGAATATGTTTAGTAAATCGTCCATCTCTACTAGAAGATTTGTCAGAAGAACAAATCTCAAACATAGAAAGAGAGAAGAGAAAAGGTTAAATATGCAACATAGAAAGAGGAGTCTTTTATCAGAGATTTTAAAACTTTACGATTCATTTGGATGGCTTTTACCGATAAGCTATTGTTCCAGCGTCTCTGGACTAGTAAGCTTAGTTGGGACGAAATTCTACCATACGATATGC
Organism: Dendrolimus punctatus; assembly: GCA_012273795.1. Classification (NCBI taxonomy): domain Eukaryota; kingdom Metazoa; phylum Arthropoda; class Insecta; order Lepidoptera; family Lasiocampidae; genus Dendrolimus; species Dendrolimus punctatus. The sequence continues at coordinate 20,678,776 of CM022536.1, forward strand.
AAGAAGAGTGGGGCAAATTGAAAAAATAACTACCACAAGTATAAAACATAAACATCGAAAGATGACTTGGTGGAATACATAAACATTAATAATATTTAATGCTTTTGCGATGCTAGCGAAAAGGCCTATTCGTGTGTTGTTAACAGTCGTATTATAAGCGAACAAAGTCAATCTACTATTAAATTACTCGTTGCAAATCTAGGTTGCCCCTTTGACGCAAAAAACTGCCTTGTCGAGGTTGGAATTCTGCGGCGTACTACTCTCACAACAGAAGCTTTTACGGGTCAGGAAGTAATCATACAAGCTTGGCGCGACTCTCGATCAGTACTTGCATGCTGCAAGGAGATATTTGTAGTTGGGATATATATGTGGCCAACAGGGTTATGAAAATCAAACAAACCATCCAATCCGAAAACTGGAACAATGTCAGATTAAAAGAGAATCCTGCCGACTGCGCATCACGAGGGCTATATCCTACCAAACTACTCATCTTTAGTTTCTAGTGGAAAGGTCCAGATTTTCACAAGATTTAAATAGACAAGAAAAGTCGAAAAATTTAAATTGTTTATATACCACTAACACAGAACTCGAAAGTTCGTTAGTGACAACCCTAACGACGACTAAACACTATAATTTAATTTACATTTTACAAAGTAAAACGAATTTATTGATGCAAGTAATTAGAGATTGCCTGGATGTTATGCTTCGTCGTAGCAATAACAAGAAATTCGAAATTGCCATTTTGCTAAAAGCGAACTGGACGCCGCATTAATGCACTTAATCCGATACGTGCCAAAAATGATCTACAAGTAGAATATAAACTACTTTTGAAAAACAGTATCGTGTCACATAAAAGCTCTCTTTACAAGCTCAACCCATTTTTGGACGACACTGGAATTATTTGAGTCAGTGGTCGTGTTAAGAACTCTAACCTACCACTTGGGATGAAAAACCCAGTAATCCTACCGAAAACTTGCAGATTGACACATGCATTGCAGATGCGAGCAACGCGTCATGGGGGCGCGCGACTTTAGCATACATTAGACGACGCTACTGGATTGTCGGCGACAACAGAGGTGTGTAAAGGCGCAATGGGGATTGTTCACTTTTTTCAATCTGGCTATTTGAAAAACCATTTCGAGGAATAGTGTCTCTAATCATTTCTGTCTAGTTAAAATTCCAAAAAACGTACGATCTTCTTGTATTTTGTAAGAAATGCGTTTGACCTTTATTTGACCTTACTAAATCTAATCAGGTGGGCCGTATGCCTGTTTGCCTGCTTCAGGTGTAAAAAAATTCTAGCTGTACATTATTTGATTTAAGTTATGTAACATGGATTTTCCACCACTTTAAAAAATTTAACGTTAACTATAGAAAATAATAATGGTTGAACACGAAAAATTATAAGGCTAGCGACAAAATACACTAAAATGATCACGATACGTAATGAGTAATGACAGTGATAAGTAGCACAGATTACTATGATTAGATAAAAATAAAACTTGGTTTTATTATTTTTGTTTTCTAGGCAAAGAAATCAATGTAAACTTGTGCCTTATGACGTCATCGGAGAAATAACTTTAAAATTGAATTATAAAAAAACTAAACTTGATGCCACCCGTGATCAGAAGGCTGGCTCATATTTTGCCCAACAAATAAGCATCGCCATACAGCGCGGCAATGCAGCCAGCCTTCTGGGCACGCTCCCATCTGGCAGCGATTTGTTACACAGTCTGTAATCGCTTGTAATGACTTAGTTTATTTTAGTTTTTAATGTGAATTTAATTACATAAAAAAATACTAATGCTTAAAATACAAAAATATTTAAATTACTATCTTAAAATACACTATTTTACGTAATAAAAATATAAAATCAGAGGGTATTTTTTTGTGAACAATCCCCATTACGTCATTGTGTCTAGTGCCACTACCTGAAAACTGCTGAAAATTATCAACCCATGGGAGACTTGCCGCAACAAAAAACTACTCCATCCAGACCTTTCACTCATACTGGAGTCGACTTAAGAGTTATGTGGAGGTTAAACTAGAGAAAGCACTAGCACTCCACCAACAACTGCCAGCATCCACCACTTCAAGCAAGAGCAAGAATACAAACTCTACAGTCATAGTCATCACCAGCTGTTATTTCCGCTTCAAATTACAGAATTGATAACGCTGATAGTCTTTCCTGGCTTTTCGTGCTACTCAATCAGATCTACTAATGGTCAGTTTCTATATTCATTCACTTGGCTTACCATCGATTGAACTTTTTTAACATACTTGTATGGAGCTTATGTAAAATTTTAGCCGATATTAAGACAAATGACCGCTCAGTAAGATGTAGCAACCGGCCATCAAAGATATAGACCATGTCCAACGATAAGGACAAATTACAAATTATGCAAATTTTTTAATTTTCAAATATGTAATTATTTAATATCAAAACGAATAAATTAAATCAAGTGAATGATCACTAAATATTTAGTATGTAAATTATTAAATATCTACGTTATTCATAGTTTGTCTTTGGGTGCATTATTATGTGTTGTAGACGGGGATAATCACCGGTCAGTTTCACGCCACATTTAAATTAAAATTGTCAAGGGGCCTTTACGCGTTGGCCTCCTCATGGCCCCACGCAAGCCCTCCAAAAGTCCGGGACATTTTTATGGCCCGTGTTCTTGAAAGATATATCATTATAATGTTTATATGCATTTATTAAGTATATACAGACATGTTATGATTAATAAATTTATATAGTGAATTTTATTTAAAAACATATCTCCGTTCGGACATTGTTTTATAGTAAACTGTAAATACAACAATCTACCGCGTGGACTGAGTTTTTCCAAGAAAATGTAATCTGCATTACCTGGCCGCCTGTCGTAAGAGGCGGCAAAACAACCCACAGCCAGGTGGTAGGGCATTTGCCCGATTGTATGGCTACCACCCCTTGTCTAAAGTATGTCGCCATAACACCTTGAGTTGTCTTCCGGCATTAGTGACCAGGTTCCAATTTCCTTTAAGAGTGCAGCAGCGCATTTTTAGCACCTTTGGTGTTGCAAATGTCCATAGGCGCTGGTAACCGCTTTCCATCAAGTGCTGAACTCCTGCAAAAAAAATAAAAAATCTGCTCACCTGCTTAATTATTCCAGCGGACGGCCATACACGAATACAATTACAATAGGCTAATGTCTAATTGCAAATGTTAAACACAAAGCAAACAAAAGAAGTCCAAATGAGGGGTAAGGTAATAAACCAGCTGTGCATTCACTTTGTCGGCATGTAACAATATATATAATGTTATAGTATTAAAATGTAATTAAAGTATATACAGTTCTGATTTTGTGTATCTAATATATAAAATTCTCGTGTCACAGTTTTCGTTGCCATACTCCTCCGAAACGGCTTGACCGATGAAATTTTTTGTGCTTATCCGGTATCTATGAGAATCGGCCAACATCTATTTTTTATCCCCCTAAAAAAAATTATTTTATTTTTTGGACAAAATTTTTAATTTCTATTTTTTTATGATACAACATACAAAAATACATACAACCCTAGATTTTCAACCCTCTACGATCAACCCCTATTTTTTACCGGGCAGGACGACGTCTGCCGGGACAGCTAGTAACTCTATACTATAATAAATCTGTAAATGGTTCGAGTTTGCAAAAAAGCGTTTAAAAATGTGAAAATAAAAATTTTAGAGCTTTTGTCTGTCTGTTAGAGCATCACTCAAAAACTACTGAACGCATATAAATGAAACTCGACATACAGCTAGCTTTTATCCCCACGCATACCTTAGGATACTTTTTAGCCTTAAAATGATTGATGATGGATGAATAAATGAATGAAAACACTTTATTGTTGACCAAAATTCAAACTAGATGCAATAAATGTTGAACAAAGGGCGGCCTTATCGCTTAAAGCAATCTCTCACGACGATCGATGATTCACAAGTTAAAACATAAAAGAATAAGTATTTTAAAAAGTTGAGAAATTTTATTGAAAGCTGAGATATGACATATAACTTTTTCTGACAATCACAACAGTCAGTTTCTGATTTTAAAAAAAATAACTGAAGCGAGTTAACCCTAACGCTTCAGCAACAACCTTTTTTGCGAGGCAATCAAGAAGTCGCAACAAAGAAAAATCTGATTTACTCGACACTCAGCCTCAGTAGTGTGAAGCAGGCGAATCGCGGACGTCGGAAAATATGTTACAAATAGTAATATACTGTTTATTAATGTTTCTTACGTTATTGGCTATTTTTGACTTGATAAAGCTGTGTCTTAGCGATGAGGAAACCACGAAGAAAAGGCTTCGGTTATGGTCCAGTGAGTACACTTTTTATTATTGAACTTTGAACCGACCACGCATGTTTACACCAGTATTAAAAATATTGTTTGATACAGTTCATACTAGTTTAGGGGCTAGTAGAATAAAAACAAAAATTGTCTGATCAATGTATAACTTTCAAATAAATAAATAAAATTGTTATTTGAGTACATAACAATAATTATCTCGGATACTGGAATTCGTTTTGGGATAGACTATGTGTAGGTTATTCCAGAAAATAGGATAGATAGGTTTTTGTGATTTATCATTTTGGTCAATTTAGTAATTTCGTCAATTTGTTCACTTGCGTCAATCTGGTGCATTTAGTCATTTTGGTCAAATCGGTCATTTTTGTCAATTTGGTCATTTCGGTCATTTTGGTCAATTTAGTCATGTTGGTAATTTTGTTATTTTTGTCATTTATGTAGTTTACAGATAGATAGACGGGGGCATAGATAAATAAAACTAGAACGGGTTGAAATGAGGATCAGAGTTTGTATGGGAGACCAATCATTTCTCAAGTTTATAGATATTTTTACGACGGATATAGGCGCCGATAAAGACAAATTCACACCTGCATACCTGTAGAAACACATTTTATTACCTTTCGGCATTTGACTTCTGTTGTTTAGTCTATGTTTAAAATTTGTGATTAAAAAACTGCACATTGTGTATTGTAATTTTTTACGGCCTATTGTTGTATTGTGTTCAATAGCCGAGTGTTTCTGATTTAAAGTACATACAAACTGATACTAGGAGATTCGGTCCATGCGGCCGGGCAGACATATTGCATTTGTGCAGTTTAAAACAATGCCCCGATTCAGAGATGCAGCAGTCGAGCGATAACCACGAACGAAGCAAGACTTGTGTATATTCGGTAATCTATTTAGTGACGGACTTTGCGTGTGTTTTGAATTACGATCTTCTGCATTACGTTTGGACTTTTGCGTTCGGTTATATTTGTACCTGCGTTATACGTGATTGTATAATTCTAATAAACTCTATATAATTCCAACGGCATTTTAATTCGAGTCCTGCAACTCGTACTAATATAAAAAAAATTCATCTATAAAAATGTGATAATAACTTGATCTATCTGTCTTTTAAGCCTTCACGGAAAAACTACTAGGAGTACTGGATCGGTTTTGGTGCAATTTTGTTTAAATTTAGAAAAAAAATATTTATTTAACACGGACAATATACATAAATATTTTTAATCCCGGAGATGGGATAATTTACGATATAAAGTGAAGTGAACCTTCCGGGGGCAAACAGCACTAACATAAAAATTTAATACAATGTAACCTGTATACACGCCTGCTGTTTAAACGAGGCAAAATAAATTTGAAAAAATCTGGGGGGAATACTTATTAATTAATTAAAGATCATCAAAAGTTGTTTACATTTGATCAGTTCATGGATTTATGACTAAAGTTTACGATGCAACGTAAAATCTAATTACAGGTATACGCAGCTTGCAATTTCATTTCTTCAATGTTAGTTACTTAAATTCTTATAATAAATATAACAATTCGGAAAACTTTTGTCTGTATGTCAGTCTGGATGTTCCGGCTAATCTCTGAAACGGTTGGGCTGATTTTGAGTTCCGTTCTTTTTAGAGTTCTGTGACTTCATTGGACAGGGACTCCCAAGAACCACGTTTACAACCGAGATTTTTCCCGTTCCACTTGCTTGCCGGCGTTAGTCGTAAACCCAAGTGGAACGGTTATTCGACCGCCTCTTGACATGGGTCGTTTTGAGCGTTGTGTGATCGAAAATGATCACGACTACAACGACCGTAGTCGCCTTGTGGAATTGTGGAACGGTTAACGAAGAATTTCGGGTGTTGTGAGCTACTGTCTGTACTGTCACTGACTGTAAAACGTCACTAATGACGTCATTATTTCGAATCGCACAACGCTCACAAAGACCCTTGGGTTTACGATTGTAATGCCGGTAAGCAAGTGGAACAGGAAAAATCGCGTTCCTGAACGTGGTTGTGGTGAGTCCTTGATAGAACGTGTTCATAGTTGGGTATGGCTCATACAAAATCTATGAGGCCGCAACTTTTTTAGCTGTTTAGAAAAATTCCTTTGATTTGTCCGCTTCTTATTTATTTATTTAGGTTTATTGTTTGGCAACTAGGCCTTTAAGCCAGATCTTAGTTTACAATATAGTTTCTTCATTTTCTTAAGCCTTTGTGTAGCACTGCTGAACTGTAATTAGCTAGTGTCATTCAACGGAGTTCTTGTGACAAATGAAAAAGACACATTTGACTATACAAGTCACTCAAAAAGCACATAATTGCTACTCAAAAACTATGAATATCCTACGACTATTGTTCATTTTAGAGTAATTTTACACATTTTTAGAAAATAAAACTGCACAGCACAACATAGGAGATGTTGTGCTGTGCAGTTTTATTTTTTCAGTTCCCGCCAAAAACTCCGATTGTCCACTTCTCTATTGTTAAAGTCCACGAAAGAAGGCCCACAGACGCGGCGCTGCCATCGCCATACTTAATCCTGTCAGAGTAATTATCTGCTAATCCGTAAATCGATGTAGTTACATGCTGAATATTAGTATAGTGTAGTGAATAATAGTACTGAATAGTAGTAGTAGAATAATAGTAAAATTATTTCTTCACTACGAACAAAATTTTATCAAATAGTGAAGCCGACACTTTTTGATTCTATATTTTCTCTTTTTAAATTCTTTGTGGCGCGGACTCTACATTCTATATTTGAAACTGTTTTTTTTTTAAACTTTCAAAGCGACCACAATGGTTGATCATTAAAGTTATATTCTGTGGTTAAAGTATATTTATAATATATATTTTTTTGGCTCGACCTATTAAAGATATTGATTTTTTAAATTATGGCTCCAACGCCTTCGGCATTGATTTTGCCAATTTCAGGATTGAAAAAGACAGGTGCAATTTTATTTAGGGATATCCACTAAAATCTGTCGGTATTCCGTCCTTCGCTCCTAAGGCTGGGGTCACGGGTACGCTGGTCCTGATTGGCGGTGGCCCATCAGTCTTATCTCCTGTCGGGGACAACATCATGCTTTCTCATGCGTGGGGCGGTACGTAATGAGCCCCACGGGGGAGAGGTGGACGCGCGTGGAACACGTCGCAGTCATCTCGATGGTATATCTAGAAGTGGGAGAACCCTTTCCCAGGGGTCCACCTACACCGCACGCTCACGGCGGGCGAAGGTTGAGACTGGCTAGTGGCCACGACGCGTCCTCCTTTAACTTTGACTTTGGGAGTGGAGTTTCACTTCCTCCTTCGCAAGCATCAATCTCATTCTAGAGGCTGGCAAGGCGGGGGCTTTGCCTCCGGTGTCGCCAAGGTCAAATCCAATTTAAAACTTTATTCAATATAAGTTCCACAGGAGAACATTTTTGAAGGCCATACATATAAGTTAAAATTTAAATTTACTTCCTATTCTATGTACACCGCTTCTGAATGAGTTATTGAGACAAGAAACCCCCCAGCAACACGTCTAGTTAAAAATTATATTTCGTTATAATGTGTTGAAGTTATGAACATCCTAAAGGTATTCGCACATTACACAGACTCAACGCCGACTCAAGTCACAATATGGCATATGTTAATTAAGAGTGAATTTGTCAACTTGTAAGTTAAAGGTATACGACGCCTGTACGACGCGTGGCCAACGCACTGTCGGCGAATTGGTCAGGAGTCGACAATGTGCTTACGGCTAGCGGGCGACGCGTTGCCAACCCGTATTGGCCGGGCGCGGGCGCAGCGCCCCCTCTCTGTTAATCTACTCGTATTAATATATAGATAGTTCTTGATATGTAAAGCGAGACAGTTTACGCTTGCTCTAGATGAAATTCGAGTAACCACTGATAGATCTGTTTGATGTCGAGCTAGTTGACAACGCGCTTCCTACTCGTTGACGACGCATTGCCCACTCATTGACGCCAAGTTGTCCACTGGTGATGCGTTGATTGCCTAGTTGACGACTCGTTGATACCGAATCGAGTTCTGGTTGGAAGCGTGTTGGATTGGCGTTGAGTCGGTGTAATGTGCGAAGACCTTTATACTGCTTGTAGGCACTCAAATTATTATGAATATTAATTACATTATTAAAAATATATTGGCAGGCGCCCATCACAATACCGGTTTCCTTAAAACGTTTACTAAGAGACTCCCGAGGGTCGAGGTTGTAAATTGACCTTATTGCTCTTTTTTATAAAACATATAAGGCCGTACTTCTAATAATCTCGTTAAGATAGGATTAGCCATCTCTTAAATAAGAGACTCTTAAGCCCCTAATGAATGGCTGTTTTAAATAAAACTTGCTATCTTGCCTCTTAGCAGTACTTATCACTCGATGTTGCTTATTTTTGACAGTTATTTATGAGTTACATTACCACCACCTGTTATCCTTAAGAGGAGTTTATGGGTAAGATTTTCGTTAATAAATTGCTGAGCAGTTTCTTAAAATTTAACAAACGATTATAGGTAAGGCCGATAGTCTCTAAGTCAGTCTCACGAGATTTTACATTGTTCATTTCAACGCTTTGGGATTTGTTATTTATTTAAGACGATAATAGGTTAAGAGTATGAATACGGTAATAATTGAGCTATTTAAGGAGGGAGACGTGTTAAACGCAATCGAATCCCTTGGACAGGGCACTAAATACAACAACTGCATTCTGTGGCCTTTCCTAAGCATAATAAATGTGTTTTAGGAGCTCAACTCCTGCATCAGTAGTGGATCGTCCTTTGATAAATCCAAACTGTTTAGCATGAAATAATTTAATTAATATTATTACGACTCTGGTCCCGACAAAAACAAAATCCATTTGCATATCTGTAAAAAGCACATTTATTACCCGTTGGCACTTCTCTTCGTTATAATCGTTACTGGTGGACACTTTTTCAACTGATCCCCCATACTAGATGGGTTCGCCTTGCCACATAAATCACATTGGCTGCGATCAATGCGCAAAGCGATTCCTACTGAACCGCCGACCGCTCAAGATCCTGCCGGGAACTATATCATCGTTCCGCAGTGTTGCCAGATGACCATGTCAATTAACCCCCGATTTTTTTTCTAAAATCCCCGATAATAAGCGTTTTGAGAAAAAAACCCAAAACAGTTTTTATTTATTTTAAAGGAGAAATAAAAAAGAAAAATCACAGTGTTTGTAGATGAATTATTGATATTTAAAATATCCCTAAAATTTCTCACAACAAAATATTTCCTCCCAAAGAATCCCCCCCGACGTCCAAAAATCCCGAATTTGCAGGGAATCCCTCCCCATCTGGTAACAGTGTCGTTGCGACTCTGACTCTCATGCATTAGTCTGTTATGTCACGTACATGAAGGCTGCCGTGAATGCTGAAGCTCTTGACGATACGGTTTTATACAATATCATTTAAGGGTACGAACTCTTCAAGGGTAAATGAGATATGCAAAGACGTTGAGTCTTCAAAATCGTTAACGTTATTTTATAGACATATTGTAAATATATAATTTATATAAACATGACCGTGACTTACATGAAAGGCCTTTGGCAGTATCATTTCTACTTCCGCATTTTTTATATAGTTTTAACTATTATATAAATATTTATTACCATCAGATTTGCATAAATAATTTATCTATATATAATATTATAAAATTCTAAACATGTCGTGTCTGTAAATTGAAACTATTAGAAAAAAACAACTGGAATACACTACTTATGTTATATACGATAGAGAACACGATGCATTTTTTTGATTTCCTGTCTGTTTGTCCGGAATTCGGGATTTTGTAACTTCTGGGCCGATTTCGATGCGGTTTTGACAACTAATTCTTAGACTTAAAGTCTACGCTATTTTTTTGTTCTGGGACCCGTGGGAATTTATCTGGAAAGGTTTTAAAATTTCCGGAAAAAAATAAATATTGTTTTTTACTGATCGATAGCAAATGTAATGAAATGAATAAATCAGGGGAATCCCACGGGAAATTTTCCCGGAATCGATTTCTAGTTGTTCGGGTGCGTAAAATTGGCTTATTCCGACGCAGATTTCACTAAAACGATAGCTTACATTCTTTTCTTTGTATCCCGGAATATTGCAACAATTTTAAGTTAAGCATGGATGAAATAGCGAACATATCTGAGTAGTATAGTAAAATTTTAAAATAGCCTTTGAAGTGTTCTTATGGAAGGGTAAACGCTTCGTTACGTAACGAGTTACGGAGCCAGTCCCTTTATATCACGCATACGGCAGCGGTAAGCAGTCTCCTCCTCTCCTTTCTCACTCTAACCCACGCTATTTACATAAAACTTAAGTAATAACCTAAGCTTTTCTCAAGCTAAACAATTTCAATATTAAATAGTTTAACTAAATTAGTTTAAGTTATCACTTGTGTCGGGCGTCCCGAAATGCACACTTTTTTTACATTTTTTGTGTTGGTTTGTCCTGGTATCTATAGTGAAGAAAAGTGAAAACTAATTTTCCAGTAAAATATTTAGTGTCCTTATTTTTATGTATGTATCCAGGGTCAAGTTAGGATTTAGTTTTACAAAATTTGACATTTATAATTTCAAAATATTACAATCAAGAAGTATATTCAAATTAATATTTCTAACATTTTGTACCGCTTCCTGGACGGAGGGGAGTCCAGGGTGGCACCCCCTAGGGGAGCCTCTCTATCACTATAATAACCACCACCATTGAGCATGTGCGTGTGTCAGCTCAAGCCGACGAATAACAAACCAATAATAATCTAAAATATTATAATCAAAGTTTATTACACTAGAATTATTACAATTACAATATTAAATACAGCACAACAAATACACAGAAACTCCAAGAGTTGCCTCCACGATTGTCGGGTGTCGAGCAGCAATTTGCCCTCCAAGAATACTGCGATTCTCTGGCAGCTATTATTGACCTCAATATGCGATCCCTGTCCAAGACTGTCGGTTGTAGACTTCATTTTCACTTCCGTCATAATTCCAACTTCCGCCATCCGTATAACTTCCAACTTCCGGTTACTCCATTTTCGATATCCGTTGGCTCGATAATAAATGCTTCTACTTTGACATCCGGTTATACGACTTCCAATTACTACATCCATTAACACTATCCGGTTATTGACTACTACCGTCCTATGGTTACTTTACAATACATATACGATTCTAACACGCGCGTGCGTGTGTGTATGTTATCTGTATATCTATATTCTATCTACGCAGTTTAAAACATTGCGTGTAAAAATGTGAAAATCAGGAGAATAATTCGGAACTGAGAAACCGAAAAACTGTATATCTGTCTGTTAGAGCAGCACGTAAAACTACTGAACGGATTTAAATGAAACTCGACTTACAGCTAGCTTATATCCCGAGGCGTAACTTAAGGATACATGTTATCCCGATAAACGAAGTCGTTTCTTTAGAATAGATGGATTAGCAAGATAGATGGCGCCGCAATCGCGTTTTTCAATTCATTACCTATAGTTCACGACCGCGATTTATCCCGTTCCACTTGTTTGCCCGCATTACAATCGTAGTAAATCCAAGTGGAACGGTGATTCAACCCACCTTTTGACCAGAGTCGTCGTGAACGTTGTATGATCGAAAATGATGACGTTATTAGTGACGTTTCCGTCACGGCCACAACAACCGCTGGCGCCTTGTGGAACGGCTAATTGAGCATTTTGGGCGTTGTGAGCTAGTTGTGGAACGCCCTGATGAAATACCTACGTTGACATAAACAACATGTCATTCATTATATTACTTAAAATCAGGTTGGCTTCGACTTATCTCTATGTTGCTGGGCAGCTGTTAAGAACATATGGACTTAGTTTCTTTGTTAGTGTATAGTGAAATGAACAAGAACCAGTAAAGGTCATTGGGCAAAATCTGACCCACTTAACAAAGGATAGCACCCAAATTCCATTTTGGCAAAGAATTTCAAAATTAAAACATTCGGCACCAATTTTATCCCTCGAGCAGTAAGATCTAGTATATGTGAAATCTTCTCAAAATATATAAAAAAAGTCTTGGCTGAAAATACCGTACGTACCTGGGAGGATTTGTTACTACTCCCTTATCAAATTCTCAATATAAATAAAGATGATCAAGGTACGGTTACATCTAAAATTAGGAAAAATTGTAAAATTATACAAACTATTGGACAGAGATTAGATACACAGATTAACAAAACGAAAAATACCCAAATCGTAAAACTCATTTGAAAAATTTTATAGAATCAAAATTGTCAGACGGTGATATAAAGGGAGCAGCACGGATACTGTTCTCAAACGACGATGTAGCTCCTAATGATGAGACTACTCTGCGTGCTTTACGGGATAAACATCCACCTTCAGGAATCGCCCAATTACTGGATGACGATCATACTAATAACAGCAGTATCTACACTACCCCGGAGGAAATACTCAGGGCTGTTATGTCCTTCAGAAGTGGCTCAGCTGGAGGATTAGATGGTCTCACTCCACAACATTTGAAAGATTTGTTAAGTGGGGCCACTGGTACCTCGGGCGTGACACTTCTGAGAGACATAACAGACTTAATTAATTTAATGCTTTCGGGTAGTGTGAATATGGATATACTATCCATAATCTACGGTGCCAACCTATGCGCTTTAAAAAAAAAAGATGGTGGTATACGTCCTATAGCAGTTGGCACCACGTACCGGCGCCTCACAGCCAAAATATGCTGTCGAGCCATAAAAGACTTAGGCTCCAGCTACTTTCCTCCGAACCAATTAGGTTTTGGAACCAAAGGTGGCTGCGAGGCGGCGGTACATGCGCTGAGAACATTCGTCGGCAGTAATGTTTGTGAAGCCATCCTTAAGGTGGATGTCAAAAATGCATTTAATTCGGTCAATAGGTGCACTTTGCTGACAGAAATCAAAAACCGTTTCCCAAAAATTTACAATTACATTAGGCAATGCTATAGTGAAAATTCTTTTCTGGTCTACCAAGACAACCTCATATTATTATATTCGGCTACTGGTTGCCAGCAAGGTGACCCTCTTGGGCCAGCCATCTTCTCGCTTGCCATTCAGCCAATCATACAGAAGCTAAATTCAAAATTCAACGTATGGTATCTTGATGATGGGACCTTAGGAGGTGACATAGACACTTTAAAAAATGACCTTAAGTATTTAATAAGTGAGTTTGGTAAAATAGGTCTGACTTTGAATTATTCCAAATGTGAACTTTCTATACACAATGCTACCGAAAACGACAACAACACCATTTCCGATTTTCAAGTTCTGGCCCCAAGTTTAAGATTAGCAAAGAAAGACAATCTAAGCCTCCTTGGGTCCCCTATCTTCGATGAATCTTTTCCTTATTTCGTTGACGATAAAGTGCAAAATTTTCAGTCCAAAATTAAAAATTTAAAAGAAATAAGCGCACATAGTGCCTATTTTATTATTCGGCATTGCCTGTTTACTCCAAATTTCACGTACATTTTGCGGTGCTCTCCACTTTGGAGGCATCCAAATATTTTGTATAAACTAGACAACATTATTCGGCAAACCTTAACCTCCATTATAAACATACCTTTGGAAGATCGATCGTGGACCCAAGCATCCTTACCAATACGGTTAGGAGGCTTGGGTGTACGCAAAATTTCCGACATAGCACTACCTGCCGTCCTGTCCTCAGTTTATAGTACTGTGGCCCTCATAGGACAAATATTAAGCCCGTCACTTAGTGGCTTTGAGGTCCCATACTTGACTGAGGCCAGAAATGCTTGGTCCTTGGCTTGCCCAACGCAAAATTTACCCGCGGAACCGAAGTCGCAGAAGCTATGGGACGGACCGCTCAGCAAGCTAATACAAGAGAACCTTTTGTCTTCCTGTATTGGCGAAACTGACCGCGCCCGTCTTTTAGCTGTCTCTAAATGGGAGTCAGATTTGTGGCTCCTAGCCCTTCCCTCGGCGAATCTAGGCACTCTCTTGGATGACACTACATTCAGGATTGCTGCCTGCATTCGTCTGGGGGCAGGTGTTGTGGTGCCACATCGCTGTCGGTGCGGAGATAGAGTTGATGAGTTAGGCCACCATGGCTTGTCATGCGCAAGGAGCGCTGGTAGGATGTCACGGCATGCTACACTTAATGACATTATTCGTCGGTCTCTTGCCACCGCCGGGGCACCGGCTGTCCTTGAACCAAATGGACTGTACCGCGACGATGGTAAGAGACCAGACGGGATGTCGTTGGTGCCATGGAAGATGGGACGCCCGCTAGTATGGGATGCAACTTGTGTCGATACTTTGGCGGCGTCCCACCTTTCAAACACAGCCGTGACAGCCGGGGCTGCTGCTGCACACCAGGAGGCCCTGAAATGTCGCAAATATGTATCCATTGGTAGTGGGTACGTATTTGTAGCTTTCGGGGTCGAAACCCTGGGGCCGTGGGGGCCTGGAGCTCATCACCTCTATCGAGACCTCTCAAGGCGTCTTATTGAGGTCTCGCGTGACCAAAAGGCTGGCTTGTACCTAGGGCAACGAATAAGAGTTGCCATCCAACGTGGAAATGCTGCCAGCATTTTGGGCACGCTCCCCGCCGACAGCGATATGGAGTCAATTTTTTATTTATAGATCTATTTAAATAGTTCATCTTAGACTAGTTTAAGTAATCACTTATGTCGGGCAGATGCACACTTTAATTCTTATGTGTTCGTTACTCAATTTCTCCGTCAATTGCGAACCGATTTATAAAAATTTATTATTGGATAATTCCCCTTAACAAAAGTTTTTCCTACAAAAATCAAATTAAGTGAAATTGTTAAGAACTAACCATTAACCTTTTTAGGTATAATATATTTTAAAAGTTTTATATATAAAAAAAATCTTATATAGTTTTTATGTAAGTAATATAGAGCCAGTCAGTACCTAGGGTTTTGTCTATAAATTGAAGCCATTAAAAAACTGAGAACGCCTCGCATTTTCTTTTTGGATTTTTTGTCTGTTTGTTAGGGAATTCACGTAAAAATAAATGGGCCGATTTCGATGCGGTTTTCACTGATCGACAGAAAATTCTCGAACTTACAATCTGCGCTTGAGTTTACTTTGTTTATAGTTTATTTGATTTTGTTTTCTGTTCTCAATCTCGTTGCGGTATTTTGAGTGTATCACTTTTAAATTGTCTTTTTTGCAGTCGGGTTTTAATTTTTAATTAATTTATTTTATTTTAGTCTTTTTAGTATCCCGGAACACTCTTGAACAAAAACTGAGTTACTTGTATAAGTCGGGCCACGTTTAGAGATGATTGATTGTATGCTAACCAAAAACAAAATAACCAAAAATTACAATTTAAGACAGACCTTGATAGATGTAATGAGAATATTTCCACAGATCGAGTTACAGTTTGGCTGCCTGATAGAAGAGGAGCAGGTAGATGCGCAACGCCACTAGGCGGTGCGCATTTTCACGGACGGCAGTTTAATCGAAGGCCAGGTTCGAGCGTCATTATCCTTCTGGGATAATGAGGCCGAGACCAAAAGCCGGAAGATTAAACTGGCGTCCTATTGCACGGTCTACCAGGCAGAGATGCTGGCGATCCGTGAGGCTACGGTTTCAGTCCGAAGGCGCTCAGAAAGAAGCTTTGGCATATACAGTGACTCCAGATCGGCATTGCGGGCGCTGTGCAGCTCCAATCCACTGGCAGCAGAATCACGAGGCAACATCATGGCAGCAAGGAATGAAGGGCAGACTGTCGATCTATTCTGGGTAAAGAAAGGCCCACGTCGACATACGAGAAAACGAGCGGGCGGACGAGTTAGCGAAAGTGGCTGCGCTTTCTTTGAAGGTGAAGCCATTTTACGATAAGTGTACGATTTCCTTCGTCAAACGACAGTTCCGAAGGAAACGGTTGACGAATGGAACCGGAGATACTGTCAGGTGTCAACTGCGTCCGTTACGAAACTCTTTTTCCCGGATGTCACTCGGGCCCACGAGGTTGTTAGGCAGGTCGGCCTCACCAGCCTGCACACCCAATTCTTTACAGGGCACGGGGGATTCTCGCAGTACCTGAACCGGTTCGGGTGCAAAGAGAGTCCCTCGTGCGTTTGCAACGACGACAGGGTTGAGGATGTGCCACATATCCAGTTCTGGTGCCCTACATATTCCCTGGAGCGGTACGATCTACAATGTAAATTGAAGGTAGAGATCACGCAGGATAAAATAGACGATTTCTTAGAATATTGTTTAAATATAAAAAGTAATACGTAGAAATAAGACTAGATTAATAAGTATACATTATAAAATATATAATATAGTATATATAAGTTAATGTATAAAACAAAAAGTTAAAAATCTTAAAAAAAACAATAAGCCAATTGTAATAACGAAAAATTAAAAACAAAAATATAATAGATTAAGGACCTTTTTGTAAAAATGCAAAAAGAAAATAAGATAAAAAGGCCGGACAAATCATGTTCGTCTGGCGGAAGGGATTAAAAAAAGAAATAAAAAAATGAGATTTTTTCTGATATTCTTATTAATATTATCTTATTCTATTAATATTAGAATATCATTCTTTTGCAAACAATGCAAGCATATTTCACTACGTAACAAAACAAAGCGCAATGGCTTGTGTCGCCATGCCATAAAAAATCATTATGGCGCGTAATGACAAAAACGTAACTATTGTATTCCGTATATATTGCATAGGCATTTAAAAGAAATTAGGTATGCGTTAAATACTCGAGGTCCATGTGTTGTTTATGGTAATGAATATGTTAATTGACTATTAATAAAAGACAAGACAGCTATTTATCATATTTTATACTAGAAAATTGAAAGTATTCAAAGCTTGATCCATTATCTATTATAGTTATCTGCTATGGACGTCATAGACTATTCAGCCAATTCTCTAACTAATATTTTTGAATAATTTTAAGTTTGTAATATATTTGATACTTGTTGTGCCCGTGACTTCGACCGCGTGGAATATTGTTTAATGGATCTCTAATTTTAAAAGTAGCCTAAGTTACTCATCGTAACATCGGCCTTCTGCCAGTGAAAGTCCTGTCAAAATCGGTCTCGCCGTTTCAGAGTTTAGCTGGAACAGATGCTTTTAATTCCTTTCCCAAAACCCTAAAATACTAGCCGAAGTTTCTCTTATGGCATCGTTTATCTGTTAGTGAAAGTTCTGTTAGTATCGGTCCAGCTTTTTTAGAGATTAGCGAGAACATCCAGACACGCAAAAATTCTAAAAATCTAAAAGTATACATAATAAAACTACGTTTTAACGGTTTTAAGCGCGGTAATTTATTTTATTTAGGTTTATCCGACGTAACGCTTAAAACCGTTAAAACGTAGTTTTATTATGTGTACAAGTCGCGAAAACTTAAGAAAATATTATCTAAAAGTATAGTTATAGGGCACATTTATTTAATATTGAGATATAAAGTGAATTTTGGGTGTTTATAAAAAACACGTGTGCGTGTACTAGTGTACACACGTAAGAAGTGAAACTTCTTTATGACCTTATTTTTCAAACTCTATAATCATTCCAACGGCTGTGTAATAAATAGATGGAGCCACTAGCACCTAATTGAGTAGGTGGATTCTAGTAACAATGCTATTAACACTAACTGAATTATAACAAATGCAAATGTAAATCTGGCTTTAGACTCGCTCGACGTTTACGCGACCATTTATTTTATAGATTTGAAAATAACTTAATTTATTTCTCTGTCATGACAATCATCATCTTTTTAATGCAAATAACACGCTCAAAGTTGAATGAAAGCAAGTTAAAGTATTTAAATGTTGATACTTTTATGTTTGTTAGCGGAAAATTGTGACTTAGTGTCGTTAACTTTTTGTTTGCAAGCGGAAAAAATGTGATTTTCATACAAAAAACAAAAGTATTCACTGAGGTGTTACTTATTAGTAATTGTGTTACTTCTTTTTGCAGCGTTAATGAAGTCTCCGTTGGTTGTCAGTTTGCTCACTGATGTTAGAACAATTAGGCGCTGTGAACTTTTTAGAGCACCGTAGATATTTTGGCAGAAACTCTATAATAGTGTTACGAGGTGCGGCATCCAATTAAAATGCCGCTGGAATTATTATAGACTTTAATAGAACTATACAATATAACCGAACTCAACAAATCCAAACGTAATGCAGAAGGTCGTAATTCAATAAAACGCGCAAAGTCCGTCACTAATAGATTCCCGAATGTACACACGTCTCGCCTTGATCGTGGTTCTACCCCGACGCCATCGTTTTATACTGCACAAATGCACGGTGCCTTTATTGTAATCCGCCATAAATAACTACAATAAAACAATGATCTGCAGAAACATATGTCAATAAATAAGTAAACAAAAGAGGATGATCATAAAAAGAATTATAACTAGTTCAAATAGTAATAAACTGTGTTTTTTTTTTCAGATATGCAGGTGGATTTGTTTTTGTCGGGACCTAAGTTGTAACAATAAATCTAATGAATGTGATAGCTAAGAAGCTGGTCCATTAGTTATAAACACAAATCACTTTGTTAATCCTTGCATTAGTACAATATACAATTAAAAAAATGTTTTAAAAACAAAAAGTCGACTTCAAAAGTAAGTATATATAACAATACTAGAGTTTACCCCGCGGCGGGTTAACCTCTTCTGCGTGTCTCTTGTTTATAGAGCAAGTGCTACAGGTTATATTAAATTACATACTACATACATACATAACTTCACGCCAGGTCCCTTGCGGGGTAGGCACGAAGTATTATATTATATGTATTATATTACATTTTTATGTATTTGCCCACGGAAGATTCACTTCATTTTATGTCGCTAATTATATCATCCCCCGTCTATCTGTCAACAAAATAAATTACAAAACTTGACCAAAAAAGGCGAAATGGTCTAAATGACCAAAAGACCACAGCGACCGACATGGCCAAAATGACCATATAGGCCAAAATGATCAAAAAGGCCAAAATGACCTAATAGGCAAAAACGACTAAAAAGACCAAAATGACCAAATAGGCCAAAATGACCAAATAGGCCAAAATGACCAAATAGGCCAAAATGACCAAAAAGACCAAAATGACAATAAAGGCCAAAATGACCAAATAGGCCAAAATGACCATAAAGGCCAAAATGACCAAAAAGGCCAAAATGACCAAAAAGGGTAAAATGACCAAAATGACCAAATAGGCCAAAATGACCAAATAGACCAAAATGACCAAATAGGCCAAAATGACCAAATAGGCCAAAATGACCAAATAGGCCAAAATGACCAAATAGGCCAAAATGACCAAATAGGCCAAAATGATCAAATAGGCCAAAATTACCAAAAAGGCCAAAATGAAAATTATCCCTTGTCCACCCTCAGTATTTAATTTCCATATGTACCGAATTTCAGCCAAATCGGCCCATTAGTTCTTCCGTAAAAGCATAACAAACAGAAAGACAAATATATTTTTATCCCGAAAACTATCCCACTTTTCGGGATAAAAAGTATCCTATGTTCATCTCGGTATCGAATATATATATATACTGAGTTTCAGCCAAATCGGTCCAGTAGTTTTTACGTGAAAACGGAACAGACAGACAGACAGACAGAGAGACAGACAGACAGAGTTACTTTCACATTTATAATATTAATAGGGATTAACACTAAGGATTTATTTAAGGATTAGCTTGTTTTATTTAGTTGGCTCATTCCAAAGACGCACAGCCTGGACGGTAAAAGAGTCATGGTAATAGCAAGTCGTAGATCCAGTGTGTTTATTTTGTATTACGTTGAGAGGCGAAAATCACGGGAGCTAGATACGTACAGAAATTCGAAGCGTTTCTTGTAAAGTAGAGTGAGAATAAAAAATGGATGCAGCTGGAGTCGATCGCGGCTATCAGATCTATTCGTACCTGTCGTAAGACAAAATAATCCACAAGTGACAGTGGGCGTTTTCCGGTCTGGGTGACTCTGAGCCCCTAGTCTGTAATTTAAACTGGCAATCGTATGGAACTGGAATAGAATTTTTTTAAGGTTTTCGTAGACTAAACCATATCGGTTCAATATTGATTGAATCTTGATTTGATATTTTACCATCTGTCAGTAGAGTGAATCTTGACTAGCACTGGCATGGTTTTAGTTACAGACTTAGGATTCTGGTGTACAGTATACCACTGTAACAAGTTTGCGTCGTGTACCTGCAGTAATGGGCAGGCGCTAGTCAACCAGTTCAAGGCCAGCGGCAGCACATGCATTGATAGACTTTTGGCGTTGCAAATATCCAAATGTCGGTCAGCGTGTCTTCACTACACCAACTAAAAAAAAATTCAAATCCATGTCGTTGGTTTTTTTTATTTGACTTGACTTTATGTTGTTGGTCCGAAGACCTCACACTTTACCGGGGTTTTTAGGGCGAGCGCCTTCGCGGGGCGAAGGTGCTCGAGCCCGGGGGCAACTTTTACCTCGGCAGGACTGTTGCCATGAAAGGGAGATGAATCTCATGATGCCCGCCAATGGGCGACACAATGAGCTAATTGAGAACGGGCGACGGGTAATACAAAGCCCGAGAAGAAGGATCCCGGCGGACCGGGATCGGCGGTTCGCGGTGGCCTACGCTATCTTACTGCCGTTTCGCAACGTGTTATGGCTGGGAGAGAAGAAACGGTGAAAGAAACTTCCCAGCACCACACCTAGTCTATTCTGTGGGGGGGCTATGTCTCCTGGTGTCCCTCGCGAGGACGTGGAGAGATCGTGATTGGCGTTGCCTGAGACGCCGCCGTCTATGTCTGTCTGTCGGTGCCTGCCAGCCTGCCGTCCTAACCGCGGGCGGGCTGATCCGGGATGTCGTTGGTGTTTTAGCTATTAAGTAACTCAAACTATACGAACATCGACATACGTAACAGCGAAATATAAAAAATGCAATTGATTATTGAAAAAATATTCTAATGAACTCCTAATAAGACAATAAATAAATTATTCTAACACGACATTCTCAATCTCAAATGTTAATTCATTCAATTAACATTTACTTCTTATATCAACAATGTGATATATTTTATTAATTTATGCTTTTTATGAATATAATAACATCACTAAAGAGAATATAAATAAATAAATAATCGGCAGACAAATACACCCCCAAATTAAGCAAGTTACGCTTGTGTTATGGGTAATATGTAACGGACTACTCTGGGGCCGATCCCAGACACCCAGACCATAGTAAATAACGGAGAAAACACGTTTCCGAAATTTACTATACCAGGAGTCGAACCCGGAGTCTCTGCGTTCCAGTGAGGTAGGCCGGCAAAGGCTTGGCCCACTCAACCACACACAACAATTAAATGAAAACACTTAAAAATAAACTATATTATAAATAAAATTCCATACATTAAACTAAAAATATAACATAAATAAAACTAATTATAAATTATTATAAACTAAATTTAAACTACAATATATTTTTTATTTATTTTTTATTGCAGGAGTTCAGCAGACAGGCAGACGGCCCACTTTACGGAGAGCGGTTACAATCGCCTATAGACATTTGCAACACCAAAGGTGCTACAAATGCGCTGCTGCTCTCTTAGGGAGACTGGAACCTGGCCACTAATTCCGGAAAACAACTCAAAGTTGTTAGGGCGACATACTTTAGACCAGGGGTGGTAGCCATTCAGTCGGCAAATGCCCTATCACCTGGCTGTGGGTTGTTTTATCGCCTCTTACGTCAGGTCGCCTGGCCGCAGGAAATTTTTTCTCCGTTCCTGCACGGATAAAAAAAATAAAGTTCTGTAGCCAAAACTATATTGAACACTTAAAGAAAGTGTAATTATATTTACCAAAAATAAAGTAGGATACGTTATTATAAAGTATGGTTGGCAACCCTAGTATACTGTCCGTTCCCCTTATTAACGCGAGTACTTACAACAATTTTGTAAGTATTGGGCAAAAGTTATTTTGTACTTCGATAGATGGCGCCACTTGACAAATAGATCGCGGTATGGTTTACATATTACTAATATACGTATGTCAGCAAATATAAATAAATTTTTATATCGATCTTGCATCGTTTTCTGTTTCACTGGAGTGACCTGCCCCAGTCTGAACTTGGTCACCCTTTATAAGAAGTGCGAGCCCAGCAGTGGTACATTTATGGGCTGATATTTATTATAAACCAACGCCGTATATCGCGCGAAAAAAAGGTTAAAGTAAAATGTAATATTAGTTCAACATTGTATTATTATAATACGGCCGGCGTAACTTGGCGAATGTGAACATAGGCTCTGCGAACGTTAGCGCATGTTAACAAACTCGTGAAGAAAATACAGTGACCAACTAGTACAAAGCAATGAAAAAATACAGGGATGAAGGGCGACCAATTTTATTCACTGACGAGTCGTATGTATGTCCACTCTTCACACGAGTGTACATGCTCTAAAGTTCGCAGAGCCTATGTTCACATTTGCCAAGTTACGCCGGCCGTATTATACCAACATTTCATTGTATTCATGTTTTCTTTTCTCGCGGTTTCCACGCGTTCTCGCAAGTTTTGGCGAGAATGTGTAGCACCCATAATTGACGACCTCTGTGGTTGAGCGGGCTAAGCCGTTGCCTGCTTGCCTCTCTGCGCTGCAGAGGCTCCGGGTTCGATTCCTGGTATGGTAAATTTCGGAAACGAATTTTCTCCGTTATTTATTATAGTCTGGGTGTATGGGATTGGCTCCAGAGTAGTCCATTGTATATTACCCACAATACAAGCGTAACTTGCTTAATATAGGGAATAAAATATGTGTTTGTCAGCCGAAAGAAATAAATGTTAAATAAAAATCTAAATGTATGCTGGGACACAGTAGAAGTGAGTTTTCCGTTTGTCCATTGCGATTTGTTTTTCCACTTGTCTGTTGAAGTTTCACTTCTAATATGTGTTCCAGCACACATGTCGATTTTTCACAGGTTTACTGTACATTATAATTTAGTTAGGATAGGTACATTTAAATAAATGCATTTTTTATTTAAATATATTTTATATTATCAAATAAAAAAACTGTGTTTGATCCGGAGAAAAATAAATAAATCCATAGACTACTCTAAACCTATGCCGTCTCTTACCACTGCTACTCTAAAATTGTGCCTCCCCTCCTGGCGGCCGTAACACTTTTTCGTGACAGAAAATCCTAATACCCTGTAATATCAGTATGGAAGTTTCACTTTAATACTTGTACATCAGAATTGTCTGTATGGCTTAAGACTCCTTTGCCTGCCATTGTTTGTGGCGTATACTATTACTAATGTAGTAATTAGAATATCATTAATTAATTTTTACATATTTCCTACAATCAGTTTGCCTACGTGGTAGAGTATGTATACTCGACTGGATGGCAACCACCCCTGGTCTAAGAGTATGCCGCCATAACAATCTCGAGTTCGGTTTCGGTATTAATCTCCCTTAAGAGAGCAGCAGTGCATTTGTAGCACCTTTGGTGTTGCAAATGTCTATAGGCGATAATAACCGCTTTCCATCAAATGGGCCGTCTGCCTGTTTGCTGATCTCCTACAATAAAAAATATAAAAACAATTATCACAACTTCTATTTACAAGGCTGGTCTGGCTGGCTGGTCTACCTTGGACAACGGATCAGTGTGGCGATCCAGCAAGGTAACTTAGCCTGCCTTCTGGGCACCCTACTCATAGACGGTGACCTAGGTTCAATATTCCACTTACAGTGTTAAGGTATTATAGGCAGAATATAACTAACTTAAGTTTTTATTATTGAATTTTTGATAATATTTTAGTTTTATAAATACGTTCTTTACATAAGTACTATTATTTATGTGTAATTTAGATATTAGTAAATGTGGCACCAAAAAAAACCATCTTTACCAGAAACTGTTTTCACATGTGCGTTCATATATACAATAAAATTCCAATCCTACGATAAAATATTTAAGGATAAATACACTTTCATATTGTTACGGAGTTTATCGGGACGGGAATTATACAAACACGTATAACACAGGTACAAATATTACCGAACACAACAAATCCAAACGTAATTCAGAAGGTCGTGATTCAATTAAACGTGCAAATTCCGTCACTATTAGATTCCGATTGTACACACGTCACGCCTTGGTCACAGTTGTCGCTGAACTGCCTCCCCCCGCTCCATCAAGACGACGTTTTATACCTCATAATTACAAATATCGTAGTCGATGTAATCCGCAACACTGGCTAATTATTCAGCCGCAAGCGACCGTAACGATTACGATAGAACAATAGGCTGTTCTCTAGAAACTATCAATAGTAAAAAAATACGATCATAAGAATTACAATACTAAATGCATAATTATGTTTTTACATTTATGCATTTTTTTTCGGAACCTAAGTTGTAACAATATGTTTCATTTAACATTATATATTTTCATAAATTTATTATAAATATTTGTATGCTCCTATGTGAGCAAAACTTTTGCACACTATAATATGATATGCCAACTGATGGACCATGTTTTGAACAAATAAATTTGATTTTATTGATTTGTCAATTTAATTTCGTTTCAGCGCCATATGAAATAATGAAGAATAAAATTCAAGGCATCAAAGAGTTAAAAGAGGAACCATCAACGAATACTGCAGCTGACAAGAAGATCTACAATATCAGCGAAATTGTCTGACGACTATAGTTTGTGGTTGTATGTTAAGATAGCTATATACTTAATTTTATTCGTATTTTTTATGAATAATAGGGTAATGGTTATTGCTAAGAACAAATGTAATGTTTTACAGAAGTTAAGTAGATAATAGAAGTAGCAATCTATATAAGTCCCACTGCTGGGCGCGGGTCTTTCGATTTAAAGAGAGAGGTGGTGAAACGGTTAGACGGATAGGAGAGTGTTCCACCCATGAAAATATGGAGTCACCAAACTACCGCAACTTATCCTTTCTACCATGATACTATAAAAACGTATTTAAAGTAGAAAGCAAGAAACAAAGAAAAATATTTACCGTCGAGAATTACTTAAAAACCGCTAAAATAAGAAACAGATTCGCAACAACAAGACAAGTATTTTACAAAACGTATATTTTGTGTAACAGCACACCAAGTCACAAATACACAATCAACAATAAAACTTACACACATACTCACACCAACGCACACTACCACCACATTGCATTGCACGCACACTTCACAAACAAACCAAGGCACACAAAGAGCCTAAAAAGTAATAACTCAGAAACGAAAAAACAACACACATGGTACTAGATAGGATATAAGTATAGACATAGGCACACACTGTACACGCACTTCCTCACAACACCAGCATGGAACAGATACACGTAGAGTGTATAAGTTTAGTATTAACATTAGAATAAATTAATATAATAAGTTATTCTTAAGGTACACCGCAAAACAAACATAATTATATTCGATAAATGTCACACAATAACAAAAATAGCAAATAAGCGTGTAAAATTTCTAAACTTAAAAAATAAATGTACAAAAGGGTACGTAGGATGGTTAAAAAAAACGAAGTATTGTGCTATAGCCAGTGGTTCCTAACCGGTGGTCCGCGGACCATTGGTGGTCCTTGGAGGCATTCCAAGTGGTCCGCGAAGCCATCGTAATAAACAAGTGGCGTGATGTGTTTTGTCGAGTCATAACAACACAATCCGCGTCGCAGCACAAGTTCGAAGGCAATACGCATTGCACAAGTGCGGGAGAAGAGGTCCGCGTAACGGGAGATCAAGCAGCGCCATGTCTAATTCGATTTGCTCCGTTTGTTCTTTGGTTTAATACTTATTTATTGGGAGTTCAACTTTCGTACGACGCGATTATTAAATAGTAAATTCAATCGCTATTTTTACATATACATAACCGAATAGGTGGTCCCTGGTAAGACAGATTTGGTAAAATGGTCCCTCAAGACTTAAAGGTTGGGAACCACTGTGCTATACAGATGCCACAGTGCTGATTTTTAGTTTTAGTAGTAGATAGAAAGATAACACTTTATTATACAACAATACAAAATGAACTTAAAGACTAAAATTTAACTATAATAGAATTATTTTCTCCGTGCAGTTTGGGTCATAAATCATAGCTCGGCCTCAGTCCGGCTAAGGCGGTGAGCACGTTGCGCGGGCCCAACGCCATTATCGATTAAACTCATTCTTATCAAAGAAAGATTATCATTCTTATAAAAATCATTATTATCTTTTTTGCTGATAATTTTAAACTTGAGATGTAAGTATTTATATTTATTTTTAATATAACTTGTTACATTCGAAACTTTTGCAAATATAGTTTATTAATACATAGATACCTAATTAATAATTTATTTTAAACCATTATTAATACGTTGTTTTATCTTTCATTTTTATCACTAACCCACAAAATGCAAAAATAAATACATTATCGATAACGCTTATCGACAACAATGATGCGCATCACTATGCCCGCCCATAAGGCCCGTGAGTGGAACTGCACGGAGGAAATAATTTTACTATATTTACGTACAAAGGGCAGTCTTATCGCTAAAAAGCGATCTCTTCCAGACAACCCCAGGAGTGAATTGAGATGTTAATAATGTAGATTATATATATATATATATCTTTGCACTCAATTCTTCAGTCCTAAGTTCAATTTTCAAAGACCACAACTTGCTAACTGTGTAGGAAAACGACATGATGTGCATTCCCCTGTCGTTGTTCGATATGCAGGACATCAAGACAACTAATAACTACGTGTAATCAGCCAACCGGCTGTAGTATGCCGTTTCCCTATAATACGGAACCTAAATCCCAGCAGTGAAAGGTTTAGATATAGCTAGCTAGCTAGCTAGAAATAACGTATTCCATTTTTCAAGTAGGGAAAAAAATAAAGAAATTGGAAGAAAAAAGTATTTTTCAAAATTTTATTTATTTCTTCTCTTGGAGACACTATTGTTGTGTGCTTCTAACTTACACTTTTTTTTTATCAAATTTATAGATGTCCTGTTCCTTTTCTGACGCTATTATAGATTCATTACTGAATAAACCATTTCGGTGAACGCTGGATCGAAAATAGTTTAGTAATTATCCATATAAGTATTTCATTTTACGCATCAGAGTAAATATTGGCAATAGAGTATTTTCACATATTTTATTTTTATGCAAAAGTATATACTTACCAAAAGTAAAGTAGGATAGGTACGTTATTATAAAGTATGGCTGGCAACCCTAGATATGGCTGATATTGACAATATTTAATAATATAATAACTTTTATTAAAATTTCATTTATTCACTTAAAGCTGCACTTTAAAATGTCTTCTTTGAACAAACAATTTACACATGCAATTTTTGTTTGAACTATTTAACGGAATTATTGCCTGCCCCGATTTGCTTAATAGGTTTAGTTTTAAAATACCGACTGCCCTCGAACATCTACAACTTCAGGGCTTTGTGGGTGCATGCGGAAGCACGCAGGAACTTTAGAAAATATTGGAAAATTGCCATAAAAACTGAAAAAATGAAAGAATTTGAAAAAAATATGAAGAAACTCAATTTCGGTAACCTTTACAAAAAATGTATTTTTAATAGCTCAAAATTATCCTATCGAATCTATCTTTCCTGAACAGTTATAGTACAGGTTACATATTACATACCATGCAATTTGTAGGACAATGTGGGTAGTAAACTATGCAAATGTTAGCTAAACAATAAAAGAAAATCAGCTGGTTAGTAATTATTTTTCATGACCTTGTTTATGATACATGTTGGAGAAGGGGGACTCACTAACAAAACCTTATATTTTGTAGGACAAATACTTTTTCGCGTTATTTAGATAATTATCTCGGTAATTTACACAAAAAAAATCGGTTAGTAATATTTTTTTTTAATTCGTCAAATCAACATATATTATCCTTACTACCCCTATTAAGCTACCATTTACCAACGTTACTGTAAGGAAAAAGTTGGGCGTCTAGTTAAAAGGAAGCTACTCACGAAAAAGCAACTTGTTAGTAATAAATGTTGAAAAGTGTAACAGGAACCTATACTATAGGAACCTATACCCTGTCGCCTCATACGAAATGTGCGATGCTCTTCAAGAGCTAAATGAGCCGAGTTTAGATTTGCAAAAACATGACATACGCCTAATGAGTGCTAATCAGAAAATTGAAAATGTGGTTCAATATTTAGACGAAGAAAAACTCAGCCTGGTACGTACTATGAAAAGGCTTAAGAAGCGGTGAATAAACTGTCATTTTTTGGAGTGGAGCTGAATTAGAATTATACACTTACAACATTCGAGAATTAGTGTGCCAAAAGAAAAAATTGTTAGTAATTAGTAATAATAAGTAATTAGTGTGAAAAAAGAAGTGACAAAAAAGGCCTGCCTATAACACCCCTGTGTCCGCCTTTACGTCGCACCGTTCTTGGTGCCACCTTTCCCAAACCTATACTATGTAATTTCGACGAATTATTGCATCTCACACTACTAAATGATTTCTCAATATTTTAAAATTTCTTTGTATTTTATATCCTTGAAACCGAATAGCTATTAAAGCCTTAATTTTTTCTTCTTTAAATTAACTATGTTATAATATATATAGTGTTTGTCTATAAGTAATTACTGTATTTGTCATGTTTCTTTTTATAAAGCTATATACATCCTTAGTATTAGTGCAACTAATTGTTCGTAATCCAAATAAATTAATAAAGTAGTTTGTTGGTGTTTCATTTAAAATTAAACTAATCTATAATTATAACAACACTTGCAAAATAACAATCAATGAGTAAAAAATAGACTCCAGGCTGTTGCTGTCGGCGGGGAGCGTGCCCAAAATACTGGCCGCATTTCCACGTTGGATGGCAACGCTGATGCGTTGCCCTAGGTGCAAGCCAGCCTTTTGGTCACACGAGACCTCAATTAGACGCGTTGAGAGGTCTCTATAGAGGCAATGAGCTACAGGCTCCCACGGCCTCAGGGATTCAACCCCAAAAGCCAGAAATACCCATTACCAATGGACACTTATTTGCGGCGTTTCAGAGCCTCCTGCAGTGCGACAGCAGTCCCGGCTGTCACGGCTGTGAGTGTGAGATGAGAAGCCGCCAAAGTATCAACATTAAAAATTGAATTAAAAAAATATACGAAAACTAGCGGACGGCAGACGTTGCCCTACCCTAAAAAAATTAAAAATATTGAACCCAGTTGCAGCGCCACCTACCGGGTCCGATTGTGATTCTAAGCCACCCCAGGACCCACTCAAACACACACAAAAAATTTCATCCAAATCGGTCCAAGGGTTTGAGAGGGGCTCAGTGACATACGCATCACATGTAGAGAAGAAGTACATATGTACATATAGTATATTTTTTTATTGCATGAGTTCAGCAGACAGGCAGACGACCCACCTGATAGAAAGCCGTTAAGTACCATCGCCCATAGACATTTGTAACATCAAATGTACTATCGATGTACTGCCATTCTCTAAAGGGAAACGTATTTCAGTGTTGGATAGCCCATTTATCGAGGAAGGTTAGGTAGGATAGCCCATTTATCTAGGCTATAAACCAGTGGTTCCCGAACTCATTTTGTATACCGCCCACTTTGAGAATAAATTATTTTTTAGCGCCCCCCTTTTTTTCACCTACCTACTTAAAAAACATTATATCGTGAAATTAAATTAATTGATTATTGAGAGCTACATTAGCGGAGATTAAACATTAATTCTAAACAAGACTTTTACTATAGTCCGCAAGAGTTAACTTGACACCTACGCGCAGTAGGTAGTACACAAAGGCGCTGAGGTCTCAAGTTAACTCTTACGGGCTACACCTGCCAATTTTTTCTGAGTCACTTACCGCCCCCTTTTAAGCCTGCAGCGCCCACAAGGGGGCGTTATCGCCCACTGCTATAAACCATCACGCTGCATCTCGTGGTTCAGAAATCAACGTTTTTTATTTATTGATTCTGAGGCGGTACGAAGTTTTCCGGGTCAGCTAGAACACATAAGAATAGAAATTTATATACACGGTAGAAACTTACAGTGGGGCAGAAAGGGGAGTGAATTAAAATTAAAATCAAAGTTTTTAATTTAAAATAAGTTCCACTGGACCACACTTTTTAAAGGTCAATACAAATAAGTTAAAATGTAAGTTAATTTGGAGTGGAGACCACGTCTCGGCAAACGTAGCGTAGCACCGGTGGACTGACGACTGCGCAAAGTCGCCAGCTGGGCCTGGTAAAGGAAGACCGGAGACCGGGATATGGGGAGGCCTACGTTCAGCTGTGGACGGAAATTGTCTGAAGAAGAAGAAGAAAGTTTAATTTTACTTTCTAGTCTATTTACACCGCTTTGCAACGTCAAACGTGTTATTGCTGTCAAGGAGAAGAAGCGACAAGAAACTCCCCTTTTCTTCTTCTTTCTTCCCAGCAACACGTCTATCTAAAAATTGATCAACTCAAACTTTACTTTTTCTGAAATAAATTGTATACAGAAATGTGTTACACAATCACTTTTCGAAGAATTAATGGAGTTGTAGCAAACAGTGCATACCCAATAAGACTGACATTATAAAAGGAAAGAAAATGCTATTCTAATTATAATAATGCCATGACCGACTAAAATTGTATACTGCAACATAAATTCTTAACATGTTTGGCAAGATGAAAATGTTATACTTAAATATAGTATAAGAGGTTGGAGCGAGCTGCTATGTAAATGAAGTTTTGTCATCCAAGTATATTCTTCATTAGTGTAGTATCCCTTTTTTTAGCAAGATAATTTTTAATTGGTTTTAACTTCTAATAATAACCGGATTTTTCGTAATTCATAAAATGTATGTACATACATCTTAGAAATACCGAATTTTATATTGGCTACCTACTTTGTAAGAATGGAAATTAGGGATCATATATACTGTTACGTTATGTAGGCATAGTAGCTACGCATGTTTGCTGAAGAGTTTCTTGCGCCGCTTCTTCTGTTCAAGCCGAGTAAATTAGATTAGACTCCCATAAAGTAAATAATGATCATAAACAAAATTAAAACTAAACAATTAAAATGAACAAGTTGGCGGTGAGCTAAATACAATTTGAATATTGCTTGTTGACACTTGACATCTTTGTCTTCCGTGATCACGGCCACTGAAAAGTGGCCGAAACGTCGGAACAACAAAAATCTAATAAATTACCGCGCTTAAAACCTTTAAAATGTAGTTTTATTATGTATACAAGTTGCGAAAACTTAAGAAAATATTAATAAAAGCATTTAGTTAAAAGAACTGATGTTTCCTTCCAATCCTAAGTGCGTACCTCCGCTCGCACGTAACAATATTTTTCCTTGAACCCTTCCGTACTTAATAAGTATCAAACAGCCGTCAGAAGTTTCAACGTTACTTTTCCACGAACTAAAGTATAGACTATAGGTAATACATACCTTCGAAATACTAATTCTTAATTATATGAATATTCTAAAAGATATAATAAAACATACATACATACATACATAACTTCACGCCAGGTCCCTTGCGGGGTAGGCACGAACAACAGAGCGCCATACAGGCTTATTCTTACACACCTCACTTGCTTCTTTGACATTCATAACTCTTGTCATGCACGCTCGTCTGTTCTTAAGGCTCCTGACATCACCTTCTGCTAGTACACGATCAATTTGATCATGGAAGGTGTGTCGTGGCCTTCCGCAACTTCTGCATCCATCCACTTTTTGTATATCTGTTTAGTTATTCTTTCATCATACATTCTTTCCACATGCCCGAACCACCGGAGCATTCCTTTCCTTACCTTCAACCCGACACTCTCTTTTAGACCAACTCTCTTTCTTACTTCGGTATTACGAACGCGGTCCGCGAGCGTCACTCCGCAGATTTTGCGCAGCGCTCGCATCTCGACCGCGTTTACTCTACTTTCATGCTCTCTATTCCATACCCAACTCTCGCTTCCATACGTTAGCGTAGGTACCAGTACCGCGTTGTGTATGCCAAGCTGGGCCTTCTGGCTGAGGTTCTTAGCGCCTAGAAGTTTACCTAACGCTCCATTCACACTATTCCCCAAATTTATTCTTCTGTCTATGTCAGCGGTGTACCTTCCATCTCTGCTAAAGCACATCCAAGATACACAAACTCATTCACTTGTTCCAGCATAATATCATCGACCATTATCCTTGCATTCGTACTCGTTTCTTCTCTTTCAAATTAATAAAATATAATTATTAATAATAAAATCAAAATAATAAAACAATTCTAGAAAAAAAGAAACCGACTTCAAGAGCAATTAAAAAGCAAGAAATAATTATTTTCTACAACATTTTGAAGTCGGTGCAAATTAAAACATAAAAGTTAATACGTTTTGCATTTTTTTGTTGTTTTTGTATTTTACTAGGTACCTACTTCAAGAGTTGTAGAAAATACTAATTTTTGCTTTTTAGTTACTATTGAAATCACTATTTTAAACTTTTAATGTACTTATATGTTGCTCAATAAAAATGAATTATTTATACAAACTAACGTGATGCTACTGAATCTAAAGCAAAAAGAATTATGAAAATCGAATTAGAAACAAAAAAGTTTGGTTGTGGTCATTTTTTTTACAAGAATTGAACGTCCTCCTATTTTGAAAATCGGTGAAAAGAATAGAAACATAATTTATTGTTCTATTTAGTCTCAACTTGACTGTACCGGTACACGCCTTTGCTCGCAATCGTAGCCGCCATAAAGTTCAGTACGCCATAAAGTCGCCATCAGACTATACTAAGTTTACATTACGGTTGCGCCGCGTGACAAGCCCTGGCGCGTACCTCTTGTCTAAAAAGAGCAGGTGTTACATAGTATTAAATGTTTATGTTGGTGCTATTTGCCCTGTCAAGATTCACTTCATTTTACATCGCAACTATTCCATCTTCCGGGAAGAAAAGTATCTATTTCCATTTTATTCATACAGTCATATCGAGTTTCATCTCATTTTTTACAGATTACGATTTTTTTATCTATAAACTTGAGAAATGATTGGTCTCCCATACAGACTTGGATGTAAAGTACATAAATAACCAACACTACAGAAACTGTCACAAATACTAGAACTACCTTAACGACCAAAATAAACAAAATAGCAAACCATAAGTTAAAAACCTATCATATTTTCTGGAATAACCTTTATATAAATCTATCCTAAAATCTTTCCTACAATCCGGGATCAAAAGTATCCCTTGTCCACGCTTTCGCATTTATAATATATATACCCCCCGAAGCATCCGTGCCTCTAGAGGACCTGCGTCAGGCAAAACGTCAGGGTGCCATGGCGCCTATTCAGCTATTCTGACAATATCGGCCTTACCGCATCGATGAGGGCGAACCCGGCGCTGGGGTTGTTGAGACGATCAGACCATTCTGCCACATGGAGATGACGCAACTTTTTCTGCGCCCCTTGACCTCACGGGGTGCAGGTCGGCCAGTGCTGACCTCCTTCTCCTTTCGCCAAACGTACTAGGAGGCCAGCGCTCTGACCTCCAGGTCCATATTTCTTAAGACTACAATTTTCATTATTGACTACTAATATCTAATATAAACCTTTGCAACAATGTAACTCTGGAAGATATAAATCTTACGAGTTACATTGTTGCAAAGATTCTTGCGTTACATTATTGCAAAGATTGTGACGAAATTGTGGATACACTCTGCAATTAAATTAGTCGTTTTTTTTGCTACCGTTCCAATTAATCAAGCATATCTTGCATGTATATAGTACAAACATATCATGTATATAGTAATTAATATTTTTTTCGTAACTTCTTAGTTTTCCATAGACAAAATGAAGTCCGCTTGTTTTCAACAAGTCCGGTCTTCTTTTTTACTAATTGTCATTGTCCACAGAAATTACTACTTCAGACAGAATGTTTACAATATAATGATGAAATAAAACCAACAAATAAGTTAAAATTAAAGGTGGCTATGAAACATGTTATAAAGCGGAGTTGAAAATATTTTTAAAAGCCTTTTAGTTAACTTGCAATGTTTGGTAGTTTGATTCTGTTTGTTTTTCTCCGTCTTTGTCCGGGCAAAAAAGCTGTGTCCGAGTTTACTACTATTTATTAGTATTTTTATAAAGAGTTTTCCATACACTTATATATTATTGCTACTTAGTTTTTTGGTAAACAAGTTTTTTACTACCAGGGAGTTTTTGGTAAAAGGAGCTTGGATGGTTGAGTGGACGGATATTTGGACTGTGGGTGAAAGGATGGGTAAGGGGATTGAGTACTGGTAGGATGTTGTATTTTATTTATTGTTTTTAGATTGCTTTATTGCTCACCAAATATAGAATTTCAAAATACACAATTACAATAGTCATGGTAGAAACAAAAGGCGGCCTTATCGCTGAAAGCAATTTCTTACAACCTCCAGGCAACCTAACTTAAAGAATAATTTAATCTAATCTGGCGATGTACGTGGTGCAGATCATTAAATATCAAATATCATAAATAAACTAAATAATTTATAAATTAAATACATACATACATATATATTAAATAGAATAAAATAAAAAAATAGGCATAATTATTTAATGAAAAGTAGTGTTTTCTGAGTGCATTCTTAAATGTAGGCGATGTTTTGGCTCTCTGACAGTAAGAGGCAGCGTGTTTTGAATGTTTTACAAAGTTTGATTAAGCTAAACCTTGCAAGCTGTATTAAGATTTTAGCTATATTCGTCTATCCTACGTTAATAGGATACAAAGTATCTTAAGTGTTGGCCGAGAATATAACCTAGCTCCGTGACTAGTTTCATCCAAATTCATTTAGTAGTTTTAACATGATGCTTGTTACGACCAACCGGTTCCGTCGGGGAGAACAGGAAGTGCTGCGGACGACGCATACATTAATCACATACGTGTAATGTCTTCTAATAAAGCTTCTTTTTTGGGAGACGCTAATTCTCGAAAGTTGTAAGTCTATAATTTTTTTGTTTGCAGCAAAAAATGACAGTTTATTCACCGCTTCCTAAGACTTTTCATAGTACGTACTAGGTTCAGTTATTGTTATTCCAAATATTTGAACCAAATTTTAAATTTTTTGGTTAGCACTCATTAATTCTTCAAAAGTTATTCTGTAACATAATCCTGTATAAAATCTTTTTTGAAAAAAGTACTTAAATATAAAAAATAGAACAACATATATAAAGAAAAACAATTATAGCTAGACGTGTTGCTGGGGAGTTTTTTGCCGCTTCTTCTCCTTAACAGCAATAACACGTTGCGAAGCGGTGTACATAGACTAGGAAGAAAAATAAAATTTTAACCTATATGTATGACCTTCAAAAAGTGTTCTCCAGTGGAACTTATTTTGAATAAAAACTTTTGAATTTGAATTAGATTTATATGAATATTTTGCAAATCTAAACTCGGCTTGTTTAACTCTTGAAGAGCATCGCACATTTCGTATGAGATATCTTCAGGAAAGATAGATTAGTTTTTGTATTTCGGTAATTTTGACCTATTAATAAATGCTTTTTTTTGGAAAAGTTACCGAAATTGATTATTTCATCAACCTATTTTATTTGATATAAGCCCTCCGAATATCGGGGCCATTTTTATGGCCCGTGGTCATTAAAGACATACATTATGATAATAATAATCGGTAGACAAGCACACACATTGTATATTCCCAAGTTAAATTATTCACGCTTGTGTTATGGGTAATATACAACGGACCACTGTGGGACCGATCTCAGACACCCAGACCAAAGAATAGAAAGTTCGTTTCTGAAATTTACCATGACTAGAATCGAACCCAGTGCCTATGCATTTCAGCGAGTTTGTTCAGCTAAGAATTAGCCCGCTCAACGGTCGTCAATTTTAGCAACGTTGTCAAAAATAAGTGATGCAACATGAATCAACAAAGTTAGCTTACGCAGTTCATTTCATTGTCTTAAATTGTTAATCCGAAACGCATCATGGTATTTAGGTTGCAAAGGTAACCATTTTACAGCATCAACTATACTAATATTATAAAGTGGTTTTTTTTTTGTCTACATTGAACAGGATCCGAAAGTACTGACCCGATTTGAATCATTCTTTCACTATTGTCAAGCTTTTTTTTGAGGCGGGGGAAATGCATTTCTCACACTACCAGGTCGTTTGCTAGGGATTGGGCCAAAGCGGTGAGAGGAAACCACACCAGTGGCCAGCAGAGTCAATCGCCGGCTTGTGTGGAGACTCGACTACTAAATACTTCACTAAAACCACCCTCCTCCAATGTGCCCCGCGCTTATGACCAGAAGAGCGTGAGACTTATAATGTAGTTACGCCCACGCTGATCCCTCGCGCATCAGTACTTGAGAATGCCCCGGAATAGGCAAGCTCACTTTGTCAACAGGGCGATGACTCCTCCGCTCCCTAGATCTTGGAGGGGGCCCCTGCAGCAGTATTTCACTGTTGGCAAGCGTGTAGCTTGTGCTTGTGTATCCCCGGATCACATAGGTTATTATTATATTTAAAAAAATAGGGATCCTTACTCCAATAACCCCTTTTAGGTGTAGGCGTCATTGGGGTATGGGCCGAACGGCAGGGGGGGGGACTCAAGACAAGAAACCAAGTCCCGCGCGGCTTAATCGCGCGTTAGACTCCCAACTTAACGGCTGTGTGCACAATCAAATAATTTTACTTAAAAATATTTAAAATTTGTATAGTCGGCAATTAAACTCGACTAAAAATTCTTTTTAGATACCCGTGCGAAGCCGGAGCGGGACGCTAGTTGTAAAATAAGTTAATTATGTTAATACGATGTTTTTTAGTGTTTAACCGACTTTAAAAAGGAGGTTGTCAATTGGTTTGTATATTATTTTTGTATGTACTCGTTTTCTCCGTCAATTGTGAACCGAATTTCAGATATTTTCCTTTAATACAAAGGTTATACTCCCAATATAGTACCACCTTACCGAGTCAGTCCTTTTCCTTTTGATTCCAAACAATTAGAGAAACTCATGAAAATATTAGCCAATGTTTTCGTAACACAATATATCCAAAAATATATTCAAATTGTTTTCTTACTTATAAGTGTATACAACCGATGAAGTCCCATAATCACCAAGTCAGGATCTGATGAATGAATCGGATCCCAGGGCTATCAAGCGTACCTTATTAAAGAACGCAATGTGCCTCAACACTTAAGAAAAAATCTTGTTAGTAGTTGCTGTTACATTTTTTACAGGCGCTTAATTTTTATATGCATGTTATGCGATTTCTCCGTCAATTGTGGATCGATTTTGAAAATTTTTTCTTTATTCGTAAGCCCCGAGGCGGTTTCATGGTCACCCTGACTTGATCACTAATGTGTCGATCCCAGAGAAATCGAGATTAACCCTTTTTGAAAAACACCGAGAGTGTACATATTTCCATAAAAAAAGGTTTTGATAGCGCGTGATAGTATATCATTCTCTACAGGCACCGATTTTTTTTAGAAATAATAAAACATTTTATTTGAAGAACTAGCGAGGTAATTACATTCCTTATGTATAATTATATGCGCCACATAGCAGGCATGTTTTTCGCGATTTTACCGTCAATTGTTAACCGATTTTCAAATTATTTTTTTTAACTCATAAATACGGATCCTGACTTGGTCCAATAATGACCAAGTCAGGATCTGTATTAACGGATTGCAAGAAATTGAGAGCAATCCTTGTTGAAGAGCATATACACTTAAGAGTGAGATGGAAAATTTATATATGCATGCTAGTTGTACAATTTCCACAGGTGCTTAATATATTAGTTCTAATGCTATTGAAGTATTTACACAACGGACTTACATTAAAAACCAAAAAATAAATATTTAACCGACTACTTTGCATAACATTTAAAACATAAAAATACTATATTTTATAAATTTGTTCTTTTACGTTTTACTTGGCACCGACTTCAACGTGTTGTAGAAAAAAGTCAGGTAAATATTTACTTTTTGGTTTTTAGTGTGGAATTGGTTTTGTTTGTTTAAAAAAATATTTTTGAAATGTCAAGTTTTGGTTGTAAATGTTAAATGAAATCTTGATTATAAAATAAAATTCATGTTTTAATAGTTATTGTTTACTTGCGTACATGATAATAAATAAAATTTTAACTAGTTGCGGCGACATTAATGCCAACATTATGAGCAAGCGCGTAAGCCCGAAGCTAATATTAATCTGTGTAGCATGTAAAACAGCGCGCCGTTATATGATAGCGCGGGCCCACACGTTCCCGCCGATTCTCTTGGCGCGAAAACACCATTATAAAAAACCAACGACAGTTGAGGACAGTTCGACACACGCCTTCAACGCGGGCATACGAAATTCGTGATCGGTGTAAAATTCAGTTCTCGCGCGTGCTGCTTGCCCTCTTCTAAGTTAAAAACAAAAACCATTCCGATTGTATTTGTAAAATGACACATACGCGTCTGTTCTTAAAAGTCTATGATAGAAGTTATCTTTATTCCCCGTACACCGCTCAACGGATACAACGTAACTGACAACCATTACACATCCCTCATAATGATTGGGTAAATAGCGGTTAAATAAATTAGAAAATAGAGTTGAATTCTAATACCATATTAAAATTATTATAGTTTTAAAAAATATCATCCATGGAAGATTGAGCTGCAGCTGATGGAGGCGGCATTTACGAGCGGCATACTTGGGCCTAAATAGCATATACGACTTGTCAGTGAATACAATTGGTCGCCCTTCATCCCTGTATTTTTTCATTGCTTTGTACTAGTATAGGTCACTGTATTTTCTTCACGAGTTTACATGCGCTAAAGTTCGCAGAGCCTATGTTCACATTCGCCAAGTTACGCCAGCCGTATTATAACAAGAACGATATTACACAAATCATAACTAGGGTATCGATTTGTATGTATTATTGTGCCTGATGTAATATATTAGCAAGACGTAGAAAACAAACTATAAAAGTATCATTTAAGTGACAATAATTACTGTTAATTTTTTTTTGTTAATTACTTGATCTGGCAAACTTCGTACCGCTTTAGAATAAAAAAAAAGGTGATTTCTGAACGATGGGACGAATATCAAACGTTTGACATTCGAAACCAAAAAACTTCTATTTAAATTTAATTTGATTTCTGGACGACTCTTAAATTTAATTGATTTCTAAACGACGCACGAACATCAAATGTTTGACAGGTAGGAACAGTTTCTAAGGGAAAGCAAAATTGTGGTTTTTAACAAATTCCAAGCATTTTTTCATATTTACTCACCTTTTAAACCTTCCCTGGACTGCCACAAATAATTCAAAACCAAAATTAGCCAAATCAGTCCAGTCAAGTTTTAACTTGGAGAACGACTGGACTGATTTGGCTAATAATAATATCTCCTTCATCTCTTCCACTGCTTCCTATGAGGAACATAATGATATAGGAACTAGACCACTAGCAGTTCACCCCTATAGCCGGATATTTCGGCCGTACTTAAAACAATCTCGTTATGAAACGATTAGGCATCTCTTAAGTAAGAGAATCAGAATCAGTCCCTAATTTCTTTTTTCTTCACTTATAAACGTGTATTACCTGTTGTTTACCTAAGAGGAGTTACCTTATAACATTGTGTAGACAGGGATAATCGCCGGTTAGTGTCACGCCACATTTACATTAAATTTGTCAAGGGGAAACTACGTGTTGACCTTCCCGTGGCCCCACACAAGCCTTCCAAAAGTCCGGGCCTTTTTAATGGCCTGTGGTCTTCAAAGACATACGCAGCGACTAGTACTATTTTCTTATTTTTAATAAAAATAGGAGATGAACGAGAGAGGAGTATGGATTTTATGTATTTTCCGTTAAACTTTTTAATTTGATTTCATCATAGCATAAAAAACGTAATTTTTTTATTACTTTACAGTTTGACAGAAGTTTCGACACTTGCAACTGCGCTGCTGCTCTCTTAAGGGAGACTGGAACCTGGCCAATAATGCCACGAACACAATTCAAGGTTGTTATGGCGACATACTTTATACCAGGAGTGGTAGCCATCCAGTCAAGAAAATGCCCTACCACCTGGCTGTGGGTTGTTTTGTCGCTTCTTGCAAAACCCCGCCTGGCTGCAGGACTTTGTATTCTTTCTCCGTTCCTTCACGAATAGATTAGATCTTGTCTGTTTGTTCGGGATACACGTAAAAATTGATGGACCGATTTCAATGCGGTTTTCGCTAATTTTTAGACTTATCTTGGGAATCTCGCGGTAATTTTTCTGGGAATTATTGAAAATTGCCACATTAAAATAAAATTTTGGATTGCAATGTGATTTTTGTACTGATCGAAATCAGATATAATGTAATAAAATGTGTTTTACAACAGAACCTTAATAATGTTAAACTTATAACTTAAAATAATTATGGTCGAATTTCGACCTAGGCGACCTAGTGTATTTAATTAGAAGACAATTAGTAAGACAAGTAAAAGACCCTAAGTCCATTCCTTTGCTTTTCGACTGGGTCAAGCGTCTATCATCGCGTATTCAATTTGGGTGTTAGGTTCACTACATAATATACAGCGTTTAGATTAAAATTTCATCAGTGCACGATGCGCCGTGTTGCTGTGATGACGTGCCTGTTAATTATTTTATATTTAATTCTACTATCAGAGTGTTAAAACTAAAATCTTTCACAAAAAGTTGAATTTAAAATTGTAGTTATGTTGATTACGATCGCTTTAGAGACAATAGGCGCTGCTACCTTGTTCTTTGGACTGATAGACTTCTTCTGGAGTATTCTGGAGCTGATATCTTCTTATCTGATGCCGTTTTTCTTGCCAGCAGAAGTGCAATCTTTGGTCAAAAGGTTCGGAACATGGGCAGGTTAGTACTACAAATGTTTATTATTCACTCCACGTGTTGTTCACAATGAAGGTCATTTATCGTATTTGTTTATATTAGTAGAATAAATTTTCGACAACTTGCTTGTGATTTATATATTTTTTATCTTTAATATTTAAGTTTAAATAATAATCAATTTAAAGAGCTATTAAGTTTTGCTAAGCTAATATTGTAAACATGGCTTCGCTCACTTGAACTACATACACATCTATAACTCCCAAAATTCTTTAATTTTCGGTACCTATAGTAAAATTGACTCCATTTCCGTTATTAAAAATACGAAGTCTTATGATAATAGTATATTCTTATCAAGGGATGTAAAAAAAGGTAACAGCTAATCCTAAACTGGTTTTCAAATTTATATATTAAATTTGTATGGGTTATAATAAACTAAAAATTTGTCAAGCCCTTCAAATAAATAATTATGTACGCATACGACTAGTTCGCTTTATCCCAATCCCAATACGTCACCTACCCTCGTCCTTTACAGATTTTTTTTGTTGACACTTAAAGTAAACTCATTTTACAAGCTTTTATTTAACTTGCAATGGATTTAAGTTGGGGTGAAATCTTGCAAATTAATTTTGACCAACTTCCCGTTTTCCAATTGAGTTGAAATTTTGCAAACATTATGTATATCGCGTGACAATGCAATAATATGGTACCATGGAGCTGATCTGATGATGGAATCGGAAGATGACCATAGAAATCATGTACTAAACAAGATAGACCCGTCGTGTTTGGGCTCGTTTTACTAGTCTTGGTTAGCACGCTGCTGCCACATGATATCCAGGATATCAAAAGCTTATATTTAAAAACCTTTTTAAAAAGCAATTATTTATAAATATATTAATAACACCGGCCCACAAAACGGTGTATGGACCCAACTGGCTATAGATTCGGTCTTCTGGTCCATACATCCTAAAAATTTTGAAGGTGAATGTATCAATCTGACCCGAGATTCGGATTCGGCGCTTCGA
Source organism: Dendrolimus punctatus (assembly GCA_012273795.1). Taxonomy (NCBI): domain Eukaryota; kingdom Metazoa; phylum Arthropoda; class Insecta; order Lepidoptera; family Lasiocampidae; genus Dendrolimus; species Dendrolimus punctatus. The sequence continues at coordinate 20,720,914 of CM022536.1, forward strand.
AATACTTGAAAATAGGGGTCTGGTCAAAAGTATAGACCTTTTTCTTGTAGGCCAGAGTAAACAATTTTGGAAGAGCGTGGCAGGTAACTCGCATTAAGGACTTCCAGAGTAGACAAACTTCGTTATTTTTAAATTCCGGAAGCGTGCGAACAGAACGATGCGCGACGTCCCACCTGATTTAAAGTGGTTACTACCATTGCTTATGAACACTTGCAACACCAGCGGCAATGCCAACACGCTGACGGGACAGAGGGGATGGGATGTAGAGGACGGGATAGAGGAGATGGAAGAGAGGGATGTAATAGAGTGGATGAAATAGATGGGATCGCATAGAGGGGACGGGATAGAGGGGATGGAATATAGGGGAAGGGACAGAGGGGATTGGAAGTAGGAGAGGAAATGGAATAGAGAGATAGGATATAGGAGACGGAATAGAGGGGATGAAAAAGCGAGATGGGATATAAGGACGGGATCGAGGGGATGGTATATAGGAGAGGGGATGGAATAGAAAGTTAGGATATAGGGAACGCACAGAAGGAATGAGACTTAGGAACGGGATAGAAGGGATGGGATGAGGTAGAAGGCATGGGATGAGATAAAAGGGATGGGATGAGATGGAGCGGATGGAAAGAGGGATGGGATATAGGGGACGGGCAAGGGGAGGGATGTAGGGGGGAGGGATAGGAAGGGGGGGGGATAGTAATGGATGTATGAATGGGGGGGATGGGGGAAGGGAGGGGGAGGGGGATATAGGGAGGGGCAGAGGGGAAGAGATGTAAGGGACTGGATAGATGGGATGGAATAGAGGGATGAGATATAGGGGACGGAACGGAGGGGATGGGATGTAGGAGAGGGTATAGGAAACCTTAGCTTAGTTAGACCTAAGCCACTCCTATCAGAAAGGTCTGTAACTACGAAAAAACCACGTTACGTTATCGTGATTTTTTTTCTTAATTCATTGATCATTGAATGCTAACGAAAAGTTGTTTTGTTTGTACTCCCCTCTAAGCCTTTCGCGGCAACAGGAGTTTTAACAGGTATATATAGACCACTTATATTGGTGTGCACCGACTTTTAACCGGCGGTTAAAATAAAGTCGGTGCACATCAGCCTTAGACTGGTGTGTATAGATCGTTAACCGATGGTTACAATAAGATAATCGGCAAAACTATATACCTACACAGCGATTATTATACAGCCTTAGTCTTGTTTGCTAAGTGATTTCCTATTTACAAAAATACAACCGATGATTGCCTACTACCGGTTCTACTCTATAGTATCATATTTAGTTGAATATACAGTGATGAAATTTAATAAGGAATTCTAAGCACGATTATAAACATTGCACTTTATGTCCGGTATATTTGTATACGATGTAAATGAATATACAGGTTCTCAATGTAACCGACATTATCATTAAAAATTAATAGTTCCTGGATTCTAATAAATGTAATTAATTCGGTTTTATTCTTTTCATTTAATAATTGTTTACAAAATACGCACACTTTAGATAAGTTTTATAATATATTAATATATGATAAAAATCAAATTTGGCTCAAACAATTAATTAAATTAAAAATAATACCATTATACGGAAATTACATAAAATGTTTATTTAAATGAGGTCAATATTGGAAAAAAATCATAACAATAATTACTATGCATATAATATTACTAGGATATGCGCAACTACATCCACGCTTGACTTGAAATTCCCACGGGATTCCCCGGACACAAAGTACCGCAGCATTTAAAGAAGAATGTAAACTATAGCGTTAGTGAAATCTATGCCCGAGTAAGCTAATTTTTATGCACCCGAATAATTACAAACCGCTGCTGGGAATATTACTGCGGGCTACCGGGGTATAACATCACACTTTTTATTAGGCTTGTGTTTAAACGCCTACCAGAAATGCACCTATTTTACTACCAATAAATTCGAAATACCTACCAGAATGGATAAATGCTCACCAAATTGTGTTTCCAGAAGTATTGTAGAAATGAAGCTTTTTTCCTTTTAATGCTATGCCATAAAAATATATAAACGTCTTTAAAGCTAATTTCAGACCAAATATTTTACATTATCGCTAAGTCGATATTACCAATATTTTGTTTCTCCACTTCCAATTTAGTAATTTTTGCTGAGGCAAAAAAGCAAATGGTCGAACGTACAATTATTTTTAATACCAAATATAATATTGCGTTATTTTTCACTAATATTTCACTTATATATAAGATAAATAGGGAATGGTTACCAGTCGGTTCTGGCGCTTTGGTCTACACATAACCTAACCTAACCGACTGTTTAAAACTCCACATATTTAAATTTTCGGATACATACAGTCTCCTATATAAATAAATCCCGTCAAAAAACGTAAAAAAACGTCTCGGCGACAAAATTACCAGATCATTGTCGTGAATTTCAAACTTCGATAATTAATTGAATATGTATTTTTTCCACTCTTGGATTTAGGTTGGATAATTTGATTATACTTAAACTATTAGAATTGTAATTTTCGTTTGAATGTTAGTGTTTTAGTAAAAACATTGAGTGGTCATTATCCATTTGATAAGCAAAAGAATTTAAATACAAAACGTACAATTATTCTGATGATGTATATTTATTTTGGAACGTAAACATTGTTTTTAGCACTCGTATAGAGTGATTAATTTATATGAATATATATTTTATTTTGCTTAGTCTAAGGACAAAAATATTTTTGTGAGCATTTAATTGTACCATTTTATTATATTATATAATTTGCTATATATATTTAAATTGAATCTAAATATATAAATGTGATTATTTCACTAATCATATATAATATAATTAGTAAAGAAATCAAAATAGAATTCGTTTTTTATCTGGTGATTAAAATAATTCTCAGAAAAATTCCCTCGGGATTCCCAGGGCAAGAAGTAGCGTTAGTGGTCAGGTACCAGTCTCCCCTTTAGAGCGCCAGGACATTGGCAGCACGTTGGTACGAATGTTCATAGGCGACGGCAAGCGCTTTCCAACAAAGCTGAGTATACTTTCAAATGTGAGACGGTACTTCACTGCAGAGTAACTGCTCAATCTTTACTGTGCTCAAGTAAGATCTTGCATGGAGTACTGTTCTCACTTTTGGGACGGCTCTGCCAAATACCAGCTTGAGGCGCTAGAGTCGATTGAGAGAAGAGCCAAGAGGTTGATTGGTAGCGACCAGCTTGTCAATACAAGGCTCAAAGCCTAGAGCATCGACGCCGGGTTGCTAGTTTATCGGTTTTTTACAAGATTCATTTCGGAGAGATTCCCCCTACACCATTCTATCTTCGGACTACAAGGCGCTCTGGGCTACGCCATCGTTTCACAGTGGAAACGTTGCCAGTGCGTACTAAACGTTTCGCCTCCACGTTCCTTGTGCGTACCGCAGAATTGTGGAACGCACTACCAGAGTCCGTGTTTCCCGAAAAATACAATCCGGGTATCTTTAAGTCTCGTGTGAATAGGTACTATCTAGGTAAGCGTGCTCCATCTTCGACCGCATCATCGTCCGGCATTGGGCGTGATCGTGGTCAAACACGAACCTATTTAATATATATAAAAAAAGAAAAAAAAAAGATGGGGAGTCTACCTGTCTACCTAAAGAACTAAATCTCAGCACGTAACCGCAACGATGCAGCGCAAAGAAACACAAATAGCTCAAATTTTCACTTTATTCTGATACTTGTCATATCTATGTATTTAAAAATCAATTGCTCTTCGCTAGGCTCGCTAAAACTCGAGAGTGACTGGACTGATTTGGCTAATTTTGGTTTTGAATTATTTGTGGAAGTTCAGGGAAAGTTTAAAATGTGAATTAATATAAAAAAATGCTTGGAATATAGTAAAAACAACAGTATCGCTTTCCCTTAGAAACTACTCCTACCTGTCAAAGATTTGCTGTTAGTCCCGTCATTTAGAAATCAGTTAAATTAAAAGTTGTTCAGAAATCAAATTAAATTTAAAAGCGAAGTTTTTTATTTAATTTTTTTCATTTTAAATGTCAAACGTTTCGTTCGTTCAGATTAAGTTTTGACCACATTTTTTTACTAAAGTTTAAACATTCTGCAATAATCAATCAGCTTTTTCATTTATTGATTCTGAGGCAGTACGAAATTTACCGGGTCAGCTAATTCACTTTAGACCCCTAGAGCAGCAATAAGCCCACTTTCGGCTGTCATTATTGATCTATAAGTTCTAGACAATCGATATGAGCATTTCTTTGACGAAATAGTCATGTCATATGCGACTGTACGTTGTACTAGGGTCATATGTGGCAAGATGCAAACTGTTGTTATGGCAAAGCGTGACGCAAGAGTCTAACACTTATGTTACGAGAATTTGTTTAATGTTGCTATAACTTCATTGTTTGTTTTTAAGTTTACGCAAATCTTATTGGCTGTAGATGTGGACATTTTAGTGTTGATCAGAAATTTAACTATACGATGATTTGAAATATTTTTCGAAGTACTTATACAATTCTAAGTATCGATAACATTTAGCCTAGTGCCAAAGCTGCGAATCGTTCCGCGAGGAAGTTCGGCAGCGGAAGGATTGGCGCTGTACGCGGCAGAACGTTACGGAAATTCAGCTGAAGTATCATAGATTATTTAAAAAAAATATTATGAGCGTATTTAGCTGTTCTTTTCATCGTCAAACGTTCGGCAAACAGCTTAGTGTAATGTAATTTCCGTAATAAATCTTTTATTTACCTATGACTAGAGAGAGCTAGGCAAAATACACGATTTGCTTTAATTGAAATACTAATTACAAAATACTGTCTCGCATGTATTTAAAATACGAAATACAAAATAATTTTGACTCGTGTATTTGAAATATAAAATATAGTATACTATATATAGATTAAATGAATATAGTTAATATATTAACTATATAAATTTAAAATACAAATTACTAAATACAATTAACTTATATTAAAAAAACACTACGCACAAAAATTAAACGATATTATAAATCGTCGAAATTCTTGAGTGATTTTCAACTAGAGGAAAATGGCCGTCCAGTAAAAAACAAAAAGAAATTTAAGTGTATAGTTTTCGGACTGACTGTAAATTTTTTTAAGATACATAATAATATTTCCAGATTAATCCTAAGGAAACTATGGGGGAAATTTTTTATTTTTTTTATTTCACCAGAAAGTACGCTGATTTTCTCACAGTGGTGAGTTGAATTAACAACTCGCACAGCTCAATTAATGATAAACCATACTACAACACTATACTCCACGTTTGCAACATAAAAAAATCGCAGCTGTCATTTTAGTCCAGGTAATCAAAATTCTGAGAATAGTCGGGTTCTGTGTCATATTATTCAATTTAAATTTCGAATACTGGCTAGAGATGTATAATCGTGTTATGAAAGAGAAACTTCGGCGCCATTAAAAAAAAAAAATGATTTTGTAATATTTTATAAATTGAGTGGACGCAAAAAGGAAGACGGAGTCGCGTATAACTGGTTTCTCATTTCAGGATATGTTGGTATTAATAAGACACATTGCTCCTGCAAGGTTCAGATCTGTGTGTATTGCTATTTTTTCAAAAATCGATAAAAGCTGAAAGTAAAAAAAAATCAGAAACTTGTGATCTGTGTGCACCTAGGCTCATATTTAACATTCAACATTCTCTTACTGCGCAACGTAATGGGGGAACCACTGCACAGCGAGAGAAGATGTTGGAGAAAGTGGCGGCCTAGAGGCTTAGAGAGGAGGACGAGCTAGCGGACTCCTGTTGCAGACGGTGAACAGGGGGTCGAAGGTATCGCTACGCTCATCTTTTCCCAATGACATTTTGGGACCGGTGGGGTGTCCTGTTTCTAGCGGCACGCCATCGTGACGGTTTGCGTCGAGTCACGGCGGCAAATTGTCTATGACATACTCTTTGGCGCCTGGCAAAGATGTTGGCTGGCTTAAAAGCTTAATTGCCAAGCCATAAACATTAAAAAAGAGGGATGTTGGTAGGTTTAGTGAGTAGTCTACTGACTGGTATTTCACAACTCCTTCCTACTGGAAGGTATGGGCAGAGGCGGCTCCTAGAAGCCCCACAGTTCCTTCGGAGACCACCTCCGATGGCGATATAAAAAAAAGGTTCTGCAACTAAATGACTCACATCAAAAAGTTGCTTTCATGATCTGTAAGGAATGCTTCGTTGCTATTAGACTGATAGTCCCAGTTACACGTTGATTTCAAAACTTAAAATTAATAGTGTAAAGCTCATAAAAATATTAATTGCGGTATATAATGGGTTAGTGTGTTTGCAGCAATGATAGATAATAAATAAAGATAATAAAATTCGAATTAAGCAAGTAGTAAAATTTGTTGGCAACTGTTTTGTTGACATCACTACCTTTTGTCCTTTGGAAGCGGTTTTATTGCTCACAATTGTAGCTGGAAGATTTAAGAGCCAAAATTGTATATATTTAAACACTTTTATCAAAAGCCAAAAGTGTGTCAAGGCACGCTTGGCTGCCCATCAAGGGGTGTTGGTGCCAACACTAATGCCAGTCGAAATGAGAGCTTTGAGAAGTATATTTTTTTTATCACGTAGTCGCGTTTGACCAGTATCTCGCTCGATTTGCGTGGAGATATGGTCTAAGATCGAACACGCTTACCTAGAAGGTACCTATTCACACGAGACTTGAAGACACCCAGGTTGCAGGTTTCGGGAAAAACATACCCCGGCAGTGTGTTCCACGACTTTGCGATGCGTATAACAAAGGTGGACTCAAAGCACTTTATTCGTATAGGAGGTACGTCCACCATATAGCGGTGCCGCATACCAGTGCGTCTCGTTGTCCGATGATGAAAGGGAGACGGCGGGATAAGAAGAGAAGCTCCGATGCACACTCTTCAAATGTATCGAACCGACAAGCTGGCAACCCTGCGTCGTTGTTCAAGACTTTGTAATTGTGCGGTTAGCTTGAGTGATATGATAATGATATGATAGTGATATGAATATGATATGATATTATATATTACATAGCTAATTCATAAAACATTTTACTGTACACCCTGTCTTTTGCTTCTCCCTTTCTTGGTAGGCTCATAGGCTTGCTGGAAGAAAACTCTTTTAGGGTTAAGCTCGCCTTTGTCGTCACTACTATTGTATAATTTTGTATGTAACCTTTGTGTGTACAAGAATAAAGAACTTAGTTTCAAAAAATAACATCCTGAGGGGTACAAAATGAAGTCAATCAAATGGTGTTCAATTATTGTTGTTACGCCGAGAAGACAAATTAACACCTGTATTTTATTACCTTTTCGGCCTTTGGACTTCTTTTGTTTGCTTTGTGTTTAAATTTGTGATTGGAAAAACAGCTCATTGTGTATTGTAATCTTTTATGGATGTCAATAGCCAGGTGTGATTCTTGGAAATTCAGTCCACTCGTTTGAGCAGACATATTGTATTTGTACAGTATAAAGCAATACCCCAAGGCAGGGATGAGCAGTCCAGCGAGAGCTACAAGCGAAGCAAGACGTTAGTGGCGAACTGTGCGCGTGTGATTGCGTCGTGCAATGGACTGGTGGGGTACAGTTATATTTGTCCGTGGTTATACGTGTTTGTATAGTTCTATGAAGTTCTATAATAATTCCAACGGCATTTTAATTCGAGTCCTGCAACTCATAACAACATTATTATTGATCAATAATCGCTTAATCTTAAAGTAATATCTAATTGTAAGCATGACAGTGTGATTAGTCACGATTTGATATAGGCAACCGGCTTGATCAATTGAGAAATAGGCTGCGACTCAACCGTGCCAGCCCGACTGTTACTGTCACGTCTTATTAATTAGTTTTCAGGATGTATTTATCTGTTTTGGTCTGTGTTTACTTGTGGGTGACGTGTTCGTTGTCAATAACACTAGCACATAAATAAAGTGGTCTGTATGTTTGTCTAATTACACTGTACAAGAGTACAAATAAAATGCTTGCTTCAATTAGTAATGAGTAGTATGTAAGTGAAGCAGTACATTTGTCCCATAGAAAATAGATTTGTACTGATACGGCTCAGAATTTAAATTTGTACTACTTCAAATATTTTTCCCGCTATTACTGACGCGTTAAAGGTATGAGGGAGGGCGGAACGAGGACAACAGTACAACAATGCCTCTACGGATATTCGCATTACAAACAGGGATAACATGACATGTACCTACGACTCTTAGTAAAATAAGGAGACCGAGCCGATCACATCCGATTCTTAACGAACATTTCCGAAATATATTTTTTGTAAGGGACAAATGAGGAAATGCCGCTCACCGCCTCACCGGCCTCATCGCTTCAAAAGTATTGCCCCGGTACAAATCATACAAAACTCCTAGACTCATTTGAAGTGGTACATTGTGCTGGTTCAGTACAAAATTACAAATGTCATGTTACTGTTACAAGCTTATTTTAAAGTCACGACCTTCCAAACTCCATCTTTAGTACAAAAAAATATTTATACTATACTGAACCGAGAGCTACCCCATAAATAGTACTATACAACACTCGAACCCAGGGTCCGCCAAACAAAAACTATTATAAATAAAATATTTGGAAGATTCAATTTCATACAGCGCCATCTAGTTTGGCATAAAGAAACTTATACACCCACCTACACGTATTTCGATGCGCTGAATGCAAATCCGATGCTCATTTGGCTCATAAACCCAATTGAATTGGGAAAATCCCAAAAAAATATATACATATAAAAAAAATTGCATTGGTTTTAGTGGACAGGGAGAAGGCCTACCTGATGGAAAGCGGTTACCGTCGGCTACCGATATTAAGTTTGTAAAACCATGGTGGTAACAATGTACTGCCGATCTCTAAGGGGAGATTGGAACCTATGCACTAATGCCGGAACACAACTTAATGTGGTTATCGCGGCATACTTTAGACCAGGGCTGTTTTGTCGCTTCATACACATGCTGCTTGTCTGCAGTTATTTGTATTCTTTCTCCGTTCCTGCATGGATAGTATTAAAGTTTTGCGGTATTTTGCAATTTACTCGAAATTTTGAGAGCGTTCGAGCCAAACGGATCTCAGATTCGAATCTAGCGCGTTGAGAAATATTAGTCGTGAGCAAAAGGCTTACCGATGGAGGATTTATCTCCCGCGACCCGCGGTCGCCTATTTCTTTAGTACTACTTAAACAAGCCCCGGTCATAAGAAGCGGGAAAGGTAATTGGCGCACCATCTGCGCCCGGTCCCAGTCGCAGGAAGCGGAAGAGGCGAGCATCGGCTAGTCTTCTGCGCACGACTTTTACATCTGGGCTTTGGTGAAATGTTAAAATGATTTCGTTTTCCTGTGCCGGTGTAATATGAGAACATTTTTACGAGTCGACAAACCGTCTATAACTATTATGAATAAGGTGATCAGTTTTTCATATTTTATTAATCTAATGTTCCGTAATAATTTTTGATTACAAAATCAAAAAATCGTTCAATAAAATTAGTTGATTATATTAAACTGCCGAAATACGTTTTACACAAAATGTATTGACTATTCTTTAAACATATTTAGCAGCAAATTTAGCGTTGTGCAAGACGCTAATTATATTTAAGGGTGTTAAATACGTTTTGTGTTTCTTAAATAAATGTAAGCAACCTTATGCAAGTGGCCCTCAATGATTCATTTCTGTATTTTAATTAGAATAAAATACGGAACAAAAGGTGACAAAATATTTTTTTGTGATAAATATAAATTCAATATATATTCAGTATCTGTTTCAATTGCACACCAACACTATCTTTGCAATAAGATCTTGTCCATCCAAAGGATTGCTCTTAGCAATAAGGCCGCCCATTGTAGCAGCCTTTTAGTATTTCAGCTTTTTGTGTATTTTTCTCTGTAATGTTGGTGTCCAATAAATAGTAATGTTTTTTCTCAAATATCAAATTCAAAATTCATTTTCAAAAGTTTTTATTCAAAATAAGTTCCACTGGAGAACACTTTTTGAGGTTAAAACTTAATTTTATTTCCTAGTCGATGTACACCGCTTCGCAACGTGTTATTGCTGTTAAGGAGAAGAAGCGGCAAGAAACTCCCCAGCAACACGTCTAGCTAAAAATTGTTTTTCTTATATTTCTTATTCTATTTATATCTCAAGTTCTTTTTTTTAAAGTTGTATACAGAATTATGTTACAGAATGACTTTTGAAGAATTAATGGAGTTGTAGCAAACAGTGCATATTCAATAAGACAGAGCGCAATAAAAGGATTATAGAAACATTCTTATAGTTATAAATATAAAGACAAGACGTACGATTTTTTTTTGCTTTTTTTGTTTCTCGATAAAGGCGGTGAGATTCTGGGCTCCTTCTTCATCGTAACAAGATTTTCATATATTTTTATAATTATTTTGACCGGTTCGTCTTACTATTCATTTTTTAATTGTTAACTCAGGGGAATTTCTTGCGATACAAATACGGATCCTGGATACAGGGGAAGACCGCCGCTGCCTAGTGCCGCGCGCTTTGTGTGCGTGTGGGTCTCTTGCACCAAACGGCAAACGGGATCTCCTCCATTAAAAGAGGAGGCCAAACATACTACCCACTAAACTTACCTGGGTCCCTATGAGAGCATATATCTAGAATGCCAGGGATGTATAACGTAGTTTAACCCTTCTGACATCCTAGTGCGCCGATTTGGTACAAAACCCTGGGAAGCAGGGACGTACCACTTTTTATAATAGAGGTGATGCCCCGTAAACAGTGGCCCTCTACCACGGAACTATTAATTCATTTGCCATAGCATCGATTGCGTTATCACACTACTTGTTTGCAGCTTATGTCAAATTATATCCAAGAGTATGACGAATGAACGGTCGGTATAATATAGGAACCGGCCATTATTAATATAATGTCAGCTTATTTAACTTTACTTATAAGGTTGCACGCAGAAGGTTTACCGATGACTATTTACTATTATTGTATTGTATTACATACTATTACATATATATGTCGCAGAACGGCCTCGTTCTCACGACATCTCCTTTAGTTATTGCAGGTTTAGTGGGCGTCATCAGGGTAAAATGCGAGCATAAAACATAAGGCCACGGTGTATACACTTTTAATTTAGATTTAAAAGACATTTTGACATAGTTTAGACCGAGCAGCGGGTTCAGGGCACCCGCTCATTCTTCCAACTTCAATACTATCTTTAAAGTACTCCATGGTCCAACTCGACTTGTTGCCATCAACCAAATGTGCCACAAATACTCCTCAGTCTACCCAAGTAGATATTACTCAAAGTATAGAGGGTGCGTCTGACCCCGCTCTAGACATGCTCTGCTCTCATTGGTCGTTTATTAAATTACAATATTCATAACTTGTATTAGGTTAGAACGATCTTTAAGTTATAGAAACATTTAATAAATCAAATTAAATTAAATTAAGAAATTCAGAAGTAATTAAAATGTAAACAAAATATATTGTGCGTTATACATCGAGTCAACAATACATCCAATATAGCTTCCCTCCGACATATATATATATATATATATATATATATTACGATATAGACTTATGTAAAGTATAAATAATAATATAACAAATTTATTGCAACGACTATTTATGTAAACCTTTTTTGTCAACGCCACTGACCATCGACGCGTGACATTATGAGCCTGTTGGCAAATGTATAAAATTTGTTTTTAAACCAAAAAAACAGAAGGAGGTTCTTAATCCGTCGTGTAATTTGATTTTTTTTTTGCTAGAATTTTTGAAGTAATAACTTCTTATGGGAGGTTAAATCGCTTAGTAACATAACATGCCAGTCTGACTTCCCATTCTCTCATGCATATGGCCTCTGTACTCTAACCCACGCACAATATACATAACATTTAAGTAGTAACCTAAGTTTTTCTCAATTTAAACAATTTCAATATTAAATAGTTCAATTTAGAAAAGACCAAGTCACTTTTGTCGGGCGTCCCGAGACGCACATTTTTTAACAAAATCAAACTAATTACTACGGTAAGATTACAGAAGTATCATTTTATCTCTCTTTATGCTGATCTAAAACATTTCCTGCTAACCGTTGTTTGAGCTACCAAAGGTCCAGTGAAAGCGAATGACTCTGAAACGGAACAGACAGTGAAACCTATTGCAATAGAACAACCATTACACAACGTGATTGGCAAGTACAATGGCATTTCACACCACAAAAGATGACACTAGACCCACTTTTTGCTTTTCTTGCTTAGATGTTTCACAACTGATTTGAATGTACAAATTTCTTACTTGCTATTGTATTTATGTATTTGTTGGTTCAAAAGCGTATGCCAAGGTCGATATAAAGTTTTAAAGGTTTAAATATGCTTCGTTACTTATATATTCAATATACTCTTTGCTTACTTAAAACAAATTGTGCAAGTGCGTGGTGATGCTCGTACAATGACGGTTCTATTTTCAAAAATTCGTCATCAAGGAATCGCATTTTTATTTAATTTAATTAGGTTTATGGCTTGGCAGCTAGGTCTTTAAGCCAATCTTAGTTTACAATATAGTTTCTTCATTTTCTTAAGCTTATGTGTACCACAGCTGAAATGTAGGTAATCAGTTGGTGCCATTCAACGGAGTTCTTGTGACAACTCAAAAGGCCACATTTGACTATACAGTTCACATATCACACAAAAACAAATAATCATTACTCAAAAACTATCAATATCCTACAACTATTGTTCATTTTAGAGTAATTTTACACATTTTTAGAAAATAAAACTGCACAGCACGGCATCTCCTTTCAGTTCCCGCCAAAAACTCCAATCGCAGTCCACTGCTGGACATAGGGCTGCCAACTAATTTTGAGAATAATAACGTATTACATTTTTTAAATAGGGATTTTATTTTTATTTTTATGAAAGTATAGTTTTGCGTTTGCCCAATGTCTCACCTGATGTTGAGTGATGACGCGGCATAATTGTGAAATGACAGAACCCTTATTTCAATCCAATCATAATCCTAAGCATAGAAGTACATTCTAAAACTGTTGGAAAATTGCATGGAATTATGAAACGATTGGCTTTATGATTACTCAAAGTAAGGTAAATGCGGTTTTCACTGCGTCACGTTTCATATTGCATTCGAAACCCATTATGAAAACTATAATTTTGTATACAAAATTTGTAGATAATCACGAAAAGGCCATTGAATAGAATGGCCTGCAGAGAAATCGTTAACGCAAATTATGTTCATCGTAGAAATAAAACGCGAAGTAGGGGAAACAGGGGTTATTATCGTTCGTCGCTACCCGAATCAGAAAAGGATGTGACATAAAAGGGTACGCATCTTGCACCATTTGCAGTGTCCTTCGATAGCTTATTTGAGCCAGGCACCAGTATCTCACATCTTCTACTATGATTATAAAGTTTTAGACAAGTTATTTACAGCTCGTATTTAAGTATTTTGAGTAGAAACTTTTTAGTTCGTGCGAAGCGGGCAAGTTTTGCAACGTCTTTTTTTTAACGGAAACGGGTAAAGGGGGATTTGAGACATTTTGAGTATAAAACAGGAAGGAGCGAACGAATGAAATGAATGGCGCTTACAAGTATAACCAGTGCCGTAAATAGGGCGGTGCTACCAGTGCCCAGGCACAGGGCGTAAACTCTCGGAGGCGCAAGAATGGCCATACAAGGCAGGACTATTATGTTTCGGTTCGCTCCTGATTATTCTAGCTGCGCTCCTAGTGCTCGATTACAACACATAGGTAGTACCTACATGCCTGTATCATCAAAAACTGTCTGTTAAATTAGACAAAACTTCTCGCTCATTTTTTGGGCAGCGCACAAGCGTTTTTGTGTTCTAGTTCTTTAAAACAATACATTTTTCTTCCAAAATATTAGATAATTGGTCCACCAACATCAAGGTCCTTGTGCGTTATTTTATCACCCTGAATGGAATAAAGTAGGCCTCTACATAGCACTGCTCTAGCTATGGTACAGGTATAGGTATCTATAATATCTAAAAAAACAAGGGCGCAGTTATAGAAGCTCGCATAGGGCGCATAAAAGGCTATTTACGGCACTGAATATAACTTATCAAACTTAGTATGTTGGATTATCGGGCCCAGGTTTAAGCATTGAGGGTATGATGCGAGAGTAAACAGTACCCTTGAACCTTAGGCAGGGCTTACATATTTGTGCGGTTTGGAGTTGAGACATTAGGTCCGTGGGGTCCATCGGCAAAGATTTGCAAGAATCACTTTGATGCCACCCGTGATAGAAGGCTGGCTCATATTTCGCCCTTACTTTTCGAAAAATGATTCAAGTAACAAATAGTGTATAACAAGAGATTTTTTAGCATCTTAATGCCAAGACATCCCGGTATTGAGACTAGATATATATAAAGTTTCAACAAAATCGGTACCGTGGTTTTTCGTGAAAATGCATAGACAAACTAACGTCAGAGTAATAAATGTTAAATAAAATACCGCGCTAAAAACCGTTAAAACGTAGTTTTTTATGTGTACTAGACGCGAAATTTAAGAAAATTGTAATGGAACTATTTTCACATTTATAATATTATTATGCATTATGTAAAGTTTGTCATAAATATAAATAATAGTTAATTTAAAAAAATGGCTTTCAGTGGTGACTGGGGGGACGGATGGTATCGGCAAGCATTACGCCTTGGAGCTTGCCAAGAGAGGTATCAACGTGGTCATCATCAGCAGGAACATCGATAAATTGAATTCAGTCGCGTCAGAAATAGGTGAGATATATAACAGATAGTGCCTTATTCGCTGTTTAGGGTAAGGTAGCTATTTTATATTAAATTAAAACTATTTAAAGACGTCATATCATCATTGTATGTTATTAGTCATTTGTCTCAGAAACTCAGTGGTGGTGTAGTCGTCGGCGTCTGCCGACGACCTCACACTTGGGACTCAATTCTGCATTTGCTATCTCGTCAAAATCGCCGAATACTATGGTCTCAATCGTTTGCCTTACTTCGGTATTCTATTATTGCCAATGGCGTGCCACGGGCACGCCACTCTACCTTTATAAGTATTTTAAACTCCCGAAATAAATGTTTAAATTTTTAGTAGCTTTTCAATATTTATTTCGGCTAACGCCTTATCTGCTCGCGGTAATACCATTTTGTTTCTAATATTATTCTACCAATATTGAGAAGATATTGTGGATTTAGTAGAATACAAATTTTTGATACTATCACAAAGGAATCGTACACTGAATATCTTCTCAACGCCAGGATAGTCAATCAATCAATCAAAAATCATTTATTGAGTAAAAATATAATTCACAAATTTCTGACTCATTGGTCCCCAAACTAGGTCGACCTGTATCTCGGGGACCTCCTTCCAAGTGATACAATTCTGATTGTGAAGTTATTGTTACATTCATTTAAAAGAAAAAAGTATGAAATGTATGAATGCGTGCGTGTGTGTGTTGTGTGTTTGTGTGTGTGAATGTGTGAAATATAATATTGTAAAAGCAGAATTGGGCCCCTGATGGGGTGTAGCCAAAAAGGGTTTAGAAAGTATACTAGCTGTCCCGGCAGACGTTGTTCTTCCCTGACGAAATTAAGAACCCGATTGTAGCGCCACCTACCGGGTCCAATTGTGAATCCAAACCATTCCCAATCCACCTGAAAACACACCCACACAAATTTAATCGAAATCGGTCCAGTCGTTTAGGGGTTCTGTCTCATACACACGCACAGAAGTATTTAAGAGAATATTAAAAGTTTAGTTATTAGTGTAACGCAGGCTTCGCCAACCAGGCAGTATTTCTTTGGAACTCTTTGCCCACAGACGTCAAAAAACTTAAACCATTTGCCATATTTCAAAATTCACTCAGGAAACACTGTTATTCTTACATAATAATATAAATAATATAATAATTTAATTTGTTATAATTTAATAGTTCTTAGTTTTAAATTTTAGATTGTAATTGTGATTCTCTATGGATATTTTTATTTCTTGAAGTAAAGAGTTGTTATTATATGTCTCTCGAGTCCACGAACTTTTGGAAGGCTTGCCTGGGGCTACGGGAAGGCCAACGCGTAGAGGCCCCTTGTCAAATTTAATGTAAATGTGGCGTGACAGTGGCCGGCGATTATCCCTGTCTACACCATTTAATAACGCACCCAAGGTTAAATCCGGGCATTGTAGGACTATTATGGGAAATGAGGACAAAAAAGTACCGGGCTATTAAGGTGAACTGCTAGTGGAACTAGGGGTCTGGGAATATGGGGACTATGGCGTCTGCCCGTCGCAATGTTCGGGGACATGGAAAAATGGACAGATGATGAATTGCCACTTCCTGCATGGGCCCCAAAAAATGCCATAGAAAACAGGGGCAACATGGGTGTGAGTGCCTAAGGGGTGTAGAGAGGCGGGCTGCAGGTTCTTCTTCTACTTCTGACGTGATGCCATATATCACTTCCATCCGTGGAGCTTGAGTCTTAGTTCTAGCGATCTGCACTCCGTGCCGGCTGGTTGAGGCAAGCACGGAGGTGGGGGCCTAGCTTTGACCCCCGGAGTCGGGTACGAGGTGTCGCTACTCACTTAGGCTTCGCCACAAAGCCCCCTTGCGGCGAAATAATAAGATAAATATAGACTTATTATTATAGTTTACTATACTTTAGACTTTAACCTGTTGTCTATTGTATGTAATGTTTATTCTTTTTTCATCATTATAAGAGTAATAATTCAGATAATTTAAGAATTTCCTTTAAGTCTGGTTACCTGGAAAAGATCGCTTTTAGCAATAAGGCCTTCTGTTTACCAAGTAACTATTGTCTTTCTCGTCTCTTTCAGAGAAGGAGTACAATGTAAAGACGAAAGTGGTGGTGGCAGACTTCAGCAGTGGGGCTGCAGTGTACACACACATCGAAGAAGAACTTAAGGATATCCCCGTAGGCATACTAGGTATGTCGCTGAATTCACCAGAGTTAAGACAAAGAAGTTATCTGTAAAATAGCAACAACACTCTTAAAATAATTATAAATAGCCAATGTCCGCTACACGTTTAGGATTATGAATGTTTTGGAACGCATGAGTGGTTATATTATATTGTTTCCGAAAGATGTGTGAGTGAGAAGGATAGATAGTGAAAGAAAAGATAAACAATTAACGATGATGGAATGAAAAGACAACAGACGGTCAAATGGTAGCGTGGGTAGAGAGCTCGACCTGTGAAGAAGACTGAATGCTAATAAGAAAATGTAAAGAAGATTCAAGATTAGTTTATCGAAGTGAAACAGCGTTACTTAAATCACCTCCACATACATATTTGTGTGTACCGTCGTATCCGAACATAAAATGTAGACTTGTCAACAGCTTATTCCAAAATTGTCTCGGGATCTTCAATTCGCGAATCTTATTCATACACGATTAGTTGATGTCTGTTTCTGTTAATAAATTGAAATACATATTGTATTCCAGTAAACAACGTGGGTTGTCAGTATGACTACCCAACGTTGTTCTGCGAAGTGCCTCCAAACAAGCCCTGGGAGCTGATCAACGTGAACGTGGGTGCCGTGACTGCGATGACCAGGATGTTGCTGCCTGGGATGGTGGCGAGGGGAAAGGGTGCTCTGGTCAACGTGTCGTCTGGCGCCGAGCTCCAGCCCTTGCCCTTGATGGCAGTTTACGCTGCTACTAAGGTAATTCTGATTTTGAAAGTACTGTACGACAATTTACCTAGGAGGCACAGTAGTCTGTTTTGAGCGTTAGCTGATTGACTCGTCAGTTCTTGTGTCTTTAATTCAACTATAGAATAGTACCTTCTCCCGATTATTCGGATGGATTTTCTTTCACATTCCTCTATTCTGTCATACGTCCTCTGTTACACCACAAACCACCATATCATCCTTCTCACAAACAACCAACTTATTTTTGGTTTACTGTTATATACAGTTGTAGGTGTATATTCTAGTTTAATTAAATTTCCGTCAGTGGCAGTATTGGTATGGACCCAAGAAATGCTTTTGTAAATGCTTCTTCATTATTTTCATTGCCATTCATTTGTAATTGTTAACAATTGGATGATTACTTCTTTCTTATTCGCAACGGTCAAACGGAGAGATATTTAGTGATCCTCCTGTTCAAATCTAAGTTTGTTAGTGTTTAGTTAGTTATTTACTACAGCTTCGGAAGTGATTTAAAACGATACTATAAAGATTACAGATAAAAAATGATAAATAGTTTAGAAAAAAACTAAAAAACACGCTTTCATAAAAAATCCAACTAAAAAACAGAAAATAAATTTCGTTTCTGATGAATGGGGTCTTAAAAAAAAGCGTGGGGTGTATTCAAAGTGCTTTTTCAAGATATTAAAGAAGAAAAAGCGTTTTGAAGCGTGTTTTTTTAGTTTTTTTCTAAACTATTATTTATTTTTCATTTTTAGTTGATTTTTTTAAATGTTTTTAAATACAAGCTTTTGAGATCCTGCATATCATGTAGCAGCAGAGCGCTAGCCAAGACAAGTAAAACGAGCTCAAACACGGCGGGTCTATCTTGTTTAGTACAGGAGTTCCTATGGCCACCTTCCGACTCCATCATCAGATCAGCTCCATGGTACTATATTATTGCATTGTCATCGACCTTTGACAGGTGTGCAAAGTTTGAATTAAATCTGATCGTTCAAAGTAGGACAAAATCGAGCTCAAAGTGGTCGGTTACAAATATACATACATACATACAGGTGAAGCTAATAAAAGCGTGTTAAAAATTAAGTAGAAGCATTAACTTTGTTTGTTTCACAAAACAAATATCAAGATATCGTCCGCGATTTGCATAGTCAGAAATCTTCATGAAAACCCTAGCATGAATCGGTATTGAATATCGCTTACTTGAACGAGTCTTTAAAAAGACTTCCATGGTTTATAAACCCTATCTTAAACTGCAAGAATATCGTACACATGGAAAATTACCTTATTTACATACTTAGCTAGTAATTGTTTTTAGATTTCCACAATCGTGTTAATGCTCCATCGTTTGGAACTCTATAAAATGTTTATTAATTCCAGGCATATGTAGCAAGCTTCACGCAGGCGATCCGGGAGGAATATTCCCAAAAGGCATCCACGTTCAGCATCTCTCACCGATGTTCGTGTCGACGAAAATGAACGCATTCTCCCAAAGAGTAATGGACGGCAATATATTAATACCCGATGCACCTACTTATTCAAAGAGTGCCGTAGCTTTATTGGGTAGAATAACGAAGACGACAGGCTACTGGTCACATGGGATACAGGCAAGTAACGTAATTTTACGTAATAGAGCTATGCTGGGATTAATGTCTTGATTACTGCAGGTTGGGCTTGCTCGATCGATGTTTCGTATGGTCTCCCTCTCGCCAGGCCGGCGGCATCGGAGGATCGTGCACACGATCTCAGCGCCGTAGGCTACGGCGTGCCGACCAGCGGGAACCGGATCCGCCGCACATTAGGCCGGAGAGGAGGACGTGCGCCGATCCGCGCCCCCTCTCACCTCAACGGTGAGGTAGAGGAGCCGGAGACCAGATCTCGGCTACCAATGGTGAGGCAGCCGCAAGGGGCCGCCGCCGTCCGGGGTGGTGAATGCGCGAGCGAGCCACAGCCGGACAAGGACGCTCGGATCGGACAGGGTTTAGTGGTATCCCTAACCGTGCTGCTCTCCCCATCCCTGTGCCACCCCGACCTGCGATCCCACATACGGCCGCGACCTTTCCCCTCGCGCGCCTACGATCCTCATCGATTCCCTGTATAAAAAAAAAAAAAAAAAAAAAAAATGTTTCGTATGGTGAATGAGAATTCCTATGGCCTACTTTCCCCTTCCTCCTATCCTATCGATATTCATAGATCCACACCTAACCTCTTTTACTGTCTTATGTCTCTAACCCAACACTTCTATCCCATCTTAAACGCTGGCAAACCAGAGCTAGTTTACAATATGGTTCATCTAGACGCTATACTTAGTCTAGTACTGAATAGTCAAGTTGAAAGAAAGCGAGCCGTTCTTTTTGGACAGAAAGTCAATTTGCTATTTATTAGATTGATTCTGTTGTAAGTACCCAACAATTAGCGCAACTAGTTACTAGGCAGGCAGTGTTATCGTGTGAAGTATTCTTGCTTTCTGATTTTTGTTCAGTTCGAGCATTATGAGCAAATGTCTGAGAAAAAAATTCTCTACGAAGTATTTGTAAATGTGGAATTCGTAACCTACTTTATATCTTTCTCACGGCAACGCATTTGAGAGGATTTTGATGAAATACAATGCAGATATTTTTAAATCGGGAATCTAGTATCAGTGCAGGCTGACAAACTCTGGAATGCGTTGCCTCTTACTGTCAGAGAGGCTAAAACATTATCTACATTTCGGAACTCCCTTCGCAAGTACTATCTGCCTTTAAATAAATATGTCTCATATATAATCCATTTACTTATTTATCTATTGTAATATATATTAATATGAAGTGCTTGTCACGTATAATGTTAGCAAATATGTTTATCTAGATTGTTTTGTATATATACTAGCTGTCCCGGCAGACGTCGTCCTGCCCGGTAAAAATAGGGGTTTATCGTAGAAGGGTGCAAATTGAGGATTGTATGTATTTTTGTATGTTGTATCATAAAAAAATAGAAATTAAAAATTTTGTCTAAAAAATAAATAAAAAAAATTAGGGGTGGACTACCCCTAACATTTAGGGGGATGAAAAATAGATGTTGTCCGATTCTCAGACCTACCCAATATGCATACAAAATTTCATGAGAATCGGTCAAGCCGTTTCGGAGGAGTATGGCAACGAAAACTGTGACACGAGAATTTTATATATTAGATATATATTACTATTATATTTATAAAATAGTGTAAGTATGTTCATTTAAATTGTGCAGTCCTATCTTTTTCTAGTCCACCTCCATCGCCAGATTAGTTAAGAATTTCTTTCAAGCTAAGTTGCCTGGAAGAGATTGCTTTTAGCGATAAGGCCGCCTGTTGTCTTGCTAAGTATGTAATTATGCATTTTGTTTTTTTGGTGAGCAGTAAAGTGTTATCTATCTAGTAAAGAGGCAGTCAGGCCCACTAGTGGAGAATGGTTACTGTTGTTTATACATATTTGAAACACCAAAGGTGTTACCAATGTGATCTGAAACTAAGGCCGGATAACAACTCAAGGTTGTTATGGCAGCATACTCTAGACCAGGTTGGTGGCCATCCTGACGAGTGAATACCCTACAACCTGGCCGCAGGATATAGTATACTCCTTTGGTTCGTGTTCTTCTAGCATTTATTTATATTTTTTTCAGTACGCTATCACTTCCATAGGACCATGCTGGATCAGAATGAAGATTGGCGGAATCCTTAACAGACAGTTTCGATACGAACATGAAATGAATAATAAAGTTAAAAGTAATTGATGTCAAGCGCTTAGAAAAGTAATATCATTAAGTTTTTAAAGAAATGTTCTTAGATTTGGAAAAAGTCTATCTTATGGATGTCGATATAATAAAAGTTTTGATGTGGAATAAATTTTTATACCAATATATTCGTTAATTATTATTTCAACAGGCTATTATTTTTATTATAATTCCATGCAGCTCACGGAAACCAGCAAACTTTATTGGTGATAAACACGTATATTATGTGTATGCGTGAGATCAAAAACGGTTCCTTCCATTTTGAACAGTTCCTTGGAACACTCCATTATATAATACAAATGGTAGAATACACAGAGACGTGAAGTCTCTCCACAGACCACGCGTATTTGGACCGTCTGCAAGTACGGGACCGTTGAGAACACAAACCACACGAAGGTGCATATCGTCCAGTCCACGGGATTAAATTGCTAAGCACCTTTAACCCAGCATAAAAAAGTACTCTATATTCGGCATCACTTGGGTATTGTAAAGCATAAAGCGTTGCCGGGGTGTGAAATACTGCTTGGACCGGTTTAACATTCCCAATTTCTTGGTGGCATGTTTTGCCTTGCCTTCAAGGCCTCTGAACTACACGTCAATGTCACACCGAAGAATCCGATTTTCTTAGAGGTGGCAATGTGTGTTCCTTGAATGTAAAGCGCATATACGAATGGGACTTTCTTGGCAGAGAATATGCAGACCTGTGTCTGTTCTGTTCTCCCATTCAGAAACTTAGAAATTCTCTACTTCAGACATAAGTGTAAGCAGACTTTTATCCACAAAATTAAATGATTAAGGGACGGTCACACGTCGTCAGTGCTGTCATCCCGTCAGAGTCGTATACTACCTCAATATGCATGCACATAGCACACGTTCAACCACGTATAAAGGCCGTTCGCTTTCGTCAATTGCAAGAACTATTTAAAGAAGCATATTGGCCAATCGAACAAGTTTTAAATCCCAAATTTATAGAGGGGTTCTATTTGTTAATGATTCGACTCTCACTCATGTTTTCATTTAGAAAAATACCAGACTTTAAGTTCTAAATATTTTAAAGTTGTTAATAATAAATAATTGATATTAGCAACATCTAGCCGATAAGTTCAAATAAACCATTAAGGTAAATACTTAAAAGTACTTAATATTTTATTTAACTACTAGAGTGGCGCCGGTAAATCGTGGCCCCTAATTCAAATAAATAATAATGTTGAGGTTTGTAGACTCTTTTTAAATTAGTTTAAAAAAGGTTCTAATTGCATCATGAATTACACATTTTACCTAGCATATAAACCTCGTGTTAATATTATGAATAACTGGGTAAGATGTTAATAGTTTTCAAGCATACATTGTAATTATGTCATTGTTTAAGTACTTGTTACCATTCAGCACATTTGTTTATTATTTTAAAAAATGTGTAATTTAATTATCTATTATATTTTTTATTTCTTTTTTAAACCTGTTTTCTTTCTTTTCCTTTTTCGAAACCAACTAGAGACGGCGTAGTAGTTCATTTTCTCTTCTTATGGAGGGAAATTAACTAATATTTATTTATCTTTAGCCACTACGCTACCACGACTTTTCGAGTTAGTAGATCCAATGTATAATGACGAACAACCTTCATGCTGATGAAGTTACATACGAAGTGGTAATGCCATTTTAGAAAAATGCTTAAGTAAATCAAAACTATTTATATAGGTACAATGTACCATAGAGATAATAGAAGACGATCACAGAGTACTTTATATATACGGGTAAAGACAATCTACTCTGTGATAATAACGTGACAGAAGATTTAATAAAATTATTGCCTTTATTATTATTGGAAAGTATTTAAAATGTCGTATAGACAAAGTATTAGTAATGGTTCGAGACACAGCAAAGGTTATTCCAATAAAGATGCCGAGTTTCAAAACTTCGTAAGACAAAATGAGGTAAGAAAAGGGTCTATTATTACTCAAGTTGGTATAATTACAGCCGCTTGACTAGCATGAGAAGATACTCTCCTAGACCTAGTCGGTTCATAATCTGATTTTAAGCGTTAATGATTTCTTGGTAATCGTCTTCACCGGGGCTTCTCGAGACAGTAAGCATGGTAGGCCTACGACGACAAAATTTAGGGGCGGCCAAAATGCTTGCAAAAACGCTTAAACTACTAAAGCCCAAAAAAATTGTTTTTCAATAAAACAATTTTGTAGTAATTAAAATTGTATTAGTGTTAATGTATTGGCTCAAATAACTCATCTGGTTAACGAAATTTACTTTTTCAATTTTGCCAATGGCGGCAAAAGTCCTAGTACAGGACCTGATCTTAGTACCTACGGTATTGTATATACCTACCTATTTTTTTATTCTCGGCATGAGTTCTGTTTTTGATAGTGGCATCTTTAACTATAAATAACAATGAGCAAAAAATACTGTAGAGACTTACGCTAGTGTATAATAATAATGTGCTCAAATTATTTGCTAAACATTTTTCCACAAGTGAACGAAACGCTTGAGGAAACTGGCATAACGATATCAGAGAAAAGTAAAATCTTAACTCATTTAGAAATTTGCAAACTCATATTCCATTGTCTATCAACTGACACTAGTCCTGTGTTTTGTATACAACATGGATACGTCCACACCCTAAACCTTTGCATTCTACGATAGATAGAGTATCCGGAATGGTGGTCAAAAGACCGCTTCGTGCGCTGGTTTATGAATATCGGGGACGACATATTGTGGAACTGCTTCATTTGCATGGCTGCTCTCATGGGTATCTTTTGGGTGGCTGCTGAGCTTCAAGGACCATACTTCGAATCTTTAGATGTGCTGTATAACGTGGCCTACATAGTTCATATCGTCGGAGTCAACTATTGCTATTTTTCGATTCGAGGAACGCGAATGTTAATTTTCGGATCATTCGTGAGTATACTTTCAATTCCAACTGCCTCTGAGAGCTCTGAGAACATAAGTGGTTAACAACATGAAGTTGGCTAGAGGTAACAATGATTGTCCAGATCCGATCTCAAAAGTATCATTACGGACTAATCAACTTAGCCTTAGGCAGAGAGTATTACTCAATGCACCTATCGTCAATAGCACCTACAGGCAAAACGCGTTTATCATATGAAGCTCAAATTCTTTTAATGAAATAGTAAACTCAAATCTAGATCTCTATTGCACAACTATAAATTATGTTAAGCGCCATTTGGCTTAATTATTTTTTTTTGGATAAAAGAAACAGCTGTAAAGTTTGTCCTATTAATATCCCTCGATATCGTGTATCATATGTTTTTGATGATATGCTTTTTTTCTTTAGCAATAGGTGAAGGCTTATTGCCAGCATCTTTTAAAAAATATTATTGTTACTATATTTTCGTATGTTTAAGACTGTATCCTTCCTAAAATAAAATAAGCAAATGAGATTCTCTCTAAGCTGTAAAAAAACTATATCTTATGGCGCTTTTACTTTTTGCAAAAATAATGATTGCAGTTAGATTTCTTAAAGGTGATTCAATAATAATTATCCTCTTATTCCTACCGGGTACGCTGTTTAGACTTCTGATGACTTCGGTCTTATGCGACGCATTGTCTATGATAAAAATGTTATCTATTATCGTTTTCAGTTGGATTTCTAGTAGACTTAATATCATATTCTCATTACATAAGCAAGCAAATGGATCTTAAACTTCTCTGTTATTATTTACGCTTGCACAGACCATTCCGATATCTATGTAAGTATCAAAGTATAATTAGTATTTTTGTTATTTTATTTTGATTTTTCATTGCAACCTGCTACAGGCTAAAACGTAAAGCTTGGTTCGAACTGACGAGTTAAACCTTTATTATTGCTTGGACAGACAATTTTCAATTAAGGAATAACTAGTCGATTATGTAAATGTAAGAGATGACAAATTTATATTATTCACAATTATTATTCACAATTCACAATATTATTCACAAGTTAACTAACTGCTTAAATATTGCAAATGCCTATGAAATCAAAATAAAATAAAATTAACTTGAAGTACACCACGAATTTCAATATTAATATTTATATCTTCAACTTGATAGGGGCACTCAACGATTATAATTTGAAAGGAAGCGTTCTTGGGACAACATTGAAGTATTGCTATATATTTCTGGTGTTGCGAATCACTTGGGCGCTGGTGTGGCTCAACATCGATAAGGTTTGTTTCAAGTAGAAATCTTAGAAACAATTGGTAATGCACTAGACAAACTAGCACGCAAGGAGGACTTTTTTATAATAAGATTAGATTCCTTGTAAATACTTATTCACACGAGACTTGAAGACACCTGGAAACATGGAATTTGGTATCGTATAGTATAGTATAAACTAACAATCAAGCGTCGACGTTTTTTCTTCGAAGTAGAAGTCTGTTTCAGTTCAACTTTGAGTAGAAAGACATTATCCCTTAGAAATTCTGTCTGTATTCAACAGTTGGAAAGAGAATACTCTGAAGAGTTGTCTCAAACCCGTCGGGCTTTGGATGCAGTTCAGCCGGAACATAAACTTAATTCAGCCTCATTCACAACTCTTTGGACGGGTCAGTTCCTAAGTGCGGTCTACATAGTCAACAAAATGTTCATTCCCATTGGGTATCTATATAATTTATTATATATTTGTCATATTCCTTAATAAAGTTTCCTCTCTTTACGAAATTGTCGGACGCCTGATACGGGGACATGACATACTATTGTACGGACCTCTGTAATGAATTTTATAGTTTGACATCCGTGCAAGAACTGTGAAAGAATACTAATTTAAATGGCAACCAGATGGTCGTATAAGGCGACAAAGCAAACCACAGCCAAGTGGTACGGCATTGACAGGGCCGAATCTAGGGAGAAGGAACGGGGGGTGGTAAATTCTGAAGGCGGGCAATTCAAAATTCATAGACCACTGAGACGTACAGTAGGTACTTTAAGGACATAAATTACTTCTTGAGAGGCGTGAAGCCTTAGGTTAAAAGGCACAGACGCACGTGGGTTCATTAGTGGATCTGATGACTTAAATGATGATGATGATAAAGGTAAAAAATATGGGTGAGCGGGGGCGGTATTTCTCAGTTTTTGTCCCCCCTCGAAAAAATTAAAGATCCGCGGCTGGACATTTACTCGTCTAGATGGCAACCATTCCTGGCCTAGAGTATGTCGTTTTTCGGTATGTTGTAGATGTCCATAGGCGACGGTAACCACTACCCATCGGGTGGGCCGTAAGTCAGGCTTTGTGCTGTTCGCCAGAAATATAAACAAGTCATAGGTCGCGTACAGCGTCCCGCTGTATGCAGCTTACGGCGTTTGTAGCATACCACCGTCTTATTCATAACTAGGTTTCACCAGCAACTTCCTCCACGAATACGCAGTCTCTCCGAAGACTAAGAGATTCTAAACCGCCTGTTAGTATGGGATTATCGACTATACGAACGGCGCGTTGCTGGATGGAGTCGAGAGGGGAGTCCTCACTTATACATTACAAAACTATTGTAGTGGATGAACTTACCACGTTTAAGTCGTAGATAATTTTATATTATATTTGCTTGAAATGTACCATGATCCTGGTTACCACAAGCTCAGGCTTTCAACTCAATTATTTGCTTACATTTATAGTATTTCAATTTATTTCTATTGGAAGCATTTGTAATAAATAAAACTTATATTTTTAACCTAATTCTCATTCGTAAACAACAGCCGGTCAAGTTCAAGGTCAGCCTTTTGGCATTTGACTTTTGACGTTTGACAAGTGCTAGCGTATAGAATACTTAGCAAAAACTTTCTTTTAATCTACGGTATGTTTTCCATTCATGTTTAAATAATAATTTCTAATCATAAAACAAATTACATATAAATATCTATTTCAATTTCCTTATTTATTTAATTTTTCAGCTACATCATATTCAATTTTGTTACTCAATGCCTATATGCCTCTGTTAGCCAGGACGTACAGATTTGACCAACCAATGAGAGACGAGTATAAAAGTCGCTCTCATTGGTGGGAATTCAAAAATAAAAGTAGACACCGTTTTTGAATTGAGTTAGGCAGAGACCATTTTGTACGACAGAAAGAGACTTACAAAAAGTGAAAATAAAAAGCCAGTTTAAGATCAAAGTTATATTTATTCAAGAACCTTACATCACAATAATAATATCATAGTTCACTCTTCATTGGTGACCACCGACTTAAAGAACAAGGCAAACAAATACAATGGATGGTAAATATGAAACAGATGAAACAGTGTGCAGGATTGGGGTAAGATTGCCACCTTTTTGGCCAGAAGAGCCAGCTTTATGGTTCGCCCAAGTGGAGGCACAATTCGTGTTATCCGGTATAACGGCGGATGCTACCAAATTTTATCATGTTATATCTCAGCTTGACCACAGGTATGCAGCAGAAATTAAGGATATTATTACATCTCCCCCAGCAGAGAACAAGTTTGGGAAATTAAAAACCGAACTTGTTAAGCGTCTCTCCGCCTCACAAGGGAAGAGAGTGCAACAACTCCTTATGCATGAGGAATTGGGAGATCGGAAACCGTCCCAGTTTCTTCGCCACTTGCAAGCGTTGGCAGGACAGAGTCTACCCGAGTCATTCATGACCTCACTATGGTCAAGCCGCCTTCCTGTAAACATTCAGACTGCAATAGCGTCACAGCCTAACTTACCACTCGAATCTGTTGCAGATTTAGCAGACAGGGTTCACGAAATAGCCCCACCATTACCTATGGTGGCTAGCACTAGTTCTAGCAGCGAAATAAGCGAGCTCACCCGGCAAATGGCAGAGCTGTCGCGACAGGTAGCTTCCCTCCAGAGTCAGGTACGCTCAAGGTCTCGGTCTCGCTCATCTGAGAGATATCAGCGAAAGCCGGCCGCACGTAGAAGGTCATCAGATCGGTTCAATAAGAATTATTGCTATTTCCACAATTGTTTCGGGAGTAGAGCTCGCCGATGCCAACCTCCCTGTACTTACGCGGGAAACGCCTACGGCAGTCGGTATTAGCGGCTAACGACTGCCTTACAAGCCCCCGCCGCCTCTTCGTGACAGATCACAACACTAAATTGCAATTCCTTGTGGATACAGGCTCTGACGTTTGCGTGTTCCCTCGATCTGCCATCAAGCAGCAACGCAGCAGGACAGAGTACCAGCTCTTCGCAGCCAACGGGAGTACAATACACACATATGGTTGGATGGAGCTGAAACTCAATCTAGGCCTGCGACGTGCTTATACATGGAAGTTTGTTGTTGCCGATGTCAGTAAGCCAATAATCGGAGCAGATTTCTTAAGTTTTTATAATTTATTAATAGATCTTAAGAATTATCGACTTATTGATGGTCTTACTCAGCTTTCCACAATAGCGACATCTGCCGCGAAGACTTCGGCTATTGCTTCCATTAAGGCAGTAGGTGGAGGTTCAGTGTACCATAAGCTGCTGCGTGAGTACCCAGACATAACTAGACCTGCAGGTATAAAAAGTCACAGTAATCATAACACGGTACACCACATCCGCACTATTCCAGGCCCACCTATCTCTGGTCGCCCACGCCGGCTACCACCAGATAGGCTCCAAATTGCCAAAAAGGAGTTCGAAGCAATGCTGGCAGATGGTACAGCACGTCCATCAGAAAGCCCTTGGGCATCTCCCCTCCACCTTGCTCCGAAGAAGGATAATGGTTGGCGTCCTTGTGGTGATTACCGGGCACTGAACGCCAGAACTATACCCGACTGTTACCCAATCCGACATATACAGGATTTTTCCCATCAACTGGCCGGCAGTAGGATATATAGTAAGGTAGACTTAGTTAAGGCATACAACCAAATCCCTGTGCACCCAGACGACATACAGAAGACAGCAATTACAACACCATTTGGGTTATTTGAATTTCCATACATGACCTTTGGGCTCAGGAATGCTGCACAAACCTTTCAAAGGTTCATGGACGAGGTGCTCAGAGGCCTGCCATTTTGCTATGGCTATCTTGATGACATCCTTTGCTTTTCACAATCTGAAGACCAGCATGTTGACCACTTAAATAAATTGTTCCAGAGGCTGTCTGAATATGGCATATTAATCAATTCAGCTAAGTGCGAGTTTGGCCAGTCGAAAATCAACTTCTTGGGGCATGAAGTCTCGGCAGAAGGTGTACGTCCCCTACAGGAGAAGGTGCATGCAATAAAAGAGTACCCACCACCCAAAACTGTCAAGGGCATGCGGCGGTTCTTAGGTATGTTCAATTTCTACCGCCGTTTTATACCTAACGCAGCCAAAATACAGGAACCTCTAAACGCTGCACTGTCAGGCCCGAAACGTAAAGGGTCTAAAGACCTGCTTATGACACCGGAGATGATAGCAGCCTTCAACCTCTGTAAGACCAGCTTACTGAGGGCAGCTCTGCTAGCACATCCAAACCCAGAAGCCGAATTGGCCATTCACACCGATGCCTCAGACTCAGCGATGGGGGCAGTACTTCAACAGAAGACTTCAGACAACACCTGGAGACCATTAGCCTTCTTTTCCCGCCGCTTGTCCACAGCACAAAGGAAATACAGTCCTTATGATCGGGAATTACTCTCCATCTACAAAGCTATCCGCTACTTCAGGCACATGGTCGAAGGTAAACACTTCACAATATTCACAGACCACAAACCCTTATCATATGCTTTCCAACAA
Organism: Dendrolimus punctatus; assembly: GCA_012273795.1. Classification (NCBI taxonomy): domain Eukaryota; kingdom Metazoa; phylum Arthropoda; class Insecta; order Lepidoptera; family Lasiocampidae; genus Dendrolimus; species Dendrolimus punctatus. The sequence continues at coordinate 20,750,978 of CM022536.1, forward strand.
AATAAAGATAAGTGTTCACCCAGACAATTTAGATATTTGGACTTCATCGGCCAGTTTACAACAGATGTCCGCTATGTACGTGGAAAAGACAACATAGTGGCTGATTGCCTGTCACGAGTTGAGTCATTAACAGAGAACATTGATTTTAATGCACTTGCACATTCTCAGAATGAAGATTCTGAACTGCAAGAGCTCCTTGGCTCTTCCAGCCTCAAGTTAAGAAGAGTGAAAGTGGAAGGCTCACAGAACACACTATTTTGTGATGTATCCATGTCAACCCCTCGGCCTTATATTACAGCACCATTTAGAAGACAAGTGTTTAACATGCTTCACAACTTGAGCCACCCAGGGTCTAGGGCCACTGTTAAGTTAATCACTCAGCGCTTTGTATGGCATGGGATAAGGAAAGATTGCAGAAACTGGACTAGAGAATGTATTGAATGTCAGAAAAATAAAATTTCCAGGCACACTGTTTCACCAATACCATCTTTCCCGGTTCCAACTGAACGCTTCGCACATGTCCACATGGACATAGTAGGACCATTACCTGTTTCATCTGATTACAGATACTGCCTTACAGTCATCGACAGGTTTACACGTTGGCCTGAGGCATATCCTTTATCAGATATCTCAGCTGAGACATGTGCCCGCAGCTTCATAGCAGGCTGGGTATCTCGCTTTGGTTGTCCGCAGCGCATCACTACAGACAGAGGCAAACAGTTTGAGAGTAGCCTCTTCCATTCCTTGGCTGCTATGCTCGGCAGTCAGCACCGTCCGACGACTGCATACCACCCCACTTGCAATGGTATAGTTGAACGCCTACATCGCCAGCTAAAAGCGGCTATCAGATGCCATACTGACACCAACTGGAGTGAAGCCCTCCCTCTAGTGCTCCTGGGCATACGCAGCGCTTGGAAGGAAGACATAAACTCGTCGGCAGCAGAGCTTGTTTATGGAGAACCACTTCGTCTACCTGGTGAATTTTTCAACCCATCTGCCTGCCACTCAATGGATTACTCCAACTTCACGACACGCCTGCGGCGACATATGGCGAGACTGGCTCCGACACCAACAAGTCGTCATGGGGAAAAGACATTTTATATTCCAAGCACCTTGGCTACATGCAATTTTGTATTCCTCCGCCATGATGGTGTGAGACATCCACTCGATCCGCCATACACTGGGCCTTATAAAGTCGTGGAGCGCGGCAAGAAGATCTTTAAAATCCAGGTCAAATGCAAAGAGACTACAGTCTCCATTGACAGAGTGAAGCCAGCCTATATGACCAAGGATGACATCAGCACGCCGTCGAATGACACACCGGATGCTAGCACTGCCTTGCCCGATTCTTCGCCGCAACCGAGCGTTGAAAAACGAACCAAATCTGGAAGAAGAGTAAAATTTACGGATCACTATCGACCTTAGCTTCCAGCATCAGTCTCAGGGGGGGAATAGTGTAGTGGATGAACTTACCACGTTTAAGTCGTAGATAATTTTATATTATATTTGCTTGAAATGTACCATGATCCTGGTTACCACAAGCTCAGGCTTTCAACTCAATTATTTGCTTACATTTATAGTATTTCAATTTATTTCTATTGGAAGCATTTGTAATAAATAAAACTTATATTTTTAACCTAATTCTCATTCGTAAATAACAGCCGGTCAAGTTCAAGGTCAGCCTTTTGGCATTTGACTTTTGACGTTTGACAAGTGCTAGCGTATAGAATACTTAGCAAAAACTTTCTTTTAATCTACGGTATGTTTTCCATTCATGTTTAAATAATAATTTCTAATCATAAAACAAATTACATATAAATATCTATTTCAATTTCCTTATTTATTTAATTTTTCAGCTACATCATATTCAATTTTGTTACTCAATGCCTATATGCCTCTGTTAGCCAGGACGTACAGATTTGACCAACCAATGAGAGACGAGTATAAAAGTCGCTCTCATTGGTGGGAATTCAAAAATAAAAGTAGACACCGTTTTTGAATTGAGTTAGGCAGAGACCATTTTGTACGACAGAAAGAGACTTACAAAAAGTGAAAATAAAAAGCCAGTTTAAGATCAAAGTTATATTTATTCAAGAACCTTACATCACAATAATAATATCATAGTTCACTCTTCACTATTTGTAACCATTGCATTTAGTCCCTCAGTGGCACCGGCGAACGATGTGGAGCGTGCCGCATGCCTTCTGATCATGCTTAGTGGTTGCCTGGTGGTGACAGGAGCGGCTGTCGCGTCTCTATCACTCGTCATCAGCCTTTACATGCGACCGGAGGAAACGTTTAGGGCGCGATACAGGCTTATTATGAAGGAGATGGTAATTGCAATATACTTTGTTAACTTACTAAGCTTATTGTTAATCACATCACTAGCAATCATAAAACTAATTCAGCACATCACTATTATCTTTCATTTTGTCAACGACGCGTGCGCATGTTATATACATTGCATACAGTAATGAAAAAATGCTTAATACTGGAGAGCATGCACGCATTGGAGACAAGACGGTGGTCCAACGTCTAATGGAGAGCCAGTAATCGCTCTCCTAAACCATCCATCATCACCAATTTAAAAAATTTCAACCACAATTCCCAGTCAACACATTGTCACAACAATGAATTATATAACACCACACAAAGTCACAAACACATAACTAACAACAAAACTTACACACATACTCACAAAAACGCGCGCTACATTGCGTTACATGCACACTTCACAAACAAACCAAGACACACAAAGAGCATAAAAATTAATAACCACCATAACATATATGTTATTTGTGCGATATAATATTTTCTATGTTATACCTCAACAGAGAGAATCCCATATGCCAGCAAGTCAGCGCGAAAAAGTTGAGACATTTTATAGGATGTACTGGCATAAACAGAGGGCGGTGTCTGCAACACAACTTTTGCCCACCTTCCCACCAACTCTACCTGCCGATATTTTCACAGATGTTTATTTTGAAGCAACGCAAAAGGTTAGCAGAAACCTATAAGTCGTGCGCAGAAGTTTTGCCGATGACAACCCCTCCCGCCTCCCACTACCGTGACCCGCGGTCGCATTGATATATAAAAAACCCTAGATACAGATTGTCGAATAAAAGTATTGCTCGGAAGTGTCCCAAGCACTCACCAATTGTACCTATGTAGTTATAGTTATGCTGAAGCATATATTTTTGCAAAATCAATCTTACGCTAATTGTGTAAAGTTGTTTTTACAACGCAGTGTTCGAAAAGCATTACGACCAATGGTTCTCGGTAGGACAAGGATGAGTGGAGACGAATTTTTATATAATTATATATTGATTATATTTTTTTCTTGTGACATTTTTTTAAAGTATTTTAAGAGTTTGTTAAATTGTGTTTTAAACACATAATTATACTTTTATTTGAGCGTAAATGTTTTTTTGGATAGGACATGTATATAAGAATACACCAAATATTAACTGTTATAATCATTTATTTATATTAAAGGTATTTATTAGTAAAACATGTGACGTTCACCCCTGATCCAAAGGTCAAGGAATGACATACTAAGCCGAAGCATTGAGTGGGATATGAAATAAAAGAAGTTATGTTTTGGAAATGTATAAAATTTATTAAATGAATAAAATATATAATATTGGCCATTTGGCCATAAATCGTATTAAGCTCACTGCCACAAGAGCAGATGGACATTAACAATCAACACCCCAACTTCAATCAGCAGACAAAACAAGTAAGAGGCCGTAATTAGGCCCGTCATCATGTATGCAACAGCATGACGAGAACTCATTTAAGTAAATCCCCTTTGTCATATAATTAAACTTCCATAACAAATTAATAAATAATCATATTGATTGAAAAAGATTCATCAAAATCTTCCAATAATTCTCGGCTATAAAGAAATAGTGTTGTTTAATTAAGTTTGAAAAGTCAATGTCATATTTATGAACCCTTAAATAAAATGAAATTTTGAAAAAACTGAAATTTGCAGCACACATATCGAATACATTAAGAAACGAAACACATTAATTTGAATGAAGGTACGATACTACTAGTATTTGACAAATTTATTTTTCTGGTTAACGGGTTACTTACCACTACGCGAGGAACAGCCGTTTTACGAATACGGTTTATGCCCTTTGCAGTGACATACACATCTTCATCCAAAAAATGTACTGAACAAACGACGCTTGAATTATTCGGCTTAAAAAATTCTTCACGACTTTGTCGATTAACAAGTGATCTCCATTCTTCACATCGTATAGGATCACGAGGAAAACTAAAATATAAAAAATACGCTTTTAAGTTTTCAAGAAGTTTTTAATGTGACGTGTTGCGCCAAAGCGACACTCACAGACTACGCGACACTTCTGACATTAGCATGCCGCATGTCGCGAACCCATAAGTTGTCCCATTATTAATCCATATACATTATAATATTTACGAACATTTAAAAAAATCGTCAAATTGACTACCTCTTCTCCTATATCAAATTATATAACGTAACCATATTTGTTCAAAACTAAATACAAAAAAGTTCAAAAGTACATAAACTTATTAATTAAAAAAATAAACAATAAAAATCGAGTCCATTGACAAGAACAGGGTGATTTTTATTATGCGACCTTGAGTAAAGTTTGTATTCAAATTAAATCAAAGTCATATATAGCTTCCTATATTCAGACATAAAAACAACAAAAACTAATCAATAAACTCTTTTGCTTACCGAAAATATGATATCCCATCCTTTTTTAACCTTTTTGACGTAATATTCTTGCAATTTGTGAGAGAACACTTCGGCATTTTTAACGAGTGCACTTAGACGCGGGCGACGCGAGACTATTTGAAATGAGCGCTCTATTTAGAAAGATGCGCTTATTGTAGGAGGACGGTTTTGAGGCGTTGTTTGTGCATCTTGGGTTTCTTATATATCAATGCGCGGTCGTCTAGTTCTTAGTACTACTTCGAAAAACGCCGGTCCCAGTCGTAGGGAGAGTGACCATCGGCAAACGGCATCGGCACTTTCTGCGCACGACCGATATATTAAGATGATTTATTACTGTTGTCTGTGTATTACAATCGTATTCAATGTGTTTAAGAAACATTTGATTTAGAGATAAAAAGCTCATTTCTACCATTGGAAAATCTGATATCTAATTTCTTTCCAGCTTTATAGTAGGAGAGGCCAAGCGAGGATTTTGGGATTTACACGACCGTGGCAGAATAATATAAGGGGAGAAACCTTGCACCCTATTATGTAGACCCGAACCCCCCCCCCCCCCCCTATATTATCCCTTCATACAGGGCGGGGGTATTTTTTATGCTTCTAATTATTTTTCAAACCGTAAAATTAAGGAAATTCGCGGAACTTCATATCTAGCATCTTATAATATCTACTCGTTAGCTTTTGTTCTGCTTTTCTCATACGAATTGTGCGTTCGAGACTACTAAACTTTCGAAGAGCCTTCGTTTCTCGATACCTTTGAGAGACTTTTTAAGTCATGATTGATTGTGCCAGGTAGTTAGGTCATTTGTATCTCTGGATAGGAACGACTCCTAGTATAGAGCACGCTGCTGTAACAACCTTGACTTCTGTTATAGCATTATTGGTTAGGTTAGGTTAGTAGTAGGTCGAGATGGGGGCGTGGCGTGTTCCACACGCGCCCACCTCTCCTGTGGGGCGAGTAACAGACCGCCCCACGCCTAGAGAGACTGAAGATGCCGGGCGATAAAAGTAGTCCCCCGGCACTGGAAGAGGCCTCGTGGGGCCCACGCCTGCCAGGGTTGCGGAGAGGCTAGGTCATGTACCCGTAGCCCTGGCATAAGGCTAAGGACGGAACACCCAGGGGTTTTAGTCGGTATACCTAACCGGGGAGTGGCAATAGCATAGCACCAGTTCTGACTGGGTATGCTAGTGCCACCCCCGATCAGGCGAATCCCACACTAGGTCGCGAATTATCCCAAGGTTCTGCCCTTGTCGCGGCTTAGTCCTCAATCGGATTTCCCCTGGTAAAAAAAAAAAGGTTAGTAGTAGGTAGTTCTTTAGTAGCATTTTTGGTATTGCAAATATCCACAGGCGGCGGGAACCACTATCCATCGTATATAGTAAATAAATAGATAAATAAAAAAAAATTGAATAAAGACATTACAAGTAGTAGACAGCTTTTGAGAAATGTATAAGAAGATAAAAGTACCTAAAATACATGTGATAACTAGGACAAGAATAAAATGTAAGAAAACAATAAAATAAATAAAAAATAAGTAAAAGTAAGTTGATTAGGATAAGTATAAAAATTGTAAAACCCAAAAAACAGCAATCAAAGGCTAGTATAAGACTGTATTAGCCGAACCAAAGTAATTTTGGAAATAAAGAAAAAAACAAAAAAGATAAAGAAAATATAAAAATATGTATAAGAAAAAAAGTAAAAGTCCGGATAATCAAGTTGGTCCGGAGAGAGAGGAGAAAAATGCCATCATTCATCAGGTGGGCCGCCTGCCTATCTGCTATACTTAAGCAACAATAATAAGAAATAGGTACTAATTCTGTAACATAATTATGACATTGTGATTAAAATCGATTTCTCTGATCCCCAAGTCACGTATACTCCAAGATTTGTCATACCATTTCTTATCTGAGTTGGCAAAGAAAATGGAAACCGTGCACTACATCCCAGGAGATGCTATCATCAAAAGATCTTCCCGAAAGTCTTCAATCATTTTCATTACGTATGGAGATATTGAAGTAAGTATACAAATATAAAGCGTGCTGTACATTGGCATTAGTTGATTTGCAAATCAGTCCTAATCACCAATTACCGATATCTATTACTTAATTGAAGACTTTGTCCAAATGTCAATAAAAGATGGGATTGTTTAAAAAGACCTTTATAAATTTCTTAGAGGTCGGCAGCACGTTGGCAATGCCCCCGGTGTTGCAAACGGCTATAGGCGACGGTAACCACCATCCATCAAGTGGGCTGTCTGCCTGTTTGCCTGATTCAGGCAATTAAAAAAGCTTAATCGCCAGTTTCGCAAGAGAACTCGCTAGTTAACTTATCGAATAATAAAATAAGAACGCTGTTATACGTTTGATTAATGTCAGTCACGCCTGCGATATATTCTCCAGAAATGTGGAATTATTGTGGATTACAATGAACATTATAAAAAATGTATTTGTTTTTATAAAGCTATGTATTCAAGAAAAAAATATATCTTTATAAGTAGTTGCGTGAAACACTTCATGGACTGTTAATACCTGGAGGTATTTTTCTGTAAAGATATGTATAAATGGTATTTCTTAGTCTGTATATCCTGCACATTGTTTCTTAGTGAATACTTGACTTTATACCAATATAGACGAAATTATGGCTAATAGTTAGTACAAAGACAGTAGTAGTCAGTAGAGCCGTGTCTATACCACGGTGATTAATGTACTACAACCTAATAACTAGATGCTGACGGCTGAAGACGATAGTACAGCAATTCTCCGCATGACTAGGGGTACTATATTGTCTCCTTGTGGTGCTGTGGCTGCAGCAGGATGCGGTAGAGCTCATTTGGAGATTAGAGCAGCAACTTTCTGCACTGCTCATGTGCTCAAAGCTGCTGATTTATGGAGGGTAGCTTTAAAGTATGGAAGGAACAGCAAGCAGACAGCTATTATATTGGATACGTTTAATGTTAGTAACTTTCCAATTTCATTTTACGTATTATCATGGAAAGAAAATTTTTCTTCCATGGTATTTATTATACGTGCAGGATCAGAGAGGCCTGTCTATAGACCTGTCATTTAATATGGCGAGTGGAGCGTGGGCTGTACTTGAGTGATACATGCTCCCACACCCGGGACAACCTCTATAAGCAGCAGGAAAATTTTACGGAAATCTGCTAATTACATGAGAAATAAATGAATAGGCATCCGCCTTCGCCAATAACCGGTTGAAGCAATCATTTCTTGAGCATACCTCAAGTAACGATTGCTTTAAGTCGCAAAGGATACTAAGCGTACCAATGGTCTCACGATTAGAGATGACGAAAACAGCGCGAAGTGGAGAAGAAAACGTAGGAAAGCGGACCACGGGCTTCGAGGCTGACGCTCCGGATGCAACCAGGATTTAACGCTAGGGTGATAATGATGTGAAGTAACGTAGAAAGAATACTAATTCCCAAATAACAACCCATTGCCAGACGAATATATGAATAATTTTATTAAAGTACAATAATCGGTCTTGTTGCCAAAGGCGATCTCCTCCAGACTACCCTATATAATTATTGTCCACGCCAACTTAACAATATTTACTGACTTCGTAATAATTAAATGGAAGATTACAGTATTAATTAATTGCATTCGTCATAATTATATTATTGTTATGAGGCATTTGCCCATCTGCATGGCTATTACCTCAGGTGTAGTACTGCTCCCATCTCTGAGTTGGGGTACCTCAGTGCCAGCTGCTCCCATTTGACACTTGACTTGATAGACTGCTTAGAACCTTTAGAGTCTCTTAAATAATACCTTTGATTAGTTGTTCTGTATGTTTTTCATGTCTTACGTTCAATTTAAATTAACGTGATTTAAACAGGAGCATTTGGAACGGGTGAAAAGACATTATTCCATAAAGATGCCCGATGAAGCAAAGTAAGAGAAAAACATTTTATTTAAAAATCATAAACTTCCAATTCGTATGCTATAAAAACTATTCTATTTTCATAGTTAATTATCCTCGTAATCCAAAAATACTATACCATATTTTATGAAATCACTTCATTCTCGAGGCTAAACAATCGTTCAAATATCTAAAGGCATTCTCACATTTATAACTAATTTGACAATGCCTTGATTAAATTTAAATTAAATAATGACGCAAATGCGAATATTTGTTGTACCTATACTACATCTACTATATTTTTCTAATTCAGGGTAAAATCAAAACCTAATTACACCAATCAGGAAAAAAGTATCGAACTGTATAGCTAGATCTCGCTTAATTACTGTTTCGTAATAAGTATTTCATAAAGGGACATTTAAAGACATATTATCATACCCGTATCTACAAATACTTTGTTTTTAAATAAATTACTCATTTGAGAGTCTCACATTCTGGGTTTTCTATAATGTCAGGTATAAAAGCAGTATTTTGCGCTTTAAGCGTTGTCTTCTTGATCTAATGGAAGCAAGAGATTCGAATGGCAATATACTGCTGGCGCGTACTGACGTGTTTCTAGAAGTCGCCGGCTGCTATATCATGAGAAACGTACGACCTTTCGATTATTTCTTGTTATTTGATAATATAGCGTATTTATTGGTGGCAGTTGCTTCTTTTAAAATAAAACTTGATCTGGACTGGGCTGTATAACTATTATTATTGGCATTATTTACAATTAAACTATACACAAGAAATAAATACAGAGAGTGCGTATTGGAGCTTTGTATGTGAGTAATGTGAAGCCAATGAGCAAGTGAGTGCGCGAGAGTCTTTCCGGCCTCCCAAAGCCGCTTCCCACGTTTCGTCCGACACCTAGCTGCTAATTGTGTGAGCTATGGGCCTCGGCGGTATACGTGGCGCGGAGAGAAGTTGTGCTCCGGTGGGCGAGTCGAGGGGGTGTTCTCTGTCTCTAACAGTATTATACATATTGATTTCTTAACTATTTGAATAAAAACAAGAGATTGGCAGCAAAGTATTTGAAGGCATGTCATAGGATCTAATACACCCGTGTCTCATTCTATTGACTTTGGTTAGCCACCCTAGACAAGTAGCATTAGCGCTAAACGAATAGAATAAAAATGTATCAGGATGACATCACGCTAAGTATTATGTCTTTCTCATACATTTTGATTAGAAGGGCTGGCTAGGAAGCATGCACCGCTTGGTGAATATTACTGGAATTGGCCATTTGAATCAATTGTTTTTGTAATAAACGGATAGATCATGTATAAGTTCTATAACAAACTATTTTAATTACATTTATATCGCTGTAATTAAAAAGTTCGCACACTCCGTAGCACGCGCTACGTACGAAAATCTGATGAGTTATCATGAGAAATTATGATAGTAACGTAACACGCGCGTTCGACGTGTTTAGCTCCTCGGGTACTTTGGGTTCAAAAATTTAACTTTAACTTTGATATAACTATATTTCACGTCCTGGTGATGGTGGTGAAGTAGAATATCGTGATACAACCTGAACATTTAAATAACTAATGTATAAATTTCGCCTTAGACAAGCATGGCGTGTCGGTCCCTAAAAATGAATAAACCTAGTGTGAAACGTTTATCCGTTGTAAGAACTACAATTTCCTACGGCCGGATGGCCTGTCGTAAGAGGCGACAAAACAACCCACAGCCAAGTGAGAGGGCATTTGCCCGACTGGATGGCTACCAACACTGGTCTAAAGTACGTCGCCATAAAAACCATGACTTGTGTTCCGGCATTAGTGACCAGGTTCCAGTCTCCCTTAAGAGAGCAGAAGCGCAGTTGCAGCACCTTTATTGTTGCAAATGTCCATAGGCGATGGTAACTGCTTTCCTTTAAGTGGGCCGTGTGTCAGTCTGCTGAACTCCTGCAATAATAAAATATAAAAAACGTATGGGTTAACAGATAATTATTGCGTTTCAGCGTGCTGACGCCACGCTATCAAACGAAGTGGACGCTATTTGTCTTCGCACGACGTTCCCCTGCATCCTGCAGCCGTCCTCTTCACTCCTGTTTGCTTGGCACTTCTTTATGGCGGTCTTAATTGTTGCAGTTTGTCTTGTTAGTGTAACTATATATTTTCAATTGCACTTTCCTACGAATGTATTTAACAGAGGTTTCGCTATTAATTTTATTGGGCGCAGGTCTCGTTATTCCACCTTAAATGTTCAATTGTTGAAGTAATTTAGATGGGGTGGTTTTTAAATCAATAATTGACAATGTTCTGTTAACAAAAAACAATATAACTAATCTATTGACTTCTTGAATAATCACAAAAATATATTAGTGAATTTTTAAATGTCAAATTTAAGATGTTTTGTACTTACAGATCCATCCCTACTTCTTAGTATTTAAAGAGACTATTCCAATTGAGTTTCGGTTCTTTGACTACGCAGTAACGTTGATCTACATTGTGGATCACATCGTACATTTATCAACTGGAGCTAACGTCGAAGAAGGTACCATCTAGGAGTATCTATGACAAATACCGCAAACAACGGGGAGTGTTCTGAGGAATTGTTTGATCTGGTGCCAACGCTTCACTTTTACGATCGTACTACTCGCCAGTTACGGAATGTTCACGCTTATTTTCTTGAACTCCCACGCTCAACTTCTCAACTGTTCTCTAGAACATTCCTTCCGTGTACAACAACTGTTTGGAGAGCACTTCTCACCTCAGTTTTCCCATTGCGCTATGGCATGGTGTTTTTTTAAGAGGGGCATTATATTAGTGGTCTGGCTGACTTTTATATACCGGTATGCGCAAGATATTGCATAAGGGTTGACATTATTGACACTTGTGATATACGTACTAAAAGTCTGCGAAAGTAGCTGTTTTGTACCTGTAATGTGGAGTGGATTGGGAGTGGAGACCGTGTCTCGGTAAACGTGTCGGACGCCTTCCAGCCCGATGAACTGACGACACCTACGCAAGGTCTGAGTAATTTATTTCTTTTATTTATTCTTTAATATTTACATTAGTTAAGCATTTAAATACTAACTGAAGACCTACGTGTGAACATTTTAAAGCAAAGGTATGAATAACGTGGTTTGATTTAGTTCGGCATTTCTATCAACTTTAAAGTGTAAAAAGTAGGGAATCGCTTAGTGAAATTGAATCGTGTCTAGATATACCGGTAGTTGTAGCATACATTTTCAATTTATTTTGATACCACTTGTCTTATTTGTAATTCAAATCTTCAAAAACAACCGCTTTAGCCAGCCTCTCTAATTTCACATTGTAGCGATAAAGCATATTTGCCCCCAGGTGTACCAATAACCTTCAGCCAGACGTCTTCACAGCAGATGCGTAGCCACTGGTTCGTATTAGATGTGATGGGAACAGTACCTATATTTGAGTTCATAGGAGATGGTCACTTCGCGGGAATCAACAAGATACTGCGGCTACCAAAGGTAAAGTAAATGATTCTATTATATGGCTAGCAATTTCAGTGACATCATCATTTATCCGGATATAGGGATAAAAAGTATCCTAAGTTTTGTGATCCAGGATATAAGCTAGCTCTGTGTCGAGTGTCATTTAAATCAGTTCAATAGTTTGCACGTATTGCTGTAATAGACATATATGATAATGACGGAGAAGAGGCAAACAAACATCCAAATGAATATAATATTACGTATAGTATAATGGTTTGAGTGTAGTTTTATTTCTTTTATATTCTCAGGTGTTTAGAGTTCTCAAAAATATGGAGGAGATGTGTGTTTATCACAGTAGCACCTTACGTTTCTTCTCGTACACACTGCTTTTATTGCTGGCGTGCTATCTGATAGCTGCACTGCAGCAAGGGTTTATGTGTTTCCAGTGAGTTTATTTCTAGTTTTATTAATAGTCTTATATACAAAAGCTTCATCAAAACTAGTAATGCTTGCCGAGCGAGTACAGCAGTAACACGTTGACTATCTCTCTCGCTCCCTTAATCGACTCGAGCCGACTTTACCCGAACGAGAGTTACATAGCCGAGCGTAGCGCGTGACGGCTCAGTTTCATTTACACGTAATACCTACAAAATTATGTGCTCAGTGTGCCTAAGCGGCTCTGGCTATCGGCGCATGGAAACGATACGCGGGGCTTTGGTGGGTATCCTGGCAGCACATCTGGCCAGTGAGGCTGCGTGTCCCACAGTATCAGCGCCGCCTGTTCCCGGGGCGTTGCGGTTTCCATAAATACATTTGCTCTCATCTAAAAAAAGTTGGACAATTGCTTCAAATCGCTTGTTAGGTCTGTATTAAAAAGGCATTAAATCGAGTATGTTACGAAGAGATTATTTTCCAGTAATAGATGGAGATTGTTTCATGATGAAATTTTAATAAGATCTTATATCAATTTTTAGCTTGTCACCATTTTGCATCATCGACATATTTCCATATATTTATTATAAAAAAACCACATCATGTAAATGTACGCTGACGGCCCACCTGATGGAATGTGGTTACCATCGCTTATGGAAATTTGTGAAAACACCAACGGCGCTATCAATATGCTGCCGCTCTCTAAAGGGAGATTGGAATTCAAGGTTGTTATGGCGGCATACACTAGACTACGGATGGCAGTCATTCAGGCGGGCTAGTACCTTACCACATGGCTGTGGGTCTTTTCGTTGCCTCTTACGACTGGCCACCGGCCGCAGGAAATTGTATTCTTTCCCCGTTCTTGCACGGATAAAATATGAACGAATTAAGTGTTATATCTTCCCTATCCAATCCTTTGTTAATTTTATCTTTCATATCCATTTTTTTTTATACTATTGACAGTATTATTGATTATTTTAACAGAAGTCGTATTGGCTTTAACTTTTAGATTCGGGTATTGCAAAGTGACTAATATCACACATTCGCCGTACTGGCAATACTTGCCTCATGATGACGCGACCATCGAAAGTAGAATAAAGTTTGGATTGTACTGGGCAATTTCCATGATCACGTTTACAAGTAGGTTCTTCTGTATAGTCCAAGATTTAAGTATTCGACATTATTAAGTAGATTGCTTGAGATCTTTGCTTTCTTAAGGTTGTTGTGTTGGAGTCCAATACTGCTCTTTCGGTTTCTTGCCGTTGGGAAGATATTCAAAGTACGATTCTATTATGATAACGCCAAAAATTCATATTCTCCTAATTAATATTAATATTATCTCGATATCTTCGTGGTAGAATAATAGTAAAAAAATAGTATTACCATTCCCAGGACTTGTGTTAGCCGAAATGAATATTAAAAAGATACCAAAATTTCTTATTTTTTCCGGGAGTTTTTGCTTATATACATTTATAAAAAGTGACGTGCCACGCGCAAACCATGATTGAGACGATAATGTCTGGCGATTTTGACGAGATAGAAATAGCAGAATGGGTCCCTAGTGTATGTTTCAGCGCACATGGAGACCTGGGGTGCACAGAACTGGAACAACGTACTTTATACGATGTTCGTTCTCGAGATATGTATCGTACTGAGGATATTTATGGAAGCCGTTTATTCCGCTACTATAATGGTGACTACGGTATTGAGGTACGTAATTACGTCTTAACGTCTTCTTTTACATTATTTGCTTCAATGTTTACTGATGTCTGTCAACTAGTTGCATTATTTTCATTTACTAACTGTTGTCCGTAAACTCGTCCCAATTTATTTTTATTTTTTGAAAAAAGTAAAATCTCCTTTAACAAAGACAAAGTAGCAATATTTTTTGTCAAAAGCCGAAATATTAGTTTTCATATTCCTGAGTAACGAACTGCGGATTATCCAGTAAATCAGTACCTTATTATACTCACTTCAAAAATTGTTTTTGGAATAAAAGGTAGCCTATGTCCTTCCCAGGTTAGATAGATACGATCTATCATCTTGTCAAATTTCATTAAGGTCCGTTCAGCTATTTACTTGTAATAAGGAAAGTAGCTCAGGTACTGTCACCAAGGATCTTATTAGAAAGGTCTTTGACTGTCGCACATATAATTTATATATACTTGCTAATTTTTGAATAGTTTGTTTTGGATTATTCCAAATCAAGTAAAATTTATTTATTTATTGGAAACATCGAGATACTACATATTAATAGATTTAGATACATGATACATACTTCTAAATACAAAGGCATATTTTCTATATTTAAATGATTAAATCATTATGTTGAGTTTATTAATTATAATTATTTTTTAGTTTATTAATTAATTAATATTAATTATAATACCCTTCAGATGCTTGTGCTCTAAATAAACACCAATTGATTCTTGACTAAATAGTCTGTAAAGCAATCTTGATCCAGATACTTGATACATTTATCGGTTAGATCAAAAGAATGGAACTGTAGTCACACTTTTACATGTTTAGGGAGGACTTTGATGCCTGCATATCAAATGTTAAGAACTTGCTGATAAGGAATGAAGTTGATCCAATGCTACGGAAGAGATTCATCACTTACCTGGAATTGTGTTGGTATACTGACAAGGTAATAGACGAATTAGATCTATTTATGCAAACATTTACAAGCTAGGCCAGAAAATTTGCAAAATTGAATTAGATAAAACACAAGTACGAGTATGTATGGAGTGCTGCTCTCCCCTTTGGGTTGGTTCAGCCAAATATCAAGTCAAAGCACTAGAGTCGATTTGGCGGAGATCCAGGTGGCTGGTTGACATCTACCAGCTTTTCGACGTCAAAACTCAAAGCCTCGAATATCGACGCAGGGCTGCCAGCTTATCGGTTTTCTATCAGATACACTTTGGAGAGTGTGGAGCTAAACTCTTCGATCTGATCCCAACATCTCGATCAAGCGAAGCGCTTTGCATCTAGCTTCATAATATGCATCGCAAAGGAGTGAAACGCATTGCCAGTGACTGTCCTTCCCGATACTTATAACCTGGGTGTCTTCAAATCCCGAGTGACCAGGTCCCTTCTGGGTAAGCGTGCTCCATCCTAGACCATATCTTTGTTCTACATAGAGCGAGGTCGTGGTCAACCGCGAATTTATACTACAATAAAAAAAGATAAAGATCAGAGGGCTTAGAGCCAACGAGTGGGTTACTTGCTATCCCCACGAAGAGAGCTAGCGAGCGACCCAATTCGTGAATTTTATTTATTGCAAAGCTAGGAACCATACAAACGGAGTGGTTTTAGTTGCCTGCAGGCGTTGGCAAAAGAACGACGAAGCCAGCATGTGGTCAACCTTTAGGATGGTTTAAAGGAGATGTTATAGGAGTAAGACAAGAATCAGATATGGGATTCGAATAGGGGGATGGGACAGGAAAGGAGGGGGGGGGGGGCTAGCTATCGGAATGTTCACTCATTTCCCTAAACACGATTATCTGATAACATGATGATTCCAACATAGCTTAAGCACGTCTACAACGTCATGTTGCGATGTTGATAAGTGAACAAGTTCATGTAAGAATCAATTCAACCAATCGCTCGGGCCGAGACGATACTGATCCGGTACAGGTTGGCTCTAATAAACTTATGATCTTAAAAGAGTTTTCATGCTTCATGTCAAGTTCAAGTATATACTACTTTGCAGGCATATTCAATGACAAATAAAAGGAAATCAATATTTCATGATCTGCCTCCTCACGTCTATCAAGACATAGTTGCGAGACAGCGAAGCAAATATCTATTGTGTATACCATTTATGAAGGTAACATTTTCTTTTTCAAGTAGTATAGCGTTGTGCCCGATAATGGTGGATTGCAAGACGTAAAAGTATCTGAACTGAATGCTTTAAGTCTTGTATTAGTGTTAACTGTAGTTTATTTGGATGCTTCGATATTCGGTATCCCGTTGTATATAACAATCGATTATAAGAAACAAGGGCCCACAGCTCAACAATCACAAAATTCTCAACTGCTGGAGATGAGAATATAGATAATAGAAGAAAATGTACTCTCGATGGTTATTTAACACTAAATTTAAAACTACATATACACAGGACTCTTATTACATAAGTGACATAAAACAGCTACATATTATTTTCTAAAAATGAGAAAGAAATACACATCCTTGTCTAAAATGGGCATTTTGTCAGGTGTATTACTGCCCTACATAAGGTGTTAGTATCCAGGCTCCTTAGCAGAAAAAGTAAAAAGTTTTTGTCCATTCATTTGTCTGTCTGTATGTTCCAACTAACCTCTGAAACGGCTGGACCGATGGACTGGACGAAGTCGCAAGCACAGCTAGTTTTCATGAGAACTTTGTTTGCCTTTTCTAGTTTCTCTACAAAGAACACCTAAAGAATGTATCTGCCAATGCTAGAGTATTTTACACATCACCAAACGAAATTTTGTTGAACACCGGCGATATCACCAACGAAATGTATGTTATCAAACAAGGGATTTGTGAAGTAAGCACATATGTATGATGTAGAATTTTGTTGATGAAAATTTGTTGCTTCCTTTTTCACAGTCTTGACAATCAACTCATTGTCATGGAGTTTGATAACTTATAATATTATTTAATTGTAATAACGGTGACGAATGTAAGATCGTTTTATACAGAAATTTTGAAAAATGTGTCTGCCTTAAAACCACTTGTACTTTGTTTTGTTTGTACTTTGGAAACAAGGATGGACTAAGGATTTTTTTATCCCGGAAAGTAGGATATTTTTTGCAGGACACGTATTTGAAGGATGTGCAAATAAAACGCAATAGAAAGTCTAAACAGGGTAAATGATACCATTATTGGCATTCTGACAATTTATTCAAGATATTAAAAAATCTTAACATTTATGTTATTTTGTAGCCATCCAATAATATTGTTACAAGTAACAGGACTCGAATTACAATGCCGTTGGAATTACTATAGAATTTATTAGAACTATACAAACACGTATAACACAGTTACAAATATAATAACACGCGCAAAGTCCGTCACTAACTAGATTACCGAATGTAGTACACACGTCTTGCTCCAGCTAGTGGTTATCGCTTGACTGCCAATCTCCCCATTGGGGCATCGCTTTAAACTGCACAATTATAACATCTCTCTCGGCCGCGCAGACTGAATTTCTTAGAATCTCACCTGGCTAATGAATATCATAAAATATTACAATACACAATGGGCTGTGTTTTTTCTAATTACAAATTTTAAACAAAAAGTAAACAAAAGAAGTTCAAGTGCCGAAAAGTTAATAAACTGCAGGTGTAAATTGGTCTTTGTCGGCCGTAACAACATAATATTATAATAGATACATACATAATATATCTATTTTCTCTACGTCGATAACGTGTTGGACACCCTGGTTGGATTTGGTGTTACAAATATCTATAATTATGATCTGTCCTTAGACGACGGGGCAATTATCTTCCACTAACCACCGTTTTTCTGTTTGACCACTTTTTGGCAATAAAAAATTAACTCCGTTGTCAGCCAATCGCAGTCCACTGTTAGACGTAGGCCTCCCCAAGTCGGCACCACACATCCGCCTTCCTCATCAAGCGCCCACCAGCGACTTTACTCCGCACGCCAGAGGGCGCATGGTCGCCAATCGCCAAAAAATGCATCAATTATAGTCACTAGTGTAAAAGTGCAAGCAAACTCTTATAGCCTTACGTCATCGTACTTCGTCTATATCTAGAGCTCCATGCAGGTATGCTAGAATAGTTGGGGTCAGGATGGATGTTCGCTGGAGTCATCATGGCGACATAATCGTTGTGTTCTTTTGCTAGTGTAATAGTAGACTTGTGTTGGAGTAGCTACATGATACTTTGACCATGGTATTTCTCTGATGTGTTCTGTTAGTAATAAATATAAAAACAATGTATATTGTAATTTTTAGGTGATAAGTCCTGATACCAAAACTTCTGTAGGACTATTGACAGTCAAAAATCATTTCGGAGTTATTGTTTGCTTATTGCGTAAGTATGAAGACCTCTTTCAATAAGTTGTTTGTTTAATGCTTTTTGAAAACTTATACGCCAATAGATGGTGCTGTGCAATAATTGAGGTCACAAACGTTTCCCAAATGTACAAAGAATATATACACATTTCCAACAATAAAGGAAGAACAACCATCCGATCACAAGCCTCGGCGAAAGGCTCTCGTGCGACGACCGTATAACGTCCTTACGGACAAGGTCGACGCTATTACAAACCGGCTGGCTCGGATCAGATCGCCCGCAGTTAGGACGGCAGGCTGGCAGGCACCGACAGACAGACATAGACGGCGGCGTCTTAGACAACGCCAATCACGATCTCTCCACGTCCTCGAGAGGGACGCCAGGAGACATAGCCCCCCCACAGGATAGACTAGCCGTGTTGCTGGGAAGTTTCTTTCGCCGTTTTTCACTCCCAGCCATAACACGTTGCGAAACGGCAGTAAGATAGCGTAGGCCGCTGCGAACCGCCGATCCCGGTCCGCCGGGATCCTTCTTCTCGGGCTTTATATTACCCGTCGCCCGTTCTCAATTATTTCATTGTGTCGCCCATTGGCGGGCATCATCAGATTCATCCCCCTGTCATGGCAACAGTCCAGCCGAGGTAAAACTCCCTAGGGAGCTCCCTCAAGCAAGTTGCCCCCGGGCTCGCCCCAAATACCCCGGTAAAGTTGTGAGGTCTTCGGACCAACAACATAAAGTCAAGTCAAATAAAAAAAAAGGAAGAACAATAACCTCGCTGGAAAATCTCCCTTTGACACGGAGAAGCATTCCGTCTCACTCCTCTAGGTCCTCCACTATGTCCAGGGGCAACCCCTTCAGATATATTATTAGTTATTACCACTTCTGGGATGTAAGTCATAAGAAGAGGCAGCTCATAGCTATAGGCGGTAGGACATTTGTCCATTTGGCTGACTGCCACTGAACTACTCCTTGATTAGATTATGCCGCCATGAGGACCTTGACTTCTGGTCCGTCCGGCAATAGTGGCTAACTTCCAAGATCTATTCGAGGCCGGCAGCATACCGCTAGCACCTTTGGTGTTGCAAACGTTCACAGGCAGCGGTAACCGCTTTCCATCAAGTGAGTCATCTGGGTGTTTTCTGGAATCCTAGCAAAAAACTGGTAAACGTGTTAAACTACACACAGGTTTCAACATAAAGTTTAAGCATTTTTGCCATTTGGCTACTGGTCCCTAGTCAAATTTAAGAAGTAAATGTAGAACCATGTACTCATCTTGTTAGAAATAGTTATTAAAATTGTACCTTGATTTTCTAAAATATTTCCCAAGTGTAGTTGAAAAAGGGGGGGGGGGTGGCACCACCATAATACTAAAATAATAACAGCCTATAAATATCCTACTGCTAGGCTCGGGCCTCCCACTATAGAGGAAAGGACAATATACCCGCCACGCCTGTACGTGGCGTCTTGGCAGGTCTGACACATCGGTCATCTCGATGTGCAGGTTTCATCACGATGTTTTCCTTCACCTTTGTTAGCGCGTGGTAATTGTAACAATTCGCACATTAGGTCTGAAAACTGCCAAATGATGCATGCGTCCTGGATAGGATTCAAACCTGTTTTATGAGTTTGGAACGTGTGCGCTACCCATTACCCTATCAAGGCTTTTTTTACCACCATCATGGTGGCACCCGAATTGTACATCGGTTCACATACTGCAATTTTTTTTGTAATTTTATAAATAATAATTACTACAGTCTTTAACATTCTAATTTTAGGTTTACCAGCGTTCTACACAATTCGGGCAGTGACACACGTGCAAGTGTTCTCTATATCAAGGAAACATTTGCTGAAAGCTATCGACATACCGAAGATTAGGGATGCCATCGAATTTGCTAAGGAGCAACCGGTAGATTCTTTATTTAAAATAAGCGGCGAGCCGCAGGTTTGTCAATAAGAACCCCCGTCATTTCAACTACCGCAAGCCGCGCTCGTCTATTTCGTAATATTATATCTATTCAGACGAAGAATCGGGATGCAGAGAGGCGATCATCGGCAAACCTTTTGACCCAACGTATGCTCGTGAACATGTTCTTCTAAATTTCCTTGTGTGTGCGAAATTCCGTAAATTTTAGTAACATTGTACATATTTTACTGATTGCTTATTTTGCAGCATAGTAAATAAAGGTGCGTAAAAATTCGGCACACAAACATTAGATGTATATCTGTATGGACAACTCTGTGGCCAATATTCCAAGGGCAATTGTATGCAAATCAAATTAATTACATGTATTTGATTTGCCACCACCATCATACACTCTCGATTCACAATCCACAGCCCGGGTTGTCTGGAAGAGATCGCTTGAAAACCATAAGGCCGCCCTTTGTTCCTGTCTTGACACGAAATGACTGTAAATGATTTACTTTATGTGTATTGTGGTGAACAATAAATTATTTTCTATTTATCTAACTTGCAATATTTAATACACCACAAAAAGAGCGACCTCCAATCTGTAATAAAAACAATCATACGTCCTTATAATTTGCATCGGAACACTTTATCTAACCCAAGAGAATTGTTTTAAATTAATAATGCCAAAAAAGGCAAAAATACTGAAAAATATGTCAGATTTAAGGCTGTACTCTTTTAACGTATTCTGTGAAAAAGTTTGTAATTTAGATGAGATTCTGTTGCCTGATATACCAATATACATAAATATAGTACGATGCATGGTAAATTCCGTAAACGAACTTTCAGTTTGTTACTACGGTCTGGATGTCTGGAATCGGTCCCAGAGTGGTCTGTTGTAGTTGTTATACCAATACTTGCTTAGGTGAAGATTTGGTGGTGAGAAGTTTGTCTGTAACAATATAGGATACGAGTGAAATTGAAAGAAATTGAAGATGTATGTACCTTACGCAAGGGATGAGATAAAAATTCACACGGATTTAGTACCTTCTTCTTCTATCTTCTTTTTCAGGAGTATCAACGCCTTTTACAAGGTCGCGAGCCGTTTCTTTCTTACCAACCACCAGATCCAATCCCAAATATGGAAAGGTTCAGATTGCCAAGAAAGTACGAAGTAGACTATGCATTCTTGCATCCTTTTACAAGATTGGGTTTCTTGTCAGTTTTGAGGTACTACGCGGCTTTTTTGAGTCAGTGTTACCTACCAGGGATGCAGCGTCACAAATTTCTATGACGATGCGACTGTAGACCCCACCCGTATTAATAGTCGTACGCACGCAAAAGGTGAAGAAGGCGCTTTTCCGAGCATACTGTCAGTCCTACATGTGCAGCCTGTGGGTCGGTCATACGCAGCGGGCATATAGCGCTACGTGTCGAGTATAATGATGGGCTCAAGGTGTTGTTGGGGCTGCCGTGGCGGTGCAGTGCGTCAGAGATGTTCACAGAAGCGCGAATCGATGGATTTGCGGCCATCATTAGAAAGAGATGTATCCCTACTGGCCCGTGTTCGCGGCAGCGCCAACAGCATGCTCAGTCTTTTTGTAGATCGATGGGACAACCCCTCCTATGTAAATGGGTGCACTGCACATCCAGTTAAATGCATGAGTTTGTTTGTTTTCTGCCGCCTCGCGGCCCGGTTGCAGAGTCTATAATTGAAATCGTTTGGTATACATGTGCCGTTCACGCCATGGAGTAGAAACATTCATAGTAATTCTAATGACGCGAGTGTAATGCCCTGGTATTTGTCTTATTATTTAATTGTTGTACCGTGAATTAATTTGGACTTTGATAACATTGAAATCATTTTCTGAAATAAATGGATTATTATAATTTAGAAGAGTATGATTGTTTAGTCGATCGTAAAACGCATTCTTTTTGCTAAATAATTATGCAACCCCCTTATCAGATGTCAATAAAGGAGTATTAGTTACTCATAAATTTCTAACATCACCCAGGCTGGAATTATTATTATTATTGAAACTTGCAGGTATATATTCCCTCGCTTCACAATCCGGCCAGATGGCAACTATCTCCTCTGGTACGAATGGTTCCGCGCCTTTTGCGCCGTGGTCTCTTCGATAATCTATCCCTGCTACAGCTACATGGTGCTTCAGTGGCATTGGCTTTACTATCTTTCTTGGTTGCTGGATATTTCGGCATATTTTGATATGTGAGTAGTATTATAGATCTATTGTTGTTTGTTATCTTCGAAGTAATGGACTTCACAAAAAAATGTAAATAGCAAATTTGTTGGAAATTTCCTATTAAAAAAAGTCACATAGACCTAATTGCTTAGATACTTAGATCAATATTTACGAAGATATTGATTTTTAGGTATAAGTTTTTATGGTTTTCGGATTATTCTGAATTCCGTTAGAAATGGACAAACAGATTATCCAGAGTGACTTTTATATTTATTTATTAGTATTATTAGACTCGATGGCTTCAAAAATTATTCCTGTTTTACTAATTTTGGAATTCTAGCTTGCAGAGAATGCTTGTGGGCTATTTCAACGAGCGAGGTATTTTAATATACCATCCAGCGAGCACAGCAGCGCATTATATCAAGGGCCCCTTCATAGTGGACCTGTTTGGTTGCCTGCCTCTTGAGTTTCTGGAGTCAACGCGAAATGTGCCGTTCGGTAACTTTTAATCAATATTATTTCGCAAATGCATCTCATAGAACAAACGGACTCGGCGACCGGAGAAGGCCTTGTGATGTTATTACACTACACTTTCTTTAAATTAACGTAGTGTTTTATAAAACATACTGCCGGGAATTAGAGCCTTGTACACGGTGTTTGGCATACAGTGTCATGATTGCCTAAATTGATTCAAATAGTTTTAGGGATTTCAAAATATTATTTTAACAAGGTCTTGTGACAAAGCATCATCATCATCATCATCCGAGCGCTGAATCGTGCGTTCGGAGCGTTCAATCCAACGCCCAGGGTCCGTTTTCCTACTTTTTCTACTCCACTTCTCGCGGTTTTCAGCATCTCCCATTTTGAGACCATTGGTACAAGTCAAGCCAACGTTTCTTGGGTCTTTCCCTTCGACCGAGACCTGGCGGAAGCGGCATGGTTAGACATTAGTTCCTTACATAATTAGCCGGTCTCCGTAAAACGTGGCCGTACTAGCGTAAGCGACTCTTGCAGTTTGTTTGCTATGTCACGGACTGACTGTCGCGGATGCGGGAGTTCCTGACACGGTCTTTCCGCGTCACTCCACACATCCATTACAGCATATTCATCTCCGTAACACGCAGTTCTTGCTTGTGTCGCTCAAATACAGGCCACACTTCACTGCCATACAAAAGGGCAGATTTAATTATGATTCTTAGACCTGTCCTTTTAATTTAATCGCCATTTTAGGGTCACAAATTAATGTCTTATGACAAATCATCTTGGACCATTAACTTTTTTTACGTTTTAGATCATAACAGATTTCAAGTGACTGAGATGGAGCAATTTCTGATGTTGAATCGCCTGATGCAGTTGTACCGACTGCCCAGTGCTATGCTGGTCCTCACTGGGTACATTGAGCGACGTGACGTCACTATTGTGTAAGTCATACGCATACGCGTCACCAACGGGCTTAAAATCAATTTCTATTATAAAAATGATACAGACGTATTGAGAACTTCCTACTTTTGCAAGTCGGTTAAAATTTCTAAATTTGTGCCGTGTGTGTACATTGAAGCTATTTAAAAAGAAAACCAACTGAAATATACTATTATCGAGTTTTCTTTGTTTGTTCGGTATTCACGTAAAATTACTACTGGGCTGATTTCGATGCGGTTTTTGCTGATCGACAAAATTCCTTAGACTTAAAATGTGTGCTACTTTTATTTTTCTGGGAATGATTGAAAATGAGTTATGGTGGCATATTCTAGACCATGGGTTGTAGCCATCCAGTCGGGCAAATACCTAATAAATCGTTATGATTTATCGCTGTCAAGGTATGCTTAAGCAAATATTTTCCCTTTCAGTTTAAACGCGATACCTCTTTTCATTGCTTTGACTAATGTGATGACTTGCTTCATGGTGTTCTACTCTACGGCAATCTATTATACGATCGACTACTCGAAATGGTTCATAGAACCATATAACGACAACGGAGGTTCCTGGCTACATCTGTTTGGAAAAGCCTGTTAGTACCTACACATCAAAAATTAGTCCTACAATTCTATTCTATCGAAACACTACTGAAGTTTGACAATTTATTTGATTGATATTACTTATTCTGAAATATTTAGTATTGGATATCTTAATTAACTCAAATGTTACATGATTCAAGCTGTAGTTCACTAAATACTTTTTGTTTTTACAAGAAATGTCAAGTAAAAATTTACTTAACCCAAAATAAATCTATCTATCTGTTTGCACTGCACTATTTATTATTGTAAAGCTAATAAGTATCTAACAGACTGACTGACAAGCAACTTGCATTGCTCCGACTTTTGTCTCAAGACTAGCCTCATATATTATAGGTAATAAACGAAATTCATGCGAAAACAAAACATAAAATATTACAATAATAAATGGACAGATGCGCTAATAGGGGTAAATGTATATTAAATGTAACTAGTTATATCTCTATAAGTGAAATGTGAATTCTTAAGAGAAATAAATTTCTCAAACCTTTAAAAGCACTTTTGGTAAACACGCATGTATGAAGAGATCAATTTTAAGTAAATGAAGCAAATGGTGTATATCAAGATCGTAGATGGGAAGATCTATCGTCTCTGCCTAACTCTATTGGAAAAAGACGTTACAATATGTGGTTGTATTTTCGACTTCAAAAAGGAAGAGGTTTAAATGCAGTCGATGCATAACTTTTTTTACATGTTAATTCCGCGATTTCTTCGTCAATTGGGGACCAATTAAAAAAACCCATTTTATTTGAGATATTATATTCTTGAGGTAGTCCTATTCTCACCAAGTCAGGATCTGATGAACGGTTCCCAGGGAAATGGAGAGCAACGAAGTTTTGCAATGTATATTAATCAAAGTTTTACATTGCCTCTTTTAGTCCGTTTCAATTTGACCGAGTCCCCGTGGAATCTCCATTTAACTGTGTACTTTTGGGTTGTCTACGAGACGAGTACAACTGGCTACAACAGCTTCAAACCCAGCAATTTCGCCATGATGGAAGTGCTTATTATTGGCATGATTACAAGTATGTAGTTTACTTATTTTAACAGGTTGCTATAGAGAAATATAGAAATCCAACGAAAATTCGTTTTGCCTCTGTTGCTTGTTGACCAAATAATATTCTAAAATTTCATAACTGCTTGACTAGTTAAGTCTACAAACTCTGTTGTTTTGTTTCACTTTGACATTCAGTCAGATTGATTATAATTGAATCGATGGGTAACATTTATTTGATGATTTATTTCAGAAACAAGTGGCCTTACTATGATCGTTTGTTAAATTTTAAGAAACTGCTCAGCAACTGAGTAGTGAAAATCTTACCCATAAACTCCTCTTAAGGATAAGAGGTGGTGGTAGAGTAACTCATAAATAACTGTTAAAAATAACCAACATGAGAGGTAGTTTAAGTGACTGCTAAGAGGCAAGCAAGATCGCAAGTTTTATGTGAAACAGTCATTGATTAGGGCTTAAGAGTCTGTTATTAAGAGATGGCTAATCCTTTCTTAAGGAGATTATTATAAGTAAGGCCCAAGATGTTTATATAGTCAATGTGGCGAAACCCGTCAATGGGGCAAGTTCGAACATCGCCCGTTTTTTACTTTTTTAAATGGAATTTAAAGCCAACTACAATTCGAAATCAGAATTCAACGGTTTCTTAGCTTCACTGACTGATTTGTTGTCGTAGTAACTATTCAGACTCGGAAATAATGAGAGGTGTATGGATTTCCCCAACTAACGGATTTCACCACCATGACTATAAATCAAATTAGGGTCTTTATGATTACAATGGTGGCAATAAGGCAGCCGACCCGCATAAAGAAAAATGGTTACAGTCGGCTACAGATGTTGGCAATACCAGGAAAAAGCGAATGCATTACCATCCTTTAAGATGGGATAGAGATAGAAGGGTCAGCTAAGAGGATAGGAATAGAGAAATTAGATAATTGAATGCAATAAGGAGCTGGGATAGAAAAAGAAGGGTCAGATAGGAGGAATGAATAGAGGAAATTGGATAGTTGAATGCAACAAGCAGCTGGGATAGAAAGAAGGGGAAGTAGGCTCTTAGCTGAATACTAACTGCTTGGCGCCCATATTCTGTGTTTGCGTGGAAACACCAGTCGAGCTGGCCCTAAAAGCTGTAATCGAAACAATAATTACAGCATGGCGCTACGACAATAAATTTGGATTGACATAATTATCATTTTTATTAGAGTTGGGTTAGTTTTTTTTGTTTTATTAGGTGCAATGATAATAACATACTTCTTGGTGCGAATAATCAGCATTCGAGCAAATGTGAACAAAGCATTTGCAGCATTTCAAGAACACATGAAAGATATGGTGGTTTATATGAAGCGAGAGAAGCTTGAAAAAGAGCTACAGCAGTAAGTAACTACAAAGCTTTACGATTTTTGAGTCTCATCGATGCCCTAGAATTCCTTGATTGATTAGGAAAGTGTTGTGATCACTAATTTGTAATGAAACACATAAACTACAGTCTACAACGTAAGTCAGGTCACAGGTACAGTGCAGCATACGGTAACGGTCAAAGGGCGCGACCAGGACCATCTAATAAGCGCAGGAACCAAAATCCGCCTGTCAACTGTTATCATTTTGGGCTGATATTTCACAGATTCAAGCTCATTGATAATATAATCACTGGTACCTAGGACTACCCAATTATTATTTAGACTTTTAGTATATTCTGTATATCACTATTATCTTGCTTTTCACTAAAACCCTTTGGTGATTTTGTTAGTAAGTTTGTAAGGTTTCTTAAAGAAGCGTACAAACTTACCTAGCTTGATATGAATAGGACCGTAAATATATAATATATTTAAATACGCTTTAGAAATAATTTGTAGTACTTATCTTATATTTCCATTAAGTCTAAAAACACAAATAATTTTGGAATTTCCTCAAATAACTCATTTGTCGTTAGGGAAATGCTGAACTATTATGAATACAACTGGGACAAGATGGGTGGCGTTGATTACAGCAATGTATTGAAACTCTGCGATCAAATCACTCTAAGGTCCGATGCCATCATACATATTTATGGACCAACATTTGCTAAGGTTAGTCTAATTAATCACCAGGAATATTTTTTAATTACAAATTATAAAACGATCGTCGTCATCATGTACGAATTGATAAAGAATTGTAATTCCTGCGGCTGGGCAGCTTGTTCTAAGAAGTGACAAGACAACCCTAAGGCAGTTAGAAGAGTATAACCTCGTCTGGATGGCTACCAGCCTTGGTCTTGAGTATGTCAGCTTGTGTTGCAGCACAGTCACTTGAGTGGTGAAATCCTGTGATCAGATTCTAGTCCCTCTTTAAGGACGGAAGTACATTATTACGTCCTCGCTGTTGCAAATGTACATATACAAAAGACAATTAGGTACTTCCAGTCGGGCTAGGACTCAGGGTGTGTACTGTATTCAATAATTGGTTATAAATTGAAGATTCATTGATAAAGACAGTTAGGTCTCATCACGTTTCTGCAGCGCACCCAGTCCTCCAATTCTCTTTTTCAGTACCGGCATCTATTGCAGGTTGTAGAACCATTGACCTGCAGTGCGTCTTACATTAAGTTAAGCAAACAACGGTCATCACTAGAGAAATTGTCTACTTCATCGAATATCTGCGTACAACAATGATCTGGGGGAACTTCCCGCTGCAGTTTTCCCTTTGGCTATGACGTGTGGTTTTTTAAGAAGTGCGTTAAAAAAATTCTAAGAGGTCGGCAGCGCGTTAGATACACTGCTGGTGTTGCAAACGTCCGTAGGTGACGGTAGCCGCTTTCCATAGGTGGCCATCTTCCTATTTACTTGCTTCAGGCAAAAAAAATATCTGTCCTGCGACAGATGTAGTCGGTCTTGTTACTGCAGCTTATTTTACTGACACTAAGTAGACACAAATCGTACAGAGCTACTTCTAACATAAAAAGAACAAGAAATTGATATGCAGGTTTAGTTGCTGCTCCCAGATAGTCATAATTAACCTTTTATCTGCTAGACTTTTTGAAGGGAAACTTGTTTAAGAATTGTTGTGATTTGAAACTCGATAAAACGAAAAAGCCATTTTAAAAAGAGATAATCACGTAAATCTATAGACCTGCGAGAGAATGAGATAGAATATATTATATTTAATCCTTTAAATAGTGCTCGTATAGATAGAGTTCAAAATATTTCGTTTTAAGTTTTTGTTAATACTTCAAATTTCGTATTTTATAGCTTAAATATTGTTACGAGTTGCAGCACTCGAAATAAAATGCCGTAGGAATTAGTATAGAATTAAAACTATACAAACACGTATAACGCAGGTACAAATATAACTGAATGAACCAGTCCAAACGTATTGAGCAATTTAATAACACGCGCAAATTCCGTCTCTAAATAAATTACCGAAAGTACACGTCTTGACTCGCTTGTGATTATCGCTCGACTCCCGATCTCTCTATTGGGACATTGCTTTATACTGCACAAATACTGACTGAATTTCTTAGAATGACACCTGGCTAATGACTACCATAAAAAATTACAATACACAAGGGGCTGTTGTCCTAATCACAAATTTTAAAGAAACAGTAAACAAAAGAAGAGTCCAAATGTCGAAAAGGTAATAAAATGTCTACAAGTATACAGGTGTGAATTTGTCTTTTGTCGGCATTCGGGTCGTAACTATATGTTACAACGGTATAATATGACGTAACGAAATTTAAAAATCCCTCCCACCCCTTGTCACACTTTGGTTTACATCTACTGCGTGTAAACTGCACACACACACACACACAATTTATTTTACCAAAAAAATCTTATCTTACAGTGTCCAATTCTGGCCCACTGCGATATGTCACTCCTGCGACTGATTGGTCGTGAAATCCGGACCTCGTACTTTCTTCGCGGGATGTGTGTCGTGGAGGTCAATGACGTCATATCCGACATGTACTTCGTGGCTTCCGGATCCGTAGATGCTAGGGAGACTGAAGACAATATGAGTTCTGTTACCAAATTGTTTATGGGCAGGTAAGGGACCGCTGATCACATATTGGGTGTTTTTAAGAATATGAGAAGTAGTTGGATTTTGGGAAATCAAAATCAAAATCAATTGGTAAATTTTCTTTTATCTTACAAGACACCGAAGCTTCCTAGATTTTGAACAATGATATTTTAAAGGTGAAGCAATGCCCCGGCCCGTATAGGGTGGAGGAGCGAGATAGAAAGTCCGTCCGCACAGAATTTTTTTTAAATGCATTCATGGCTGTCCTCAAAGACAGATCTTCCTAGGCCCGTCTGTTATTGTTGGAAATTTGTATAATATTTATTGCACGTTTCGGGAATCGTTTGCGACCTCAATATTATACAGTGCCATCTGTTGGCTTGTAAGTGTTCCACTACAAAATAATGATGGTAACATGGTATTTGACCGCCTGCTCTTTCATATGAATATTCTTACAAAATTCAATGAAATAAACCCGGAAAAACAGACAAACCAACAAGAAATTATATCGAGTTCTCCATCGTTTATATAGTGTATGGAGGGTAGACGTAAGGAGAACCATCTCATCTCATATGTGTGAGAAGTTGAAAAATTGATCAGCTATAAACAGTTAATTTTAGATCTAAAACCCTACGAAATGGCGCTAGCGTAGGCAATTGGTGTAGTATGGATGTAACAGTTATTAACGGCTTGAAGTATATAATAATATATACATAGTTGCTGATAGTATACTATAAAAGAAATAAACTATTACGTAGCCCAAAATAATTTAGTAAATTTTCAATAACCTCAAAGAATTATTGTTATATGAAAACGTGTAGAGTGATTGATTAAATTTTTTCAACTTTGAATAATACACCTAGTGATATTTTAATGCTTAATCTTTAAAAACTAAAATATTTTATAATGCTCTAAATAATTACTCTATTAACTTTTGGTGCTTTCTTTAAAATTCCCCCTGATGTCAAAGTGGCGCCACCTTAATTTAATGCATTTCGATAGATACTTTTTTATATACAGTCATAGTTTTCGTAATCTCTGCCCTCCATAATATTCCAGTTGTTTTTTTAATAGCTTCAATGTACATACATGGCGTTTTAATAATATTATATTTATATAATAGACAATTTATGTAATTTTCGTATAATTGTATTTCTTTTTTTTTTGGAATTAACTGTTTGAGCCAATTTTTATTTTTATTATATAAATTATTTTATAGTGGAAACTTGATTGATATATGTATTCATTTTGTGTTTTATATTTAAAAATATTTATTATTGTATGTTTCCCAAACAAATTAAATAAATAAATATTAGATGAAAAATATACATATAAAAAATTGAGGGTAGGTGTGAAAGAAGTAACACAGTATAAAAAGAGCTCTTAAAATTTTATTTGAATTTAATTGATTTATTAACCTAATTGTTCATTAAAGTATATGCATAATCATAGTGAATAGTTTACCCACCTGCCAAAGTGTTTTCCAAGTGCAACACAAAGACTTTATTGAGAATTTATACTAATATAAACTACACTAATTTATTTCACAATGGAAGCCTTGCAAGAGGCAATGTCTCAACTTGGGACTGTTTTTAAAGAACGCATGGACAATTTTGAAGGAGAACTTCAGAAAGGAGCAAGTTCATCAACCACACTGTCTTCATTGTCAGCTGAATTTGCTGCATTTAAAACATTAACCCTCAACAGTTTGAAGGTATTACAACAGCAAATCGATTTGCTTCAACAATCCACTGACCATATTGAAATGCATAGCAGAAGAAAAATTCTATTGATCCATGGAGTAGTTGAAAATAAAGATGAAAATGTGGCTGCAGTAGTTTCAAAGCTTGTACTCACTAAGCTTAAGTTAGATGGATTCAATATAGAGGATATCCGTTATTGTCATAGGTTGGGCAAGACATCATTATCATCTGGTAAACCCAGACCTATCCTCTTCAAGTTATGTGATCTTACTCTTCGGAACAAAGTCTGGATGGCTAAAACCAAGCTCAAAGGTTCTGGATTCACATTGTCTGAATTCTTGACGAAGAATAGGCATAATATTTTCATAAAGGCGAGACAACGTTTTGGAACATCGAAGAGTTGGACTCAAAACGGCATAATCTATGTTTTAGGTTCCAATAATACTCGCCACCGCATTAACCAGCTCGTTGATTTAGATAAAATAGGTCTGCCAACCAAGGATGAGCAACAGGCAATTAAAGAAGTCCCTGCAGCCTCAAAACAACGTAGAACTGCGACAACGTTCAAAAAGTAGTTATTATTCCCTTTACTTTCTTGGCACTACAAATCTAGAATAATTGTCCTTGCATCCACAAAAAGGCAATATTGCTTAGAAAGCTGTACAGTAATAGTAATAACTTTGATTCTTTACTACTTTAGCACTAACTGTGTTTCAAATTGTAAAATTGAATAAAATATCTCAGTTATTGTGTAGGTTATGTTATTGTTGATAACTTTTTTTTTTTTTATTCCACCTTTTTGTGCGTTCAGAAATTTGATCCAATTTGTAGTGCCGCGTTCCAATGCCTTCAATGTTGATATTTTACACATTACTCGTAGTCATTTTCATTGTGTTGTATATAATTTAAGTTAAATTATTTATTTTTTTTATTATGTAATTGGCAGGTGCATTATTAAGACTTATTTTTATAATTAATTATTATATATTTTTGTATAATATTTGTTTATTTATATATTTCTTATAAGTAAAGCATATTTATTTGTATATTTATATAATAGAATGGCTGGTTTTTCAAGTGATAGTGATGTTGAGTCTGAGTATTTATCTTGTTCCTCTGACAGTAGTTACAACGACAATAGCCCATCGTTACCGGAATTTCTTAAGGCGCGTTTTTCAAATGGTTCCCTGAATTTCAATGTTATTCACATAAATGCGCAGAGTATTCCGGCTCATTTTACAGATATGCTGGCGTCGTTTAATCAATGTAATATCCATGCTATACTCGTATCTGAGTCGTGGTTAAAACCATGTCTCCCTTCAACGTTCTATAACTTACCTGGATACCACCTTATCAGAAATGATCGTACAGGTAGTGGCGGTGGGGGAGTTGCTATTTATCTCCGGACGCATCTTCCTTTTTCAATTGTAAGCATGTCACCGCAACCTCCTTCTTCTGATATTGGTGAGCACTTATTTATTGAGGTGGAACTTTGTTCTTTAAAGGTTTTGGTAGGTGTATTTTATAGCCCTTCCCTTAAAGTTAATTATTTCACGTCCTTCGAAAAACTGTTAGAAGACCTAATCCCAAATTATAACCATTCCATTATTATGGGTGACTTTAACACCTGTCTCCTAAAACAGGATCATCGTAGTATGTCCCTCGAATCTTTAGTTACGGCTTCTGGCCTGACCATACTTCCACTGAAAGCAACACATTATTTCCCCAATTCCACACCGTCTCTCTTAGACTTGATCATTGTTTCTTCACCCTCTTATGTTATTTCTCATGGTCAGTGCTCGGCGGACGCTTTTTCTCATCACGACTTGATTTTTCTTTCTTATAACATTCGTCCACCAAAAGCCAAAACTAAAGTTATCCTGCAGCGTAATTTTGGTGGTATAAACTTGGCCGCCCTAGTCAAGGACGCCCAAGAATCGGATTGGTCTGGGGTCTTCAAGGCAGC
Organism: Dendrolimus punctatus; assembly: GCA_012273795.1. NCBI lineage: Eukaryota > Metazoa > Arthropoda > Insecta > Lepidoptera > Lasiocampidae > Dendrolimus > Dendrolimus punctatus. The sequence goes on from CM022536.1 coordinate 20,784,304, forward strand.
TACTGTAGATGAAAAGGTGTATGTATTTAATACAACCTTATTGAGGTTGTATGATTTGCATGCACCTATGCGACGTGTCAGAATAAAGCATCTTCCTGCACCGTGGCTTACAGACGATATCAAGAAGCTCATACATAAAAAATCTATGGCTAAAACCAAATACAAACTTAAACCCAGTGATGAAAATAAACAAGCTTTCATAACAGCTCGTAATCGCTGCAATAGAGTGTGTAGGGATGCACAGCGCCGGTATATTCATGAATCAGTTGAGAAAGATAACCCATCAAAAGTATGGAAATTTCTGAAATCACTTGGAGTTGGAAAGTCAGTGCAAAATCCTGTACCAAATAACTTCGACATTGATAGTCTTAATCAACATTTCACATCTACAAAGTTTTTTGACAAAATTACTAAGTCAAACACGTTAAAAGATCTTTCTTCTATTCCAACTCCTTTACATCCAAGTTTTATTCTTAGTCCGTTATCTGAATGTGATGTTAAGATTGCTATTAAATCTATTTCTTCAAATGCAGTTGGCAGTGATGGTATTAGTCGCGGAATGATCGTGCCCATTCTTGATGTCATAAACCCTATTATAACCCACATCCTTAATTCGTCCATTGCTTCTTGTACCTTTCCAGTTGCTTGGAAAGAAGCACACGTTATTCCTCTTCCCAAAAAGCCAAATCCTTCGTCTTTTTCTGAATTCCGTCCAATTTCCATTCTTCCTTTTCTTTCCAAAGTATTAGAACGATTAGTCCACAAACAATTTAGCACTTTCCTTTCTCAAAATTCATTAATGAATCCCTTCCAATCCGGGTTTCGTCCAGGCCACAGTACAGTCACAGCACTGGTCAAGATCACGGATGACATTAGGCATGGGATGGAGAATGGTCTGTTGACTGTACTATCACTGTTGGACTTTAGCAGCGCCTTCAATAATGTTGATTACGACTTATTGCTGGGTATCCTTCGCACTCTTAACATATCTCCATCAGTAATCGACTGGTTTCACAGTTACCTGCATGGGCGCCGGCAGAGAATTCGTATTGATGAGGCACACTCATCCTGGTGTGATTTAACTGCCGGTGTTCCTCAGGGCGGCGTTTTATCTCCTCTTTTATTTGCTGTTTTTATAAATTCTATCTCCGACAAATTGACTTCTTCCTACCACCTATATGCAGACGATTTACAAATTTACACACAAAGTGAAACTGATGCACTACATATTGCAATTAACAAAATCAACTCTGACCTGGATCACATACTAAGATGGAGCAAAAAGTTTGGTCTTGCCGTAAATCCTCAGAAAACTCAATTGATAATCGTCGGTAGCCCTAGGATGAATGCTAAAGTTAACTGGTCCTCCTTACCACAGGTTCTTTTTGATGGCACACATATACCTCTTAGCGACACTGTCAAAAACCTTGGCATAATCATCGATAGGGAGCTGTCTTGGCGGCCTCACATCACTGATTTAAGTCGCAGAGTCTTCTTATCTTCTAGATCCCTCAGAAGATTAAGAAACTTCTTGCCTACTGCTACCAAGATTACGCTTGCTGAGTCCCTCTTACTTCCCGTACTTGATTACGCTGACGCCTGCTATCTGGATTTAACCCAAGAACAGCTGAATAAGCTTGAGCGGCTTCAGAACTTTTGTATCAGGTTCATATTTGGCTTGCGAAAATATGACCATGTTTCCGAATATCGTAAAAGACTCAAGTGGCTTCCTATTCATTTTCGCCGGAGTACTCACATTCTCACTCTCCTGTATAATATATTATTTACTCCTAATAGTCCCCAGTACCTTAAGGAACGTTTTAAATTCCTTCGCCTATCCACTGCTCACAATTTGCGCTCTGATACGTATCGAAAACTTATGACACCTGCACACACTTCATCCTATTATGATAATTCTTTTACAGTGCAGGCTGTCAAACTTTGGAATATGCTGCCTCTTACTGTCAGAGAGGCCAAATCCTTACCAACATTTAGAAATTTACTCAGAAAACACTATTTATCCATAATAGCTATGTCTGATTAACACAATATAATCATGCTAATACATTTATTATAATAACATATGTGTTTTGTAATATATTATTGTATACGTATATTATTGTATATTATATTTATAACTATGTATATATGTATGTATTTGTATATTTATTTGTTAAATTAGTTTGAGTATTTATGTGTCCATTGCTTTTTTCCTGCACCACCTACATCGCCTGATTCAAATTTGTTTTTCATTTAGGTTGCCTGGAAGAGATCGCTTTGAGCGATAAGGCCGCCTATTGTATCGCCTAGAAAATATTGTAAATATTGTCTGTTTTGTAATTGTATGTTTTGGTGTGCAATAAAGAGTTATCTATCTATCTATCTATACATTAACAAAAGCATAGAAGGCAAAAGTACTTTCGGAATTTCATAAAATATAAATCTCACATGAATAACGGACAAACATACAAATGTAAAAACACCCAAAATCAATTTCGAGTTTGTATACATTAGTGTGACGTTATCGCAGTGTATTTGGTAACCTGGATGGTTCAGAGAAATCCCGATGTCCTGTCGCTTTCGTGGCTTCCAGCAAGTTGCACCTTTTGATGATCAATTCTCAAGCCTTCCATCAGATCATCACAGACTTTCCCGTCGTCTTCCAGTTGTTGAATAAGTATAGGAAACATGATAGTATGGTAAGTGAAGGTTCTTGCAGTTTAAATATCAGAAACATATTGTATCATCTCAGCTAGACATCTTGTTTCTCATTACTTAAAATACCAACAACACGTGGCCAAGCTGTGTACAACTAGTCTACAGATCATCTAATTTCTAACTCATTTATGTAAAATTTAAAAAAACTATGAACGTCAGAAACGTGGTACTAATAATAACAGTCTTTAACAAATAACAATTCCCTGCTACATAGCAGAAATTTGTAAATAGCTGTTCATAGATAATACATAAAATATATGAGCCTGTCTGGAATTAAATATCAAAATATCATTTACCCTGTCCGATAGATGGCTCTAAAATCGATAATTCTATAAATTATACTAGGTGGTACTAATAAGTTGTAATTTGCGCTAAATTGAAATAAAAAGAAAGACAAGAAATTAGATCAAAAAACTTATATACCACTATAATGATTTACGCCAAAAGTAAAAAATGCTTTAAATAAAACTTTATGTAAAAGTAATATTTTCTTAAGTTTTCGCGACTTGTACACATAATAAAACTACGTTTAAACGGTTTTAAGCGCGGTAATTTATTTTATTTAGGTTTATCCGACGTTTCGGCCGCTTTTCAGTGGCCGTGGTCACGGAAGACAAAGATGACATTTGTCAAATGTGTATTGTCAAAGTTTTTATTCAGCCTACCGCCAACTTGTTCATTTTAATTATTTAGTTTTAATTTTGTTTATGGATATTATTTACTCTATGGGAGCCTAATCTAATTTACCACCGCTTCACAACATGTTGTGGCTTGAAGACAAGAAGCGGCGCAAGAAACTCCTCGGCAAACATGCCTTGTTCTAAATTTTTTTTATATAATATTAAAATGAGTGGAAGGAAAAAAATAAAAGAAATTATCAGTCAAGTTGGTTTGTTTCGTCGTCGTCGTCGGATAAACCTAAATAAAATAAATTACCGCGCTTAAAACCGTTAAAACGTAGTTTTTTATGTAAAAGTGTGCAACATTAACCAAATGTGACCTTATGATAACTTGTGGTTTCATTTATGCCCTTTAGATCTCGCCAGCGCGATGATTTTACTCAACGATATTCCATAGCGCCATCTTAAGTGAAGTTAACTGGACTAAATAGAAACTAATTATAATATTTGATGCTCCTGGACCACTTGATGCCACTAGTTTCCGTTATTTTTTTTATTTTTCAATTATAGAAGATCCACTGGAATAGCTATTATACCCGCAAATTGCTAATGTGCTGGAACCTTGTCAAATTAACATTCACGTGACGCCATCCGCAACTCGATATGTACACGTACTCGCCGGCCAGTGATGCTAAAAGTACTGAGTTTTCGGCTACGGCTACGTCACCTAAATGGCGACCAAGAGCAAAAGCAATTTGCGGAGATAATATTTTCTAGTGTTTTGTGACTGCAGAGACTTTTCACCCCTTATTTGACTAGATAAATTTTTCAGAATTATATAATGGGCAGCATGACCGATTCTCTCAAGTTGTGGAAGGAGCAAAGTTTGACCTCCATCAAGAGCTTGCGTAGACGAAGAGGCTTTGTCAAACGTCTTTACTACAGAGATAACATCTTCTTGCTCTATCTCATCTTCATTAGTATGGGTTGTATCTACACTGATGTGTACAACGCTGGTTTTCAAGACAACAGGTTGAGCGTTATCATCGCTCTCTATTTGCTGGATTTTGGATTTTATGTAAAGATCGTAGCACACTGTCTGGCACCGTATATTGTACGTGATTGTCGATTGAACGAGTTTGTGAAGCCTTTACGTAATTTGTAAGTTTATGTCATGCTCCTGCTACACCTGGGAAAGTCTTAAACTTTTGGCTACGTCTGCGTGACACAATATTAACATTATCCCAAGAGCAGCTTATAATGTACCCTTTCCAAGCATTTATTTTACTTTTGACAACTTTTTTAATATTTATGACTTGGCAACTAGGCCTTAACTAGCCAGACCTCGGCACCTCCTTGCTCAACCATTTTCTCGCTCGCCCGATACAGCCCCGTCTTATTGCATTAACTAAAAATACCGTGAGCATAACAGTGATTAAAACCAAAATCACTGCCAGATAATTTAATTTATTTTCCAAATTTTGTCCCGTTGTTGCCTGAATTTTTGTTACTTCGTTAATTTCTTTGTTTTGGTAATTTCCCATTTTACTGTTTCACCGACCGCGGTAAATAACTTGTATTCTATAAGTTCAGTTATGAAAGATATTATAAACATCGTGACGTACTAACAAAGCACGTATTTCTATGTCAGCAAAAATCGCTCCGGCCGCCTGATTACTCGACCACAACGGGTGGTTTTATTTACAGGCGGTAGCGATTCCTGCGACTCTGGCCTAATATCTATGGGTACATAATTATCGCTAACATCTTCATTCAATATATAAGCAGGTTTCAATCTATCGATGGAGACAGTTAATTGACGGTTGTTCTGAACTATCTCAAAAAATTTTTGTTCCTATTCACGACTTTATATGGGCCACTATACGACGGTGTCAAAGGTTTCTTTACTACAATCGATGCCATTCAACGGAGCTGTTGTAAAAATTTCATATTTTAATTTCATCATTTTCGATCAGACAACGCTCACAACGACCCATGTCAAGAGGTAGGCCGAATAGCCGTTCCAATTAATTTACGATTGTAGCAAATTACACATACATACATACAGAACTTCACGCCAGGTCCCTTGCGGGGTAGGCACGAACAAATAGCAAATTGTAGCAAATTGAACGGCATAAATCGCGATCGTGAACGTGGTCGTTGTTAGTCCCTAATGGAACGTAGCCATGATGGATTTCTAACCCGGAAATGTTAGTGTTCGAAAGCTCACCATCCTAACAAGGTTTGGGCGAACAAAATAAGTCAAACATATTTAAAGTACTAATAATAATTTCAGGTATTTCAAAGGGGAATTTAAATACGATCTAATATCCATTTTGCCATTCGAAGCGTTGTGTCTATTTAGTGTTGAACACAAGTGGTTGCTTTTCTCTTGGCTGCGACTCAACAGGATGTTTCGGATCGTAAGCCAATTACACGATATTTTATCTTTATATTGGCTGTAAAAAATATAAAAATTTCTCCGTAGCAAAAAAACAGGTGTATGTAAAATGGGGAGAAAAAATATTTCGCTTAATAAGTAACTGTAAAAATATTTCGCTTAAAAAGTAAGTTTCGTGAAAATAAACTTGAAGAAGGTCCTTAAAAATTATTTATTTATTCTCTTAATTACTCTTTCAAGATAATAATTTTTGATTACCGTAACTTATTTAAAATAAACAATGTAAAAATACTTAGGCTTAATATACAATGGACCAACCTGGAGCCAATCCAAAACGCCTATACCATAGCTGTTCGTAGAAAGTTCGCTTACAAAACTTATGATACCCGGAATTAGACCCGAAGTCTCTTCGTTATATGAGGTAGCTCGGCAAAGCCTTAGTCATACACTTGTAGCGTTTATTTTATTTTAACCATCAGTTACATGCACACAAATCATGGCAATGGCTATATGGCGTAGAGTATATGTAATCTTATGATTGTGACAGTTTATACAATAAATGTTTATTCTATTCTACTCTATTTTATTCTATGACATGCTCTGGTTGAATAGACAAAGGCTTTGCCGAGCTACCTCATACAACGAACAGACTTCGGGTTCGATTCCGGGCATCGTAAATTTTGTAAGCGAATTTTCTATAAACAACTATGGTCTAGGCGTCTGGGATTGACTCCAGATCGGTCCATTGTATATTAAACCAAGTATTTTTACATTATTTATTATAAATAAGTTACGGTAATTATAACTTATCATCTTCATAGAGTATATGGAATAAAGTGAATACTTTTGGTGTTGCAATCTTAATATACAACGTGTTTCATTTCAAATGACAATAAATCATAATTTTAGCAGTGTTACTCCATACAAAGTTTTTGGTACTATTAAATCAACCGTAATGTCAAAATTAAAAAAAGGCAATTTCCGAACAAATTAATTACGATAAAAAGACAATAAAAACAGAACATCTTGTAAATATTGGTTCACTGACCTTGGTAAGAATGAACATCTTCCGCGTTTAATGATGAAGAGACGAGCTGGCAACATGATACATTTGGTCACTAACCTACCGATTTAATCACAATAACAGATACATGTTGTTGTAAAATTCTGAAATGAAAAATGAGGTCCTGTGGCTAAACCAAAGAAGCTACCTTGATTCGTTTTTGTACAGGGTGGCGCAATAGAACGTGCATATTGCATCATCTTTTTTCGCGGGGTAGAAAGTGCGCGGACGGGGGGAGCCGGCATCGTTGGGTAGGCGGGCTCATGGAGTTTTAGTCACTATGAGTCACTTCGACGGGAAGCGTCGCGCATTTTGCGTGCGCGCATTTTACGAGAACTCTCGTTCATACATCGTTACTAGGCGTTTATATTGTTCTGAATATGGACTACTGCAAATTAGTGAAGCTCCAAGTGCTAATTTAATTAAAATATGGGTACAGCGTTTTGAAGAGACTGGTTCACCTTTAAACCACAAGCAAAAGGTCGTCCAAGAACATCTAGGACCGACGACAATATTGAGAGAGTTATGCAGTCTGTACGAGGAGATCCACAAATGGCTACTCGCAAGAGATCGTCTGTCTTACATTTATCGCGACGAAGTTTGCAACGAATTTTAAACTTGGATCTTAAACTGCATCCTTACAAGCTGCAGTTAACACAAGAATTGAAAGAGTCTGACTTCGGAGCAAGGTTCGCATTTGCTAATGAAATGCTTAATCGATTTTCCAATTTTGACAATATCCTTTTCTCAGATGAGGCCCACTTCCATATCAATGCGTTCGTAAACCGTCAAAATTGTCGTTACTGGAACAGTGAGAATCCCAAACTCAAGCACCAGAAACCACTGCATAGTCCTAAAGTGACAGTATGGGCAGCAATCTCTGGTAGAGGAATAATTGGACCGTTTTTCTTTGAAAATGCGCGGGGGCAAAACGTCACTGTTAATACCGAACGCTATGTTGCGATGTTGGAAGGTTTTTTGGCTCCAGAGCTTGAAAATTCAAGAATAGTGGATTCTAGGACTTGGTTTCAACAAGATGGAGCTACCTGTCACACACCAAATGACTCCATGGCGGTTGTGAAACAGATGTTCCCTGGCAGACTGATTTCGAAAAGAGGTGATATCCCATGGCCCCCACGTAGTCCAGACGTGACGCCTCCTGACTTTTTTTTGTAGGGATACAAGAACAAAGTCTACAGCAATAATCCGAAAAACATCGATCAGCTCAAGGAGAACATCCGTGGTGAAATGGCAGCAATTACACCAGCATTACTGAAGAAAGTTTTCAATAACTTCCGTTTGCGATTAGAGGAGTGTCGTCGTAGAGAGGGTCATCATTTAGACGATGTTATTTGTTAAAAAATAAACTTCAGTTATTTCTTAATAATACCTCAGTTTTATTTTAACTATACCTTTTGTATTTATTTTTTAATCAATATTTTAAATATGCACGTTCTATTGCGCCACCCTGTATTTGGGTAGAGTACATCCTGACGAAAACGTGGTCTGATTTATTGTCGTAAGGTCTGAAACACGCTGTATAAGTAAAGATAATATATAAATAGAAGTCTCATTCCGTTTGTTTGTTACATTTGCACGATCAAACAGACAGTAATGAGAAAAAGGGGAGCATTACAGTTGCGTATTTACTTTGTTAAGATAAAAACATTAAAGTTAAACGACGTTGCTAGCAATTACCTAGTTCTCTATTACCATAATTTTGGAGATTTTTTGAAATTTAAAAAATACTATCTTTCCTAGGGTACAGTCTATAGATGTCTAAAGAGACTACATGAACGTGTTACGATCAATCTGATATTGACGACTGTATTCTCTGTACTCATTTGGTTCACTCTATTTGTACACACCACCGCTTGCATGTGGTATTTCATCGGTGTTATGGAGGACGACAACGAACCGAATTCCTCATGGATTCATAATGGTTTGTCTTTTCATCTTATATCTTTAATATTATATAATTCTAAACATAATGTATCTGTAGGTATATTAAAGCTATTAAAAAACCCCAACTGGAATAGACTATATAAATGATGGAAAACACGATGCATTTTTTTTATTTCTTGCCCGTTTCGGGATTCACGTACAACTACTGGGCCACTGATCGACACCAACCCACAACCAAGTGGTAGGGCCATTTACCCGACTCGATCGTCTAGTGCTGCCTTGTGTTGTGTTCCGACATTAGTGACCAGGTTCCAGTCTCTCTTAAGAGAGCAGCAGCGCACCTTAGGTGTTGCAAATGTACGTAGGCGATGGTAACCGCTTTTCATCAAGTGGCCTATCTATCTGTCTGTTGAACTCTGGCAATAAAAAAAATCGAAATGTGTGCTGGGACACATATTAGAAGTAAAACTTCAACGGACAAGTGGAAAAACGAATCGCAACGGACAAGTGCAAATTCGAATGGCAACGGACAAGTGGAAAAACAAATGGCAACGGATAAGTGGAAAAACGAATCGCAACGGACAAGTGGAAAAACGAATCGCAACGTACAAGTGGAAAAACTTCAAGTGACAAGTGATAAAATGAATCGCACCAAAATTTTAACTTGAAGTTTTACGGGCAGATTGTTGATGTACTTGTCCAATTTAAAAACCTGCCCGTAAAACTTCAAGTCAAAATTTTGTTGCGATTTATTTTATAACTTGTCACTTGAAGTTTTTCCACTTGTCCGTTGCGATTCGTTTTTCCACTCTCTTTATTTGTATCTTGGTATTAATCCATATCAACTGCTTCAATACCTTTATATAACTTTTTGAATTATGCAATTCGGACATTCCATTCGAAAGATATCACGAGTTTAAAAATGTAAGAATTTGACCACGTGACTGTGACACATTTTCGTGAGCGAAAAATCGTAAGACACCCACTATATAGAAGTTTCACTTCAAAAACAAAACATCAATTTAAAAACATTACACCAGGAAACTTGTTAAGAATGTATAGAGTGTAACACTTTTTGTCATATTAGATGATTGACACTTTAGGTAAATATTAAAAAATAAATACATGTACAGATTCTGGTGGTTCCTGGTGCACCAGTTTGTATGTCTGTTCATTGTACTTCGTTCTTACAACTTTCACTCAGAATGGCGTTGGTGAAATATTACCGAAGAATAGGTCTGAGGTATGTTTAAAGTGATTTATCTTTTTATTGCTGAAAAATAACACACCTGGTGGAAAGTGGTGACCGTGGCCTAGGGACATATACTCTCCCCTGGAAAATCGAAAACGACATATAATAATATTTGGGAGACAAACACACAATGGTATATTCCCAAGCTAAGGAAATTACGCTTGTGTTATACGTAATACACAACAGACCACTGTGGGACCTATCCCAAAAACCCAGACCATAGAATGCAATAGGGAGTTCGTTTATGACATTTACCATGTCTAGAATCGAACCCGAGAGAACTATGCGTTTCAGTGTACTAGGCCAGCAAAAGCTTAGCCCACTCGACCACAGACGCCGCCCGAAGATGCTTACGTAGAGCTTAAAAGGATGAATTAAACACTAGTTTTAAAGCAAGTTAGTCTTAAATTAAAAAGAGAGAATATCAGAGAAAAGTACCTTACGCAAAATTGTTGTTTTTTCTTGTTCTTGTCTATTCTTCAATCATAAGCTTTATGTTTATAAGAACAGTTGCCAAGCGGTATAAGAGATGTATGAGCACATTTGTATGTACAGGTGTTTAAGCTGAATGATAATTCTGTTATTCCAGGAAATAACTGGTATCGTTTACGACTGTTTAAATGAAACACATTGAAAGTTCGTATGATCTAAAGAATTAATAAACGTGTAACAATTTTTTGTATGTACAAGTTTTTCGCTTTGTTTATAAACAAAGCTAAAAACTTCTTCTATACCATGAAAGATATGCACTTACAATCGTTCCTTTAAAAACATAATTCATTACATACTTTTAAGACAGGTGGCACCACTACCAGCCGTTATTGTTTTACTAGATCATCCCAATTACTTACAACTTTCAATGAACCTTTATTATATAAAACATACTTTTTAAACTGGTAAATGCGTTCCAAATCACCTCAGGAACGTTCCCAAAGTGCTGGCCGCGTTATCATCTTGTATGGCAACGCTTATGCGTTGCCTAAAATACAGGCCAGCCTTTTGGTCCCCTGATAACCCTATCTAAAAGGTTGGTCCTACTCTAAAACCCTAAAACAAATTCTTGTTTCAGGGTTAAAGGGATTTTTTTATGTTTAGGCAAACTAACAAACAAAAGCAGGTGTCCATGGGCGAAGGTAGCCACCTGGTGGTAGGTGGCTACCTGCAACACTAAGGGAGACAATGCGTTGCCTACCTCGTTGAGACTTTAGATAACTGTATATCTTCACGCCCTTTTGAAGAGCCCCATATTGTAGCGCTCTGGGAAAACGATGGGAGGGAGTCCATTCCATACCGCGGACACTTGGTATGAAGGAGCGTCCGCTACGTACCGTGGAGGTCTTCCAAGTGTCCAGGAAGTGTGGATGAACTCCCAATCGCCGGCGAGTTGTGCGATGATAGACTGGCGACGTAGGCATCAAATGAAGAATGCGCAAACAAGAGAAACATTCATATCGTGTCAGTGCTGTCATTGCAATATATAGGTTACTAGTTGTACCCGGCAGACGTTGTCCTGCCCTTAAAAAATAAAAAAAATCTAGAACACGATTCCAGCGCCATCTACCGGCAAAAGAAACAAACAAAAAATCATCAAAATCATGTCCACCGTTTAGAAGGAGTATTGCGGCGGAACCTACTGAGTCCAATCGTTGATTTAAACCATTCCGGTTCATATTTGAATTTAAATCATCTCAGTAGAAAATTATTAAAATTCCAATATCACTATTAAAAATAGTGGTTATTGGTAGAAGGGTGAATATTTTGGTTTATGAGTATTTTTATGCCGAATCATAAAAACAAATACAAAAAATTGACACAAAAATAAATTTAGGTGTGGGGTCACCCTTATCATTTAGGGCAGTGTTTTTCAACGTGTGGGTCGCGACCCCCTGGGGGGTCGCGAAGCTTCTGTAGCGGAGTTGCAATAGGTTGGGAAAGCTACTGCAGTAAAGTCTGTGCAACATCTGTAGATTCATCAAATTGCACGGACACAAAAGTACTTTCTTCTTCTATAACTTGATTACGAACATCAGTCGCCATAGCGCTTATCTCGCGTTGAATGGTACTGCCAGACAGAGGTATACTTTTGAGTTTTTCGACCTCTTGTTTGCCAAACATAATCTCCGCCATATCTAAACCGCTGGTAAAATCAAACTTTCGGCAGTAGTATTAGGTTTTCTGCATTAGATACACGAAGAGCTACTTGACAGCAACGCTTTCTCATTTATGCGGAGCAGGGGCGGGGCGGCCGGCATCCATGGTCGTACGTATGCGCGTAAATTAAGTTACCTAATGGCGACGCATTAGATGTAAAAAAAATGTTTTACGTACTTAATTATGTATTTAGTCGAACCCCTGATTATGAAAATGAATAAAAATGTTGGATTGAATATTTGTCACCAAATAAAATACATAAAAAAAATTCCGACGAATTGAGAACCTCCTCCTTTTTTAAAGTCGGTTAAAAAAGCAACGGGTAGGGGGTCGCGAAATATTTCTTCATACTAAAGGGGTCGTGTCATGAAAAAGGTTGAAAAACACTGATTTAGGGGTTTGAAAAATAGATGTTGGCCGATTCTCAGACCTCCCCGATATGCACACAAAATTTCATACAAATCGGTTCAGCCATTTCGCAGGAGTTTGGTAACTAAGACCGCGAATAGTAATTTTATATATTAGATTTCTAAGTGATTTTTTTATATTATTAATTACAATGTATACTATGGATTACTTAAATTACCCAAGAGTAGGGATCAACGTACATATATGCAGATCCAGGGATGACCAGTCACATGCTATTTACGCTATATTGATGACTTCGAATTTGACACGCAGCCAACGGAATTATTGCGTATAAAATGCCAATAGATTGCGGTTTACGTAATCTATGTCAAATTCGGTGCATTGGAAAATTTCAAACTTTAATATTGTTACAACCTAGGCGCCGACAGGCAGGTTCCACATACAGATTTGTAGAAGCACATTTATCACCCGCCGGCATTTGAACTAATAACATTGAAACTATTGTAATTCTTTTATGATTGTCTTCTTTTGTTTACTTATTGAATGGCATACGTTTCTAGAAAAGACCCCATTGTCTTGTTGTACTCTTTTATGCAGCCCACCTGTCTTTTATGGCATTTTTAGGGCCCATGCGGTGGCGAGTCACCGTCTGTCCATTTTTCCATGTTCCCTAAACATTGCGACAGGCAGACGCCATAGTCCCCATATTCCCAGACTCCTAGTACCACTAGCAGTTCACCCCGATAGCCCAATACTTTTTGTCCTCATTTCCCACAATAGTCCTACATTGGCCGGGGTATTTCCTTGGGTGCATTATTATTATATAGTGTAGACAGAGATAATCGCCGGTCAGTGTCACGCCTCATTTACATTACATTTGTCAACGGGCCTCTACGTGTTGGCCTTCCCATGGCCCCACGCAAGCCCTCCAAATGTCCGGGCCATTTTTATGGCCCGTGGTCTTTAAAGACATACAATAGAATTAAATACAGTATGTTTCCACCAGGTGCTGTTCGTTTCTATCCTCCAAATATTATCAACGATGGTGTACATGATCTACGTTGGCGAATTTTCCAATATCATCCAGTACCGGTCTTTCAGGTCCTTTTCGTTTTACAGCAAGTATTTGGAGCTACAGGTGAATCGCTTTGTAATGTTTTTTATTTATTAAAGTTTCATAGTCATTTTGGAAAACGGAAACCTTATGTTTTCGTCATGCTCGTCTGTCTGTACTCTATGTAACAGTTTAATTTCCCATAATTACTATATCCATTTGGATGTAAGACAGGAAGTTGTAGTCTATATAGCACTGAACGCAAAACAGCTAAAAATAAGGATAGTGCGTAATATATTATCTATGGTTGTTATCTGATGAAATAGCAATGTTGTGTGATTATAGTCCAAATGAGATAAAAAGAGAATATACAATGTACATTTTCTAGTTAGTAGGTACTCATTGATTAATGTAAGAAAATGGTGTTTATCGTGGAAACAGGTGGTTTCCAGAAAATTTATGGTTGATTTTTTTTTTTTTACATAATCGTGTGAACTTTGTGGTCAAAATGTAAAAAGTAATAACTATGTTCTTTTTTAACGTTATTTATTTAATACAATAAAGTTCTCCCTTATATTGTAAAAATTGTGCACTCCTCTAACTATTAAATTATATACATACATACATACATACATAACTTCACGCCAGGTTCCTTGCGGGGTAGGCACGAACAACAGAGCGCTATTTAGGCTTATTCTTACATTCATTATTATGGCGTGAAAATCGGATACGATTTGAGATTGTAGAACTTCAAAAATATTATGAACTATTTTATGTAAACAGAATGCGTTTTATTTTGACTGGTTTTGAAATATTTTCTACTGACTGATTTTTATGGTTTCATAGCCAAATGTCACGAATAGGATACTTTTATAGTTCCTACGGAACCTTTTATTAGTGGACTTCTACGCAGTTGTCCAATTCTATTTTTTTTAACGCGGTAAGATGCATATTAGTTCTTTTACCTGACCAGTTGCACAAGGTCGCTAGTAAAGAGTGAAGAAGGAATTAAGAAATACACAGATTATCAACATTCTATGGTTATATATCGGAGCGTATGCTTCGGAGCCTGAACTGCAGTTTCCTACATTTTCTTTTCCAGTTAGCGTAATCTCCGGCATATTGTGTGATGTTTATTTGTATTATAAGATGCTTTAGCTACTAATTTGTGTATTTTAATCTTGTACACGGAATAGGTGCATTTCGTAATAGCTGACAACAATTTTTTATTTATTTAGGTTTATGGCTTGGCAGCTAGGCCTTTAAGCCAGATCTTAGTTTACAATATACTTTCTTCATTTTATTAAGCCTATGTGTAGCACAGCTGAATTGTAGATAATCAGCTTTTGCCATTCAACTGAGTTCTTGTGACAACTCAAAAGGCCACATTTGACTATACATTTCACATTTCTCACAAAACACATAATTACTAATCAAAAACTATCAATATCCTACAACTATTGTACATTTTAGAGTAATTTACATATTATAAGAAAATAAACTGCACAGCACAACATCTCCTTTCAGTTCCCGCCAAAAACTCCAACTGACGACAAAGAGAAAAACGCATCGCTAGTGCTGTCCATCAACACTTTATAGTGATGAGACTTGATTTCATCGACTATCATTGTAAAACCACCAGAATGTGTGTCATTCTTTGTGATATATTTTACTCCTAGAGAAGGTATATTATAATTATACATATTTTTTCCTAATAATGTAAGTAAGTATGACGCTTTCTTCCCACAGGAGTTCTTGAAAAATACTCGTGTATCCAAAAACCTCGTGTCAATAGTGAACAAGTACTGTTTACATTTGTGGCGTGAATCGCGTGGTGTGCAGGAACCATATTTCCTCAAGACAGCGCCGCTTTGCCTGAGGCTGCGGATCATGTCGGCTGCATATTTACATCATCTTAAGAGGGGTAATTGCTGTTTACTTCACTTCGTGATTTTAATCAACGGTGAACCTATAGTTATGATTCCCACATGAAGAAACTAGCTATCGGCCCCAGAGTTGGTAAGTTTTATACCAACCATAACACAGATATGACTTGCTTAGCTTGTAACACCATAGTGAATTATACTGTCTATACACAGGGCAGTGCTTTGAAAAACTGTTTGAGCTTTGTAGTAAAATTGGCACGTTTTTAGCTTTACTGTAACCATAACAAAAATATAACTTGCTTAGCTTGTAACACCATAGTGTGTTCTACTGTCAATACATTGGGGAGTGCTCTGAAAAAATGTTTGAGCTTTGTAGTAAAATTGACACGTTTCTAGCTTTTCTGTAACCATAACACAAATATAACTTGCTTAGTGTTAACAGCCTTGCAGAAATTTGGGTAAGAAAGTACCGAAGATACCAAATATTAACTATTTGGGCAGAGTTTCCCCTTTATTGTCCAGCCTTTGGTGTGACTATTCACACCACACAGTAAGCAATGAACCACGTCTACACGCCTCACCGCCTTTTTATACCAAAATACTACGAAACTACCCTACCAAATAATAATATTACAACATTGCCACAAACAGCAATTATATCATAGTGTTGCCAGGATCATATTATTATCTATGACGATTGTCTATGTGATATTAATATACTCTATGACTGCTGTGATGGACATCGCGTAACATTAGCTTGTAACACCACAGTGTGTTCTACTGTCAATACATTGGACAGTGTTTTGAAAAAACGGTTTGAACTTTTTAATACAATTGACATGTTTCTAGCTTTACTGTAATCATAACTTGCTTAGCTTGTAAAAATACACACTATTATGTCCTATGTGAGTTTGTCCACCGACTGTTAAATGACATAGAACAAATATCAATTATTCGTCAGTCGCGTACAGTGTCACGCCATTCATGGCGTACAGCGTTTGGAACACCATAATATGTTCTAACTGGCTATACATCGGGCAGTGCTTTGAAAAACTACTTGAGCTGTTTAGTAAAACTGACACATTTCTAGATATACGGATAGGTGTAACACCAAGCCTAAATTCCACTTCACTTTGAAACAAGTCATATTCGTATTGTTAATGTGTAAAAGCTGCTGCTTTAGGCCCGCTAGTATCACGCCCACACAGATACGTGTTTGCCACAAGTAGAATCCGCTCGCCTACGTGATTTGCAAGAACTATAATTACCAATGATCAATCGAAGCCATTAATGAAACTGAAAATAATCATTAGTGTATTAAAACTTTTGAACATTAAAATATTTTTAGAGAAGTACAAGGCACATAAAATATCTGGTAATAAACTGTAATGAGTGATCAAACAGAATTTGTATTTATTTTATTACAGCATTATATCTTTGAAGATTGTGAGCGGCGTTTCTGCGCCAGCTGGTCGGTTGTCTGCAGTTTTATACGTATAATGAGGGTAGGTATAAACTTATTCATCAAAGGATAATTGTACCAACTAGAAATATACTTACAAGAATGTATGTAGTTATGTAAATTCGGGTGGAATCTTGCAAGTTAAATTTGACCAACTTCCCGGTTTTCGATTGAGCTGAAATTTTGAACGCATATGTATATCACGTGATAATGCAATACCATGAAGCTGATCTGATGATGGAGTCGGAAGGTGGCCATAGGAACTCCTGCACTAAACAAGATAGATCCGCCGTGTTTGGGCTCGTTTTACTTGTCTTGGCCTGCACTCTGCTGCTACATGATATCCAGGATCTTGAAAGCTTGTATTTAAAAACCTTTTTAAAAAGCTTTTCCTTCTTTGAAATTGCAAAATTATGGTCTATACAAATAGTTTAATTTAGAACTAGGTTGCATAGTATTACAGACGTTTTGAAATATTAGTTGATTTCCTCATCCATCACCAACATTTTTTTTCAATTCTTGGACACCACCCAGTAAAGAGATCGCTATAAGTGATAAGGCCGTTCATTGTTCAATAACGTTTATAGTTGCACTTTGCTCTTTGGACGTCACTAGCAGTAATTTTTCGAAATTCTAAGTACGTAACATCTGAGGAAACTTTAAGCAGTACTATGTTTAATTATCTAATTGGAAGAAACTTATTAGTACCTTCCATTATTCCTTTCAACTAAATTGATATATCTTATATATAAAAATGAATCGCTAATGTGTTGGTAAGCGACGTAACTTGAGAACGACTTTACCGATTTTGATGAAATTTTTTGTGTGTGTTTGAGTGGGTCCCGGTATGGTTTAAATCCACAATTGCAGCCGGTAGGTGGTGCTGAGATCGGATTCTAGAATCCTCTAACACCTGGAGCGATTTTGGTGATTTTGTTTTTGTGTGTTTGAGTAGGTTCCTGGATGGTTTAGATTCGCAATCAGAACCGGTAGGTGGCGCTGAGATCGGGTTCTAGAATCCTCCTGATCACCTGGATCGATTATGGTGATTTTGTTTTTGTGTCATGAAACGAAGTCTTTTAGGAATTCAGAAAATGCGGCGGTACGAAGATCGCCGGGTCAGGTAGGTCAGTTGGTGTTGGTATATAAAATGCACAAACAGAAAGGGAGTTACAATTTAGCGTTGCCAAATATCAAACATACTTCTCACTAGTAAGGGTTTTTTGTGGTAACTTTTTTAAATTATAGATATGTACGTGGTAAAGCAGAGTGACATAACAGATTCGATGTATTTTGTCCATACCGGTCGAGTTCAGGAATCGACAGATGATGGAGAAAGCGCTCCCAGGACCTACCCCACCGGCTCGTACTTTGGTGTCGTGAGTATAATTTTATTTCAGTTTTTATTCAAAACTTGCTGTACCCTTGCGTACGTCATACGTCATACGTCGTCTTACCCTTAAAAACAAAAATGTAGAATCCGATTGCAGCGCCATCAACCGGGACTAATAGTTAATTTACATTATTCTAGAATCTACCTGATAAAACACAAAAAAAGTCATCAAAATCGATCCCACCGTTAAAGAGGTGATCAGTGGCGCCACCAAACCGGGTCCAGTCGTGAATCTAAATCATCCCAGGATCCACTTTAACATACATAAATATAATTTCACCTAAATCCTCTAACCCGATTGCAGCGACATCTACCTAGTTCAAATTTGAATCTAAGCCATCCCGGGCCACCGCATTTAATTTGATTTAGGTGAATTATTATTGTGAACGCACAAAAAAAAATTACTAAGTAAATCAAATGAAAATTAGTTTAAATTCAGTCACCATTGTCAAATTGAAAAGACATAATTTATTTACTAGTGCTTTGCTGTGTTCTGCCATTAGTGGCCAGATTCCACTCCCCCTTCACGACCGTCAGCAAATTGATAGTATCTCTTGAGTTGCAATGTCCATAGGCTACTGTAATCACTTTCCAGCAAGAAGGGCTGTCCACCGGTCTGCTATACGTACTCCAGTAATAAATAAACAATAACTTATAGTATTATAAGTTATTGTAACTAAAAGAAACAAATTAGAAACTAATAACAAGTACATTCGAATCGGTAACAAATGACTTGCAAGTAATGAAAATGTTATTTTCCGGGTTGAAATAGAGCTAACACATTAGATAATTTAATGTGAAGTTATAAAGTTTATTGCAAATAATAGATTAATTAACAAGTTTTATAATTCAACAAAAAAACAATTATATTAACAATCTCGTATTCTGAATGACAGATGCAAGGATTAGTCCACAACTTGCCTTACAATCATTCCTATTGTACAAAAATAAAGTCACAAGTTCTAACTCTCCGGCTGGACGACTGGATCTACCTCTTAAAACATTTCCCGATCAGTAGAGAAACCATATATAAACACATGTCCGGCCCAGGCACAGGTAATAGCAGCCCCAGCGATGAAAATCTTTACGGACCCGAACATAAACCCCCAAACGGTAAAAGAAAGCTATCTAGTATGGATAGAGGCAGCCAATCCAGTCCATATCTGCCGCCATTTAATTTGGCTCCAGGAGCAAACCCAGCTGAGCAAGCAACAGTGCCATCACAGCGCAATAATTGGACATTAGATAGTGGAGTAACTGAAAATATTAGCTTACAGAATAGAGCAAGGCAAAGTGATGATGAGCCAAGAATATTTCAGGAACAATCTTCTATCCAAACTCAATCAGCAACAATTTTATCAAATTATAACGGAGAAACTCCCGAATCAAAACTTGTATCAGAAATGGAACAAACAATCACAGAAATTATCGATGAAGTTGCAAAAAAAGCTAATATGGTAATTAGTGACGACTCGAGTCCTAATGTTACTGAGTTGCCGAAGCACAAATCATCTGAAGTAGATGACATGAAATTGGCAGAAGATGAACAAGCTCCCAAAGCACTTACAATACAACTCAGTAAGGAGAAAAATACAAAGACCAATACAAATCTGATGAAGTAAATGATAAAAGTAGTGCCGAAAGTATCAATGACGAAGAAATGGAAGAACACGTGGTAACGGTAGATATGTCACAATCCAAAGATATAATACATGTAGATACGCAGGCTAAAGATTTTAAGAGTGACGCAGAAAGAGATGAATCTATGGCTTTGGTTTCTTACGAGAAGAAGAAGGTAGTAACAGTCGAAGATCAAGCCACATCAACGGCGAAATTGAACAGGCGTTTCGTCCATGTACGGTACGAAGATGAAAATCAAGAAAACAAAGTGAAAACACGTGTTAAAAGTATGATTTTAGATGAATCGCCTGTAGAGGGAGTAGCAGATAGCATAGCAGAACGTAACCTTAGAACTATGGACAGCGATTTGATTGAGGTTCAAGAAGATCCTGAAAATGATGAAAACGGAAAAGAAAATCCTAATTCGGAATCTTTGTCGCCTCAAGGAAGCAATGAAACCTCGTCTTCCAAAAATAAATCCAAACCAAAATAATTCTGAACAAACTTTTCATTTGGTGATTTAAATAATTTATGACCATTTTATTGTAATGTTTAGTTGTATGTGCTTTAATTTTTTTATAAAGACTCTTGCATTTTGAAAGGTTTGTTCAATATTCATAGATCTTGGTTTCTTACGAAATATATGTGATGATTTATTTATTTTAGATAATTAAATATAGTCGGAATGTAAGAGTTTGTGTTTTATTGCCATTGATTTTTAGGGTTCCGAGGCATATATTAGACCTAGTTGTATCCGACGTAATCAAAGCCAACCGACATACGGGCGATTGCCAAAATAGCGATGAAGACCTAAAGAACAATATGTAGTTGTAAGATATTGTTTTGGAGCAAATATTGTGAGTTTGTTTTAAAAGTATTTACTTAACTTCTTACTGAAATATGCTTTTTAGAGTTGAGAAAGCCACAAGAACTCCCTCATTTGACGTCAAGTCACGTCATACCTAATTTGGCTGAGATTAGGTAAGGTATAATTTCTTTGAAAGTTGTTTTAGAATTCATAATTACTTGACACTGGCTAGTTAGTTATAACTGTTACATGCCGACAAAGTTAATGCACACCTGGTTTATTATCTGTCCCGCATTTGGACTTCTTTGGTTTGCCTTGTGTTTGAAATTTACAATTAAACAATAGCCTATTGTTATTGTACTTGTTTATGGCCGCAAGTGTGTGGATTACGGTTTCTCGCAAACTTTAGTCCACGCATTCTATTGTTGTACTGTACAGTTTAGTATAAAACGATGCCCGAACGGGGGGGGGGGGTCAGTTGAGAGAGGATCACTATACGAGCAAGACGTACATTCGATAAGCTATATAGGGACGGACTTTGCGCGGGCTTTTGAATAATTTGTATCTTATACGAATTTCTATAGTTCTAATAAACTCTATAGTCATTCTAACGGCATTTTAATTCGAGCCCTGTAGCTCGTAATAATACTGGCCAAAGTCATATTTAAAAAAGAAAAAGAACCTATGCCGCACTGAAAAAACAAACCCCTATCGATGCTTTGATTTGTTATAAATTCTAACTTTATGACTCACGATTGGTTAAAATCAAATTGAATATTCTCGTATAACCAATTAATTAGCTTCAATAACCTCGAATTAGTTTTCCTAATACAAAACAAACATTAATTGCAATCAATGCGTCATCGATGTAAAGCAGGCGTTTAATGGGTAGGGCTGTGCCTACCCCCGTTCATCAAATACTTCCATCGTTTTGGATGCAAGCCAATATTGAAGTATTTTTGCTGGCTGTGGCATCCCACCTAGCTAACTGGATTTACTGAATACACAACATTCAACGTTTGCTGCGTGTTGATCATGTTATTTCAAGACATACCAATCATGCCGACGGGATGGCGATGCCACATCCATAATATGTAGGGGGTGTTAAATTGATGATGATGAATTTGATAATGCCAAAAATCAGGGGATTTTGACCGGCAGATTTTGAAAAATTCTACTGAACTGATTTATATGAAACTTCATATAGTGTTAGTTTATATTCCGGATCAACTTCAGATACTACTTGGTACAACTTCTACATGTGTTAAAAGAAAAGGTAAAAAGGAGCCTGAGATAATCTCTACCCCTATTAATATTATAAATCCGAAAGTAAGTAGTAATTCGGTCTGTCTGTTTGTTCTATTTTCACGGAAAAACTACTCGACCGATTTGGATGAAACTTAGTACATATATATTTTTGATGTCGACGATGAACATAGGGTAGTTTTTATCTCGAAAAATGGATAGTCTCCGGGATAAAAAATATTTTTCTTTGTGTTTTTAAACTTATGCTCTTACGGAAAAATTAATGGATCGTAGTTTTGGTTGCTAGTTTTGGTAGTTTCGATAGTTATGGTAATTTTGGTAGGTTTATTAGTTTTGGTAATTTACAGAGAGATAGACAGATATATATAAATAAATACTAGAAGGGGTTGCAATAGGGGCATATCATCAATCGATTAAATTATAACCTGACTAAATTCAAAATTAAAGTAATCCAACAAGCTTTCTTAAATTTACCTACGTTGCATTTTGTTCCATAGAATAACTTATCTACTGATTCAGAATCGACCCTTAGTTAAATAAAAGGCGCGAATATTAAAAACAATTTATTACAAAACTCTCGTAGCTCTCAACAACGTTATAAAAATCTAAAACGTAATTATTTGCGTCGATATTTTAAAAAATTTGCTAAAACATTGGCATTGTTGTCTTTCACTCATAGTTTTTGTTTAGACTTTAAATTGGAATGCCCAGCACTGTTTCAATGCCTTCGTGTAGGTGTTCTCTGGCCTTTCCCTGGTGGTCCTGCGGTCCTGCCGTGCGCTTGCTGGTCGAGCCATGGTCTATCGTAACTTAAATGCTTGGGTGTACACATTACTTAGCTATATTATAATTAACTTAAACACTAAAATTACGGTTTCTTAACATTAATGTATTTATGGGGTTTACACAACGCCATCATAGTTTGTTCTTCCTTCACTCGGCTTGTAATGATGTTATCTGAAACAATAAGGATAATTTTATACTTTTACGACAATTTTATACAGCCTTTATATAAAATCTTGGTGAATAACTAGTTTTTAAAGAATATACTAATACTACTAATGAACGCTTTATTTAATCGCCAGAACATGGGGTACCATACTTTTTTGTAGGACATTAAATTTCCTACAAAATTCTTCTAGAACATATTTCTGTATAATTAATTAATGATGAGGTATGATTTTGTTGCCATTAGACTGAGAAAAATAAAAAACTGCGACGCGAAAGATTTTCCTATTAAAATTAAAGAGTTCATATTTGGTGAGAATTTTTTTAAGGTTTCTATCAACCCATTTTTTCGTGTTACTTATAAAAATAAACAACTTTGTTTTTTTGATCCACCCGCGGCGTCCGCCACCACAAAAAGTGCCAAGTTGTTTAAATACAAGATTGCTAAACTATAGATTTAGCGTTAACTGTTTCGGAATAAGCTAATTTGTATGCACCCGAACAACTACAAAACACTCCCGGGAAAATTCCCGCGGGGTTCCCATAGTAAAAAATCACACTTTTTATTACATAATATTTGCTATCGATCAGTAAAAAAATCACTTTAGAATTGGTTTTTATTTAAATTGTCTATTTTAAATCATTCCCAGAAAAAAATCGGCGGGATTTAGAATTTAAGAAATTGCTGCCAATCAGCAGAAACCGCATCGAAATCGGCTCAGTAGTTTTCACACGAACAAACGGACAAAGCGACAAGAAATCTAAAAAAATGCATCGTGCTCTCTATTGAGATAACCAATGTGTCAAACCTGCCAAGCCGCCTTGGACAAGCGTGGCGGGCGGGTATCCCTCCGTCCTATAATGGGAGGTCCAAGCCCAGTAGTGGGACATTTATGGCCTGTTAATAATAATAATAATAATATAATAAAACATTAAATTACGCCGGTGATTTCACAATAAGATCAATTTGAATACACGTCTTTTAGCCTAATCAATTAATGGGTAACGTTGGTTGTATTCAGAGACAATTTTCTCTCAGTCTCATGGACTAACATATGGTAATTATACTGCACCACAAAATAATATAATCAGTAGTTCAATCCATCATTTCACTCCAAATGTCAGTGTCAAAAAAGCCCGATATACATATCTCATAGAAGCCTCAACCAGATATGTGGTTTAATGACATATCAAACAAGGAAGTTCTTCTGGCAGCTCAAAGACACAAAGTGCAGTATGCACTTGCAATTATGTATACAAACAAACAATTATTGCTTGAAAATAAACAATATATAATCTCAATGTCTAGGTTTCATCACAATGTTTTCCTTCCGTATCTGCAGGTGGTCATTATGAAAATGTGCACATGAGATTAAAACACTTTATAAATGGTGTATGCTTTTCCGGGCACTATTCGATCTGCGTCATTTGAAATTGGAACGCTTTAAGCTATATAGTTGTGGAGTGCAATATTAAAGCAGAAATTAGGGTGTACATTCATATCGAAAACAAACAGCCATATAAACTCTATTAAAAGACAACAAAGCGTTGTTGCATTAAAACCTTGGAAGTCTAGAATATCAATAGATCTCAATATGAAACAAAAATAGAGGAATCGAGTAAAATTATAGTTATTGGCGCATTTTCTAGATGTCAACCGTCTCCGGCGGCGTTCGTTTTTACGATCGACGGCATCCGAGGTATCTATTTCGAGAGTTATAATGACAGAAAATAAAATCTCAAGAAATTCGGGAAACATCATCGCCTTGACGTCAACATGCATTAGACCACATTATACATATTTATTTTATTTTAATACGAAATTAAAAATAAAGTTTGTGGTATAACTGACATCGTAAA
Source organism: Dendrolimus punctatus (assembly GCA_012273795.1). Lineage (NCBI taxonomy): Eukaryota > Metazoa > Arthropoda > Insecta > Lepidoptera > Lasiocampidae > Dendrolimus > Dendrolimus punctatus. The sequence continues at coordinate 20,809,080 of CM022536.1, forward strand.
CTGTCGTTGTAATGCGTTATTTATTTCACGAATCGAGTTCAGTGGCACCTATTTCTGGATATGTGACAAACATCAAGAAATTATGACGTGATCTCGTGATAGGAAATGCTGAATTGAAGTAATATCTATATATATGAAGAAAACTGTTGGATTTTGCTTAAAAAGGTTGAAGCTCTTTTAATAAAATTTAACTCTATGTTAATTAAAAGTTTTTATACAAATATATAACTTTTTTTATTGCCGGAGTTCAGCGGACAGTCAGAAGGCCCACATGATGGGAAGCGGCTACCATCTCCTATGGACATTTGCAACACCATAGGCGCTTCAAATATGTTGCTGCTCTTTTAGGGGAGACTGGAACCTAGTCACTAATGCCGGAACACAACACAAGGTTGTTACGGCGGTATATTCTAGACCGGGGGTGATCGCCATGCAGTCAAGTAAATACCCTACTACCTGGCTGCGGGTTGTTTTTCGCCTCTTACGACAGGCCGCCCGGCTGCAGGAAATTGTATTCTTTCTCCGTTCTTGCAAGGATAAAACTTAAAATACCTACAACAAAAATGTCTTTGTACTGGCACCATCATTATCATATTAGGTTAAAATCTATTGAAAGGCATGCCGTAATTAGAAATACTATAAGTAACCCCAAGAGGTTGTCTGGAAGAGATCGCGAACTTTATACCTTTGTGCACAATTAGATATAGTTTTAACGTAAAATATATTTTGTATTGGCATATTATGGCCCACCTGCTGAACAGTAGTTACTGTCACCTAAGAATATACATTTAAAACACCATTGGTCCTAATAACTCAAGGTACTGCCAGCCTCTAATGTATTTTATGATGTATTAAAATTATTTACGATAAGCTGGGAAGTTTGACGTACAACAGAGAAAAACTCAAGGAAATGGGGATGGACGCCCAGCCAATAACAGCGTGGTTTAGTAAGCCTATTCCTAAATTCGGATATGTCAATGTAGTTGACGTCTAATGAGACTGCATGATTTATTACTATAGCTGTGGGGTGTCTACTTATTTTTATTGTTTCTAACTCCAATTTAGCATCTAGTCATTGTTTTTCTGGCTTGCGACTACATTTCTCTTCAGTTGCATCATTGTTTTTCTTAAGTTTGGATGCCAAATGCTTTTATTTTGCATCGCAAACTAGTTTAGTTGGTATCTATCCACTGGCACTTCCACTTAATTTACAGCTTCTATACAGAAACAATATTATGCTTTCCATCATTTTATTAAAATTCGCAGGTGCTTTATTAAAAATGTTTTGATACCCATCATTAATTTAACAAAGTGCTCGCCAACTGAACATGTTTCATATTCCCCGCAGATCTTTTTATATTATGTTACCACCTACTCAACATTTTCTATTTTATCACTTCATATTTCAAGAAATCTCGAGCGCTCTTTACGTGAAATATTGAATCGCAGGTGAACATGAAAACTCTGAATTATTAACTTATTAATGTTCTTACGCAATGTGTTCCCGTGGGCGAAACACCATCTGTTTGTTTACATTTTTCTTTAAATTTGTGTATCACTATCTGTATAATCATTTTCCCAGAAGTAACTATACTTCCTCCTTTATTGTCTGTTTGCTGGACTCTGGCTTCCCATCTTGGTACAGATATTCGCCTAGTGTCTATTTGTTAGAAATTAATTCAAAATGTGTATATTCTTAAACACTAGTGTCAAGCTAGCTAATGGGTTAGAAACATAAACTGAAGTCATATTAAAAAAAAGATACGTGACACGCGCCGGTCAGTTAAAGCATGAATGAGATTTGCGTTCCCGATCATTAATTACATCGCGTTGACGAACTAACAAAAGCTTCTGTTTAGAATTTTAATTGTCGTCGCCAACAAGTTGTGAATGGCACTGATGGATTAATTATGACGGCGAGCAGCTATAACTCACGTCCCAAACACATCAGTGGTTTTGTTTGAGTAATCTTAAGAAGTGTAGCACCATGTGTGTTGTACCATGTTGGCAGGTCTCGTCACCTCACCGACATGTTTACATGCGCTGAAATTTCATCAAGAATAACAACTGGCAAATGTATTATTATCTTTATAAATAACATCGATGTTTCAGATCTTTGACTTCAATTAGGCAAAGTTTTGTAATAAGATTGTCAGGAAATATTAATTTGGTTTTATGGGATTCGCCGGCTGATGTATTTTAAACGTCAAGCCAGTAACGTAATCTCGGCACGCTTCGGTACATGATTTCCATTTCAACATCTGGAATGTGTTCTGACAGAAATAATTCTATCATAACGCTGTTATATAAATAAATATCACGAGGATTGAAGAAGGTATTTTAAGTACTTGATTTTGGATTTCGTCGCAAACTAAAAAGTACGAACCATTCTAATTAATCAAACTGCAGTTCAATTAATCTATTAATGATTTACATAATATAGGATTGTTGTAAGTAATTACTTCAATTTTATACCACGTAAATACATCACTATTTAATCTGGTTTCTTCACAATTAATGAGTTTGGCATTAACGAAATTCACGAATAACAAAACGAAAACGCGTTGGTTTTATTTTTAAGCGATTTACGTACCAACACCAGAATAACGTGTAAACAAATTGGCAAGAGAAATGCCCTACGAAAATTAATGGTGATGTAAAGAAATGCATCGCGGACACGGAGGTCAAATAGTTGAATGTTGCACCTCAGAACATTCCCGAGTAGAGGAGCCAGAGGCTCGCGAGCAGCAGCACCAGGATGAGGTAGGTGGCGAATAGGCTGGTGGTCTCGTGATTTGGCATGGTCGCGACCGGTCACCGAGCACTGGGCACTGGACACTGGACGGGCTCACTGGACAAGCGGTTCCAAGGAACTGAGTGGACACGCGAAATGTCCCCGTCGGGCGGGCGCCTACGCGTCACCACGCCTCCTCCAAACGCCAAATAGTCTCCACATTTATAAATATGAGAAACGCACATTCGTACTTATAATAGTCCAGTTACCATGCCTTAATTGCACAGCAAACAATACGGCACACGAGGAACACTCACAACTTACACCTGTTTATTCTCTAGAAGACCGTGGAGTAGAGTAGCCAGAGGAGGAACAGGAGGATCACGAGGATCATGTACGTGGCTGCCAGGTTGACTGTCTCGGCGTTGATCGGCATGATTGCGGAACGGAATACGCAGGACTGACCGCTGGAGGATATTCGGCCGCTTCAAGCATTAAAACTACGTCATAGGCCAGGGACCCACTCTGGCACTCAAGGATTTATTTTTATTAAATTTTCTCATGATGCAAAATTTTCAATATTAAGTAGGTAATAATTATTGCAAGAGTAAGTCTGGTAAGTCATGTTACTTAGGTAGGTGCTGCTTAATAGACTTCGCACAAAAAATCATCTAACAAGCATTAGCTTTCAGCAAACTTACTATGGAATTATCTTTGATAATTTGATGAAGTGATTACACTCAATTGACTAAATTCTTTAATAAAAGGGTATTAATTATATTGAAGACATTGGCTTCGTATTGAAGAAATAGATGCCAATATTCTAACTTCCTCAGTAAGGATCTAAGGAACTTAATTCCAAGTATAAAATGATATTTATAAATCTGTTTTGGTTGTTGTCTTAAGATCTTTGAGACGCTTAGATCTCTTAAACAAATTGTCAACGTACTGTTGTTAATTATAGAGCAATTTACAAAATCTAATAAATAAATCTATGACATTATTGTGATTTCAAAGAATGATACGCGTTAGTCACACTTCAAAGATTTCAGTGAAAAAATATTTTTGTATTTACTCAGACGTATAAATAAAATTACGAAAATAATATATAAACTAGCTGTGAGTATGGTGACGATAAAATTGTCTTTATTGTCTTCTCACACCTGTCTCTTACATGTTGATGGTTACGAATGTTTCTGAACTTCTAGAAGTAACGTTAGAAAAATTATACAATCTAGAGTGCGTTTCAGGATAGTAGCTTATAGAGTTCCACCTAGGGAAATTTTATCTCCAACAATTGTTGTTTGGGATCAAAAAAATTATTGGCGTATTTTGTCTATGGGATGTACAAATTCAAACAATAATATAGACGATGCGCCGGTTTGATTGCAATTGAATTCATCAAATCGGAGAAATTTACTTGGAGAACTTTATCTGATCTTTAACAAATTCAGAAAACAATACTTTTGTACAAAAATAGCCGGAGACAAAGCTTGATTCACGTGTCTCATGAGAAGAGAAATATGTTGATATAGAAATACGCAAACAACGTTTATGAAGTAAAATTAAAGAACAAAATATATCTATAGATAGATATATAATATATATGTATACAAAATAAGCACGCTCATAAAAGTGATAGGTAGGCTGTTTTAAACTAAGTTGTGCCAGGATCTATAAATCCAGTGTGCCAAGTGACAAAGATCTAGGTCACTCGTGTACATCAGTTATCAAGTGTTGCTAGTAAGGAGCAGATGAAGAAAATCTTTGAATATTGCAATATATGTATAATTGTATATACATCTATATACATAATTGAAATCCACGTATATAGTGACTCATCACGATATGTCAGGAACTATAATACCTAAAGATTTGAAATTTGGCATGGACCTTCCTTTAGCCAAGTAGAGGTCAGCTAAGAACGGATTTTACAGCACGCGAAGCGGGTGGGTTTCAGCTAGTGTGTATATATAACCATAAAAAAATATTGCTACAAATTTTTGCTATTTACATTTTTTTTGTAAAGCCAATCGCTTCTGAGATAACGGCAAAAATACTAGAATTTTAGGTGATAATCGATTATGTGTACCAACTCACCAATATAAGTTAAATTTTCATCGCAATGGACACTATTGTACATTGTTTAATTCTGAGTAAATCGCGACCAAGCCCGATGTGATAGCATAAAATGCGACTGAGTTATAAACAAAACCTTGATTTACTTGTATTTTACATGGAAAATCTTTTCACGCTCAGGAAAAGTAATACTATAATATAAAGTGCTGTAATTTCAGGATTTTTTCCCCGACATATACAATAAAATTCCGGGTGAGGACCGAGCAAAACCAATAATAAATAAAAAACATCATATATATAAATGTATTGCGGTTCAAATTATGTGTTAGGTTCCGGCAGACGATGCCCTGCCCTGGACAAAATAAAATCTATAACCCGATTCCAGCGTCATATACCAGGTCCAATTATGAAACTAAACCATTCCAAATCCATTTGAAGACACACAAAAAATCATCAAAATCAGTCTAATCATTTAGGAGGAGTTCAGTGACGTAAACACACAGAAGAATTATGTAAAGACATGATGATGAACTTTTTATTACAAAAGTCTGGCAGGCCAAAAATCTTAAGCAAATCATAACGGCTATAAACGTGATTTATTAAACATTTGACATTGCGCATAAGCCCACTGTTAAATAATAAAAAGAAAATTAGTATCGTCGTTTATAAATTCCAATCATAAATAACAAAAGCACATGATGTAAATTTAACGTACCACTGAAAGTTCCAGTCAGAAAATGAAAAGAAACATCTAAAAATTTGTATTATATGTATGTAGTAAATTTATATGTAACAATAAATATGTCTGTCTTTATTTTTAACTTTAAATACAAAAGTATGCTAACATGATTTTTTTTCAAACTATAAAAATCTATAAACAGAAGCCCGGTTTTTTAAGAAAGTTTCGAAAATATCAAAAATTTGCCATAAAAACTGAAAAAGGAAAGAATTTGAAAAAAAAAACATTTTTGGTAACCTTTACAAACAAAAAGGATTTTTTAATAAGGTTTTTGGAGTGGAGGTACAAACAAAAAAATATTATAGACACGACTGTCGAGAATTAGCGTGCTCCCAATAAATAAGTAATAAAAAAGACCTGGCTATAAATAAATACATAACTTTAATATTCTGTCAAGAGTCTAAACTGAGAAGTTAATATTAGTAGCGCTATTTGACGAAAATAAAATGGAAGATTTACCAAATAGTAAAACGGTGCGTACCTTAATTTAGAAAGCCGAATACAAAAGCCACAGCGAGATTAGCAGCAATAGTAGAATAACATATGTGAACACCAAGTTCGTGCCCTCAGAAGCGGATGTCAAAGCCATGATGCTGCCACAAACGCGTATCACAAACTGAGGGAAAATTGGGGACAATGCTTGATATATAATTGTTAAAACGTGACGAGAAAAATCTATTTTTCGTTTTGGCCAAGCCACTTGATTAATTGCATGTCGTGTCATTGGCTGCAGGGGACAGATGGAACGTTTTGCACTTTTCAGGTATATTAACATATTTATAGATGCTTTCTGACGGATCGATGCCAATTCGTAGCTTACAAAGGAAAACGTTGCATTTTTTAGTTTTTTTTAATTAGCATTTTAAGAAATACATTATATGTAAAATCGGTACAGGCAGATGGCGGTATTTCTTAAATTGCGGTATACAACTGTAATATTAAATTAAAGTAATACTGTTTTGTATCATATTAAATCATTTAAAATTGTTAAATGCAACACACGCTGGTAATCGCAGTATTGCTATAAATCGTGAGGGGTTTTTAGTCGTCAACTTCTTCACCTTATTTCAAGATAGAATATTTTCTTTTCATGTATTTTATTTATTAATGACTTTTTCTTCTTAAAAGCCAAATCTTATACTGAAATACTTAAGGTTTGCGATATTATGTATAAATAGATGAGTTGTACGAGTATATTGTTCTTTTTGTTGTTGTTTAGATTTTGTTTAAAATAGATAGTAAAATAATACTTTATAATATAATATCATAATAATAACAGCCGTTAAATATCCCACTGTTGGGCTCGGGTCTCCCGTTAACGGGGAGTATACTGCCACTCTTGTCCAAGGCAGGTTGGCAGGTTTAACACATTATTATCTCCATGTGCAGGTTGCATCACGATGTATGCCTTCACCGTAGTTAGCACATGGTAATTTTAACAATATGCACTTCACATTTAAAAAATAAATCTTTATTGTACACCAATACAAAACTTAACCTACAGACAAGTATTATACTACTTATGAACAAAGGCGTAATTGCCAAAAAGCGATCTCTTCCAGACAATCCCACAAATGAATTCAAATAAAAATAACGGTGTTCGCAAACTACGACTACTTACATTTTAGTAAAAAATACACAAATGTTATATATACAGACATTAAATATATTAAATAGATAGATACAGATTTTTTAATCAGTATATATAAGATAAATCATTAAATTAATGTCACACACAAGAACCAAAAAAAAAACGATAAGCGTGTATAAACTCTAAAAATTAAGTTGTAACAAAGGGTACGGAGCTCGAGTCCGTAGAGTTGTTAAAAAATATATATACTTAATATACATACCATATAAATACATATACATACAAGGTATATAAATGTTTATAGATGAATAATGAGTACATAACTATCATTATAATCCAACGATAGGTAAATATTTCACAATCACATTTTGTATCTATTTGCTTTCTGTGTTTCGCATTTGGAAATATTTTCTTCCTTTTAAGCTGATTAGCAAGACCTTGTACTACGATCAAAGCTGTGTTACAATTGCTTTTAGCAGTAAGCAGGATAGTTAAGTATTTTTAAGCTGAAATTCTCCAGCGATTTTTGTAATAACTGAGTACGTCTCTGGCCACGATTGGAATATCTGGAGTATGATAAACAGTGCTATTTCCGGTGCTGGAGCGCCGCTGCTGTATCGTAAAAAAAGATACAGTACTCGAGAGTATAATTCGAAAGAAACGCAACCAGTCTGTAACAATCGCGGCGTACATCATACGTTTTTTTATATTTATCAATAGACAACGGAAACATTTAATATTGATGGATTTACACATAATATTGGAAACCTAATAATTATGCTAATACTATGGTTAGCGTCTGTTGCATTTAAAAATTTGCAATAACTTAACAATCTAGAAAGTAAAGTTTTAGTTTAGTTTTTTGGCGTAATACTATTACTAAAACCAAGAGGTAAATCATTTATATACGCACATATATTAGACTAGTGCTAATCCCTTTTAAAATGGTAAAAAAAGGAAAAAAATAATAGTAGGATGAAACCGATTGGAAAAGGACGAGAATATAACAAAAATAAAAAATATTTACGGGTGATCTGAGTTCAGGAAGTGCATGGGGGTGAGATTTAAGGGTGAAGAACGGTTTATCTCGATTTCCTGCAAAACTACAAATCCTATGGAAAAAAGTTAAATGGCAAAGTTGTAGGTAATAAACAGATCTACAACTTTTGCATTTATACTTATTTCACATAACCACAAAAATTATGTGAAAAATTCAAATAAACAAGTTTTTGGTTTTTATTTTCATCTTGCTTGCATAAGGTTGCTTAAATTTATTTAGGAAGCACAAAACGTATTTAACACCCTTAAATGCAATTAGCGTCTTGCACAACGCAAAATTTGCCGCTAAATGTGTTTAAAGAACTGTCAATACGTTTTGTGTAAAACGTATTTAGGCACTTTAATATGTTTAATTAATTTTATTTAAAAGTGATCGTTATGCAAGCGGCCCTAAGACAGTTAAAAATAATCCATTAATTAACATAAATCCTATTTATGTGAACTTGGTCCTGATTTAGATGCGCACGCGCTGCCACGGGGGACTGACAATTCCAGGTCACTTGCACCGAAATAGAAATATAATGAAAGCTTTCTGTCAAGACACCTGACATATTTCCACTTTTTCACACAATTTGAAATGTATTTTCACAAAGATTTTTATATTGAGAACCGAATTATATTTTGAATTATTATATACATACAATATTAGAATAAGTCCTTAAAATCAATAAAACTAATATAATAAAACTACTTGTTGTTACTACTACAATACAAATATACAATACAATACTAGTTGGACAAATGTCATCTTTGTCGTTCGTGACCACGGCCACTGAAAAGCGTCCGAAACGTCGCTAAACCAAAATCAAATAAATTACTGCGCTTAAAACCGTTAAAACGTAGTTTTATTATGTATACAAGTCGCGAAAACTTAAGAAAATATTAAATAAAATATATGTTAATAATACATATCTAATATATAAAATTCTCGTGTCACAGTTTTCGTTGCCATACTCCTCCGAAACGACTTGACCGATTTTGATGACATTTTTTGTGCTTATCCGGTATCTATGCGAATCGGCCAACATCTATTTTTCATCCCCCTAAATGTTAGGGGTAGTCCACCCCTAAATTTTTATTTTTATTTTTACCGGGCAGGACGACGTCTGCCGGGACAGCTAGTATTTTATACAAATGATAATATATTAATGATAATACAATAAAATAAGATAATAATATTGACATTTTTAAATTCAATATTTAACTTGTTTTTAAAATGTTTAACAATTCTTTTTATTTTTTTGACATGTATATTTAATTAAATTAATATGTAAATTAGTTTAGGGTTATGTGAGTGTATTTGCACGTCATGTAAATGACAAAACATACTGGAAACTTATATTATGTAACACCTATTCATGTACATATGTTTTGCAAATAAAGACTGATTGACTGACTTAAAAGCCTAGTTTGGCAAGCCATAAATATTAAAAAAAAAAGATTGATTAATGGTTTTTGTGCCGATTTTTTAATCACCAGATCAAAAGTTTTAACAAGAATAAATGAATGAATGAAAACAATTTATCGTTCACCATAAATTAAAACTACGTTCTTAAAACTAAGTACAGTAAATGATGAAAAAACGGCGGTCTTATTAAAGCTATTTAATAAACCCCACCTGGAATAGACTATATAAACGACGGAGAACACGATGCATTTTTTTTACATTTCTTCTCTCTGTGTCTGTTTATTTGGGATTCACGTAAAGACTAGTGGCCCGATTTCGATGCGGTTTTCATTTATTGATAGCAAGTTTTTGGACTCTAAATCTGCGGTGCTTTTTATTCCGGGAATCCTGAGGGAATTTCAAGTCTAGCGTGGACAGAGTCACGGGCCGAATGTTACTATAATTTATAAAGAGATACAGGGGTTGTTGGCAGCGTATATAATCACTGCTCGACGGCAATAGTTCTAAAACTCTAGAATATAGTATTTTAATTTTTCTATGATCCATTTTTATTACTGAGCGGGGTGAGTGACTTATGTAGTATGTAGCTTTGCACTGTGTGACTCGTCAAAGCGTTTTTGTAAATAGATTTTATCAAAATAGAATTCTGGACAAAAAACTAGGAAATATAGAGACACTAGAGTTTAGTCAACCTCTATAGCGAGCCTCTTGTTTAAAGACCAGTCGTTAATATAGTTTACATTGTATCGATATCTTCTATTTACTTATTCTATCTATCTATGTGACCTCGTATAATTATTATACTGAGTTCACACACACAGCTATAACTCAGTACTAATATTTGCTTTATTACAACAATGATATAATTATTTATTAATAATATAATGTGTAGTTTGCCGTGACGTCGCTCTAGGGTCAAGCGGAAGATCAGCGTTGGTCTAACAGATCAATATTTTAGCTGAGCTTGATCCAATTTTTAGTACTTAATATGTAACTAGTCTGGCCATAAATAATTATATAAAAACTTTTCTTTTTTTCAGCTTTTTAATTATATTGAATTTGAAACACGTATATTATTTTAAAAACTTCTGTCGATTTTACGCCATTTCACATATTTTTTGTGTTCATTGTCAAATTACAATATGGAATGGGGTGTTTAAGAAAATAGGATTGCAGTGATCGCCTCTCACAAAGTGGGTATGGAGCCGTCGGTCATATTCCAGACACTTCAAAAGCTTGGTATCAGCCATTGATGTTCAGTCGTATGTTCGTATATCGTACTATCAACAAACACAACAACACTTCGTCTGTCGAGACCAGACAAAATCGGGGCGGCCGCATGTTGTTCCAACTACAAAGGCTGTTAATGCTGTTAAAGCCAGAATTCATCGAAACCCCATTAGGAAGCAAAAAATCTTATCGCGAGAAATGAAGATTCCCGCTAGGACTCTGTCGTTGGCGTGTTTGTTTCACTTGTATATATCCTAAAAATAAACCTGTTTTCTTCTCCTTTGTTTTTCTATTCGCAAGCTATTTCATCTCCCGGGATGAAAATTATTTATGTCCATTACTGGAAACCAATCTAATATTCCTGGTAGTTTCCTGTGAAAGTTTAACATATAGGCATATCGAGTTCCTGTCGCATTTTTTATATGTCATGAATTTTTATATCTATTTTGAGATATGATTGCTCTCTTACAAACTTTCATCATCTATTTAAAACCGTTCTAGTTTATTTATCTATCCCCGTCAATGGAAACTACATAAATGACCAAATTGACTAAGTTGATAAATCACAAAAGAAACCTAGCCTAATTTTCGGGATAACCATTACATAAATAATTATCCCTTTGCCACTCTTGGTATTACATATATACCGAATTTCAAAAAAATCGGTCCAATAGTCTTTCCATAAAAGGATTCCATAAAACTGTCCCACTTTTCTGGATAGAAAGTGTCTCATGTTCATCCTTGGCACCGGAAATATATATAGTATACTAGCTGTCCGCAGACGTCGTCCTGCCGGTAAAATAGGTTGTCGCAGAGGTTAATAATTAGGTTGTATGTATTTTGTATGTGTATCATAAAAAATAGAAATAAAAAATTGTCTAAAAAAAAAAAAAATTAGGTGGACTACCCTAACATTTAGGGATGAAAAATAGATGGCTGATTCTCATAGATACGATAAGCACAAAAATTTCATCAAAATCGGTCAAGCCGTTCGAGAGTATGCAACGAAAACTGTGACACGAGAATTTATATATTAGATGAGTTTAGGCCAAATCGGTCCCTAGTTTTTCCGTGAAAATGGAACTGACAGACAGTTTCTTTCACATTTATAATATTAATAAGGTTTTCTATCCTATAGCCCCTTTAGATTAATGTAATTTATGTGTATTTTTATGAAAAACCGTTGCACAATGAGAACAACAATCTGTTCGCCGGTCTTGGCCATCTAGGCGCCCCGAGCGAGTCATGCATTTGGCGTCCATTTATATCCTACTAATATTACGAATGTGAAAGTTTGTGAGGATGTATGGGTGCATATTTGTCACCCTCCCACGCAAAAATTACTGAATGGATATTGATGACGCTACACAGTAATGTAACATCAGATATTGCTGGCGCTAGTAGCTAGCGCACGGTGCGCCCTGTAGGCGCCAACGCCCCAAGCGCCCGCCTAGCTCTAAAACCGGCATCGTCTGTCGCTACACAATACTCATGTGGGAATCAAGACTTGAGATGAATAATGGATTTTTAAACGTGAAATTCGGGCTACTGTTTGCACTAATATTTGTGGCATAATTGCATATTGCATATAATTTTGTTACCTTACCACTGTAAAACTAATATTATAATAAGCCATACTAACCCCTTAATATCTTGTCAATGTATGGTACAGTTACAGCTTAGACCTAATAATTGATATATAATATGAAATATGTAACTTTAGCTGTTTCTTGTTTCGTGTGCCAAATAAATAAAAAAATATATTAAACCGAAAAGTCACACAGCTTCATGACAAGTAGTGCATTTAAAAATAATTTTGGAATTATCATTATAAATATCGTCTTAGATTTTTTTGTAGGGACTCCATCTTGTACTGTTGGTCAATGACCTCACAGCGCTGCTCGAGTCATAAGGTGGCTTTATTTCAACTGGCTTGTTGCCATAAGACAGGCGATGGGTGAACTCTGAGGATCGATCTTTGGACCTTTTTTTTTAACTAAGCCGCGACAGGCACAGAAGCGTGGGGGCTGCTCGCGACCCGGTGAGACAGTGTGGGATTCGCCACTTAGGGATACCCACTAAAACCCCTGGGTGTTCCGTCCTGCGCATTATGCCAGGGCTACGTGTATGCGGTTTTCCCAACTCCGCTACCCTGGCAGGCGTGGGCCCCGCTCACTGGACCTCTTCCGTCGATCCTTGGACCTAGCGCAACTCGTCTCTGCGCCCCTTGATCTCGCGGAGCGCAGGTCAGCAAACACTGTTTTTTCCTGACGCCACGCATATAGTAAGGCCAGTATTCTGGCTTCCAGGTTTCACCGCGGGGTTTCCACATTGCCCATCCCAACTACGAACAACAAGTCACAACCTTTGCACCACCTTTCTCACACTCGCTTGTAAACAGCAGAGTCAATACCGCAGCAGCAGCACGTCTGCTGAAGCTGCGCTAAACTCAACCAAGTTAGTATCCTACGGGAACAGCTATAAGGCCGAAGAAACGATTGAAACATAGTATAATAATATTATCTCAATCCCTGGAAGATTGAGAGCACCTGCGCAAGAAGCAGATTAATTTCAGTCAAATATTTATTACATTTATTCTGCGAGCACTTAGTCATAAATCATTTACCACCCACATTAGGCGTGTGTTGTGAGTGAAGGCGAATCGCGGACCCGGTTCCCGTGGTAAGACCTTAAGTAGGCCCACTCCTAAATAAAGCGTGCGTTATAGACAATTACACGCTTTATATATATTGTTACGAGTTGCAGGATTCGAATTAAAATGTTTTTGGAATTATTATAGAATTTATTAGAACTCCACAAAGACGTATAACACAGGTAGAAACATAATAACACGCGCAATGTCCGTCAGTAAATAGATTATCGAATGTAGTACACACGTCTTGCTTCGCTTGCGCTTATCGCTCGACTGCCGATCCGTCGAAATGTTAAACACAAAGTAAACAAAAGAAGTCCAAATGTAGAAAAGGTGATAAAATGTCTAGGTAAGGTAGTAAGGTAAACAGGTTTGAATTTGTCTTTTGTCGGCATTCCGGTCGTAACAATATGCAATGTATAAAGCGTGTACTTGTCTGTTTGCAAATGTGTATGTTTAATATTTAGAGGCGACAAAACTACCCACAGTCAGGTGGTAGGGTATTTGCCCGACCGGATGGCTACCAACCCTAGTCTATAGTGTGTCGCCATAACAACCTTGAGTTGTATTGCGGCATTAGTGACCGGGTTCCAGTCTCCCTTAAGAGTGCAGCAGCGTATTTATAGCACCTTTGGTGTTGCAAATGTACACAGGCGATGGTAACCGCTTTCCATCAAGTGGGCCGTCTGCCTGTCTGCTGAACTCCTGCAGTAAAAAAAAAAGTTACACCCGAGCCCAGCAGTGGGCCATTTATGTCCTGTTATTATTTTTATTAAAATTATATTAATATAGGAGTAATATCGAGTAATACCGTGACATAGTTCGTGTATAACCAATTGACCATATGCGACACAATCCGCAACACGCTGTGATTCAGACCCTACACTAATGACATGATGCGTAAGTGAAATCTGGAATCCATAAAATATAACCTTGACTATATATGGTTCTGTCAAGAGGGATCTAGAATCGATAGAAGTACAAGACCATTCACCATAGGCTTGCAACTGCTAATATGTTTTACTCGCTTTCACTCAGACGTACATTTCGAGTGGCCTCCTGAATATTTGCTGAACATTGGATGCATTTTTACTGATTATGAGTATTGGTTCCATAAAGATTAAGATGAAATGATGTAAGTTCTGTTGCGGAAGAAAACAGATGTTTGACAGAGTATAAATATTCGTTCGGAAATCTTTCATTGTCCGGCAACAGCGCCTCCTTCATATCACATTGAAAGGAGAACATAAGAAATGGTGGTTTAGCGTCATGGGGGTGATATGTTTGAACAATACCAAAGCTATAATAACAGCTGTTTTATGTTGACGATGTAACACCTCTTTATGGATCTAACTACTTGTTTTTGGTTGTCATTTAGAATGACAATGTGTTTTCTACAAAGAATTGAAAAATCGTTATTTTGTATTAATTAAATTATTCAACGAAAATATTGATATTTTTTAATTAAATTTCAATAAATAGTGTAAAAGTTTTAAAAATATCCATGATACTGTTACGAGATGCAGGGGACTCGAATTAAACTGTCGTTAGTTACGAATTATATAAACACGTATAACACAGGTACAAATATAACTGAACACAACCAGTACAAACGTAATGCACGATTCAATAGCATGCGCAAAGTCCGTCACTGTCAATGTGCACACGTCTTGCGACGCTTGTGGTTATCGCTTGACTGCCTCACCCCTCCGTTGGGGCATTGCTTAATACAATACAAATACAATATGTCTGTAGACTGAATTTCTAAGAATGACACCTGGCTAATGACTACCATAAAGATTACAATATACAATGGGCTGTTTTTCCAATAACAAATTTTAAACACAGAGTAAACAAATGAAGACGGTCATAAAAGGGCTTCAATGTTATTAGCTCAAACACCGACGGGTAATAAATGTGCTTTGTTTATATGCAGGTTGCCCAAATTGTAACGGTACATTTAAAATAGATAGTACTTATATTGAAATAAAAATACGAATATGAAACCATTTTTAAAAGAAGAGTTAAAGAACACTATATAACTTATTTAACTGATATATGTATATATATTTATGTATGTATATTTATTTTATGTATATTATGTATATGCTGGGTATGTATCGATATATGTGTATGTATGTTAAGTTTGTGTATGCATATCTATCTGTATGTAGTTTATAATATAATATTTATTTTCAATAAGTACTTTTATGTAATAATAAGTTTCATGTACACAACCCTGCCTCTTGTCTTCCCACTCTCGCTAGACCCATAGGTTTGCTGGAAGAAAACTCTTTTAGGGTTAAGCTCGCCTTTGTACATCACCATTATTGTATACTTTTTTGTGACTATTTTGTGTACAATAAAGAATAAAGAAAAATACATAAATATATTTAAAGATGAACTAGATTGAACTATTATAAAATTCAATTATAAGTAATGTAATAGGTACGTCATTATCAATCTCGTACCACTTATTTTTAGGTTGCAATCTAGATTTTTGTTTATATTTTAGTCGTAATGATTTGTAATGATTGTTAATTGAAATTTGCAATATTCAGAACGAAATAAAATATATTTTTAAAAGAGCACTAACATTCACAACGCGACCTAAGACATGATAAAAGTGGCATTTAATTTAATTTAATTGTAATTTCGTTTCGGTTTATTTATTTTAATTTTTTTAAGAACGTATCTATAACACTCATATCTTTATTCCCGATAATGAGTTCCCCTTATCGTACCTATTGTGTATGTACTATGTATGTATGTATGTCTGTGTGTATATATATATATAACTAGCTGTCCCGGCAGACGTCGTCCTGCCCGGTAAAAAATAGGGGTTGATCGTAGAGGGTTGAAAATCTAGGGTTGTATGTATTTTTGTATGTTGTATCATAAAAAAATAGAAATTAAAAATTTTGTCTAAAAAATAAAATAAAAAATTTAGGGGTGGACTACCCCTAACTATTAGGGGGATGAAAAATAGATGTTGGCCGATTCTCATAGATACCGGATAAGCACAAAAAATTTCATCAAAATCGGTCAAGCCGTTTCGCAGGAGTATGGCAACGAAAACTGTGACACGAGAATTTTATATATTAGATTTAAGATTCTAGTTTATGCGTCACAATGATGTAATGTCTACAGTGACGATTACCTTTAAGGGCACAGCGGAAGATCAGCGCTGGTTTTAACCGACCGGCATTATGCTGAGACTGATGCCCCCTTTGCGACAAAATTATATTATTCTAGTTTTTAAATCTGTTAGAAATTATACTGTATTTATATTATTTGCCCTAAATAAAATTATTTTCTTTCTTTCTTTCTAATTTATTTATTTGTGTATCAATAAATATTACGTAAATTGTGCGGACGGAGAAGTATGAAATTTCGCACACTTATGGTTTATATAGAGCAGGAGTGCAGAATGCCAATATTTTTTTTTAAATTCAACCAACCGACGCCCACTGAATATGGGACTAAAAAAACTGATTCACTGTCCGAGGTAGGCCTTTTGTATCCGAAGAGTTGGTTAGCAGTTTTGAGAACTCTTTGTTTGAGTTTGGTCTCAGGATCCTACCGTCTAATCGTCCCAAAGTATGAAATAAATAAGATTTAAATGAGAAGGACAGCGAACTTTGGACTGTGCAATAATTTTTTATATTATTTTTAAGTCTGCTTTAATATTCCCCGGCGAGTTTGCTGGAATTACTCCAAGAATTCGAGTTGGATTCGCTTCGTGCGACTATGTGTGGGTACGTAGAGAGGTCGAGAACCGAAAAAAAATCGGCCAAGTGCATATAAGTCCAGGCAGAATGTAGGGGTTCGGTAGATGTGACCAAGATCCTCTGTGTTTGTAATTTGATTATAAAACTTAAAAAACATTTAATCGAAAATACTTCATAGACTTATCAAAGGAATTTGTTCAAATTAGTTTTTATAGTAAATATCTTTTAATTTTTTTTAGAACTTCAATTTCACTGCACATATTGTACATTATTTTTATCATTTTATCACAAAACACACTAACTTAAAGTCTCTCAGATCCTCGGAAAACTTGTTACTTAAAACTCCACTGTATACAACTAGCTCTTATGGGAAATCCTTCACAGTCCAAGCAGTTCGTCTTTGGAACGCGCTGCCTGTTAATATAAAGCTAGCCAAATCACTGCCCATTTTCAATAAACTTGTGAAGGATTATTATAGCTCAAATAGCTCAAATTAATCAGCAGCAGTCATTGGCATATTTTTGTCTTATATTTATTTATATAAGTGTATTTTATAATATTTTATTTACATATATCGTGTTAGTATGATATTTATATTTTTATTAATGTATGTATATTATATCGTGTATGTATTTATAAGACATGTATATTTATAAGATACTGATTCGATAGTGAGAATAATGCAACATACCCCTGTTCTTATCAATTTTTTTGTCCATCCAAATGTTGTCTGGAAGAAATCGCTAATAGCGATAAGACCGCCTATTGTATTGTAAAATTTTGTTTCTGTTAACTGTATCTTTAAAATACAATAAAGCATATTCATTCATTCATTCATTCATTCATTCATTCACACACATTAAAAAAAAGTTAATTACGTTTAAATGGTGTGGCGACATTAATGCCAATAATTATAAGCTAGCACACAAGCGCGAAGCCAATATTATTCTATACGTTCAAAATAGCGCGCCGTTATGTGAAAACGCGCGCCGCACAATGTTTCCGCCATATTATCTTGGCGCGAAAACACTAACTATCACAAAACGAACGACAGTTCGGGATATAGATAATAATTACGGTTCATTCGGCATTCAACGTGGATACTCTAAACTCTTTGTAGACTCAAAACTCAATTCCCGCGCCTCCTGCTTGTCCTCGCAATATCCTTCTGATTGACTGTTGTAAATAACGCATGTGTGTGAATAAAAGTGTATAAGACTCAATACTTCAGTCAGTTCATTCGCATCCATGCTGAAGAGGACATGCCGCTCAATGATGACACAAACAATATACCAACGTGACCCTCAATGTCTTAAATCAAATTAAGGAACATCTAAAGTTAAACATTAAAATAGTAAATGGTTTATATTTACCATCTAAATCTAAACAGATAATTTAACTTGTACTTTATTCAAAAATGATCTAGAAATAAAAAGTACGTTATAAGTATATTATAATATTAGCCGGTCTGGCAGACGTCGTCATACTCCGAAAAATAAAAATCTAGGCCCCTTCGCAGCGCCATCTACCACTACCAAGTCCTATTGTGAATTCTCGAATTCACTTGAACAGTGTCCGAACGTTTAGGAGGAATTTAGTGACATACACACGAACAGAAGAATTTTATATATTATTATAAAGATGTAAACAACTCTATAGACATAGTGATAGATCCAGTGGACGTTAAGTTCCGTTTTTCTGAACTCGCTATTGAGCCCTAAATATTTGTATGATTTTTAAATTGTGACAATGTACGATGACCTCAAGAAAATGTAAACAAGTTTTCTTGTAATATTTTGGTATTCCTCCTTTTAGAGTAAAATTACATAGAAATTGCATATTATGTAATAAATATAGTTATGAAAATAATGACTTACGTATATACGTATAATGATGATACATTATAATACTTCTTATAATTCTTTGTGCCTTGCTTTGCGTAGGGATTTTGATTGTATACGAACTCCTTGGTTACGACCAGGGGTATAATATGATTTTAAATAATATAATACTAGGATATGCCCGCGACTTCGTCCAGGTTTGACTGGAAATTCCCGCAGGATTCCCGGGATGAAAAGTGGATTTTAAGTCTAAGAATTTGCTGTTGATAAACGAAAACCGCATCGAAATCGGCCCAGTAGTTCACCAGTGAATCCTGAACAAACAGACATGTTCGTCATTAAACTTCTTAAGTTATTCATTCACATATACATTTTTGTTTTACGGCGGGGGCAATTTATTTATTTATTTTTTAAGTGGAATGTGAATGGAGCGTTAGGTAAACTTCTAGGCGCTAAGAACCTCAGTCAGAAGGCCCAGCTTACCATACACAACGCGGTGCTGGTACCTACGCTCAAGAATGGAAGCGAGAGTTGGGTATGGAATAGAGAGCACGAAAGTAGAGTAAACGCGGTCGAGATGCGAGCACTGCGCAAAATCTGCGGAGTGATGCTCGCGGACCGCGTTCGTAATACCGAAGTAAGAAAGAGAGTTGGTCTGAAAGAGAGAGGAATGCTCCGGTAGTTCGGGCATGTGGAAAGAATGAATGATGAAAGAATGACTAAACAGATATACAATGCAAAAGTGGATGGATGCAGAAGTTGTGGAAGGCCACGACACACCTTCCATGATCAAATTGATCGTGTACTAGCAGAAGGTGATGTCAGGAGCCTTAAGAACAGACGAGCGTCCATGACAAGAACTATGAATGTCAAAGAAGCAAGTGAGGTGTGTAAGAATAAGCCTAAATGGCGCTCTGTTGTTCGTGCCTACCCCGCAAGGGACCTGGCGTGAAGCTATGTATGTAGTATGTATTTTTTAAGTGGTGTTAGTTTCCTAGCAAAGAATTCTTAAAAGCAACCACAATGGCAAGCAAAGGATATTCAGAGTCCACATGGTATCGCGTGACAAATCAAGTCTTCATATAGCTTAGCTGAATATGCATTAGCAAGCCAGATTCCAATCCTCCCTTCGGGGCCTGCAGCGCATTAGTAGCACCTCCAATGTTCCATCAGGTGGGTAGTGAAGAAATAAAAAAATATTTTATTGAGGACAAAGACACAAAGATAAATTGAATAAGATAATAGAGGCAAAGATTCTTCGACTGACCCAAGTCAATGGAGTTTTATAACAGCTCAAAATAGGACTTTGAACTACACAGTTCACATTTCTTACAGAAACACAATTAAAAACTCAATATACTACACAACAACATCATTCAGTTCCGCCAAAAACTCGTAGTCATAAAACAATCATATCATTATACAAGTCTATAGCCAGGCCATTAGGAAAAAAGTATTTTGACATTCAAATTTGACAGTGATATTCATTTATGATAATTGACAATGACAGTAGTCATCAATAAATAAGAAAAAATCTGGAAAATTGTCGAGCCTCAATTAATGATAACAGCTTATTTGCGATTGTATGATGTGAATTAATGCTGTATGTTCCACTTTATTTGATGGGAGATCGTCAGCGTGTACTAAGACCCGAAGAAATGGCAACTACTAGCACTGCCGTCGCGACGGTCCCACCGCAACTGCAGGAGGTAATGAAATTTGATTATTTCTTTACCGTTATCTATTCTATTTGATTTGTTAATACTGATAATATTCTAGCGCATTCCAATTTTGTACTTGTATTTCTCTCAATTGTCAAGATGGAAGTTATTCAGAGAGTTAGTAATTGCGTTTTTAAAACTCAGTGTAGGGTTTTACGTGCAAGATACTCTACAAAGTGTGATGGTTTACTCAGTGATATCAATGTTTTGGACCTTACTCGGGTTGTAGCGGGGCCCTTCTGTACTATGACCTTGGGAGACTTGGGCGCGAATGTGATCAAAGTCGAAAGTCTTGATGGTGACGAAGCTAGGAAATGGGGCCCTCCATTCATAAAAAACAGCACTGACTCATACTATTTCCTATCTGTGAACAGAAATAAGAAAAGTATTTGCATTGATTTCAAAAGACCTGAAGGTAAGTAAATTGATTTGATTACAATACTATCTCATTTATAAAAACTAATGATTTAATTTTGATTCATCAATACACTTTATTGCTTTTCAAGACAACCTAATTTGAAGAATATTTTGAATAAATCTGGTGATATTGATGGTGCAGAGTATTAGATATTATATTACTTATTTTATATGTTAAACTATCATGTTCTTGTGAACCTATACCTGAATATATGATTTTTTTATTACTAAATTACATATTTATAAAAAGGCTGTAATATTTAAGTGCTTATTTACTTGGCTTCTATTTAAGGTCATATAGAATATACAGTGTTTAATTTTTTTTTCATCGACTAATTAAGCTCTTGATTTTATTATAACCATGAAGTAAAAAATATTTATTTTTGAATTACGCATTGCAGGTAAACAGCTAATTTATGACCTGACAAGGAAATGTGATGTACTGGTTGAGAATTTTGTCCCTGGTAAATTGGACACTCTTGAAATTGGTTATGAAAGGCTTAAGAAGGTTAACCCTAAGTTGATATATTGTGCCATAACTGGATTTGGACAAACTGGACCTTACACCAAAAAGCCTGGGTAAGAATATAATATTGATCTTATATTTTCAGTTAATTTTTTGAAATATTTTTATTATTGGTCCTTTAATATGTGATCAGAAATTGTTCCATAAGCACATGATTTGGATGTCTTGATGATGTGTAGGAAGGCAACATCATTATTTAATTTAATTGGAACTATATTTTGCATCCAGGTTGAGAATGTGCACTTGTTTTAGGCACCTATGTGGGATGCGATGCAGTAGTTTCTGGGCAAGCTCATTTGGGTGAACCATTAGAAGTTCCTTATATCCGATGCAGGTGTTTGCAGTCTCCTCCCTTATTCCCTCCCCTTTCAGTTCAATTCAATATCTTTATTTGCAAGTGTCACACATTACATTCCCGTATTGCAGTTTAATGCCTGTGTCATAATTTGTGTTATTGAGTACAACTTGGGCGTCATCGATAGCACTTTGATGCTTCTATGCCTGAAACTTTCACCTAAATGCCAACAATAACGATAAGATTTCTACTCAACAGGAGAAATGGTACAAGAACTTAGGGGACAAACATTAATTTTTTAAGTAGAGAAAAATAAAGTATGTGGAAGAAAGTATTTTTCAAAAATTTATTTATTTCTTTTCTTGGAGACACAATTTTTGTGTGCTAGTAGTACATACTAACAACTTTTCATTATCCTTAAATTTTTGGAAGCCATCTTTACATTCCCAATTTAAATTATATTGAGATTTAAATTATAATCCAATTTTAGTTATATTTAGACAAACAATTCATTTTCTATTAAATTTATAGATGTCCTGTTCCTTTCTTCTCGCCATTTCGCCGATAAGAAAATTAGATTAAAAAGATTTAAAAAATATACATAAACACTAATAAACCTGTTATACAAGGACTCATTGCTCTTTTAAGGCCTTAACACACCAATTATTATTTTCAGTTATGATGTAATTGCATCAGCAATGGGTGGATTACTCAATACAACTGGTGAGAAAGATAGCAACCCCTGCAAGCCAGGTGTTGCAATCACAGATATCACCACTGGTCTCCACGCTTTCGGGGCCATCGTAACTGCATTGTACCATCGTCAGAAAACTGGCAAAGGTCAGAAGATAGATTGCAACCTCCTGTCAACTCAGATATCAAGCATGATCAATGTTGCGACGATTTATTTGAACTGTGGTATCGAAGGCCAGCGTTGGGGTACAGCGCACGCTAATCTGGTACCTTACCAAGCGTTTAAAACAAAAGATGGTAACATTGTCATTGGCACAGGATCCAATGCGCAGTTTGCAGATTTCTGCAAGATTATCAATAGAGATGATTTGATAAATGATGAACGTTTTAAAGATAACTCTTTGAGAGTCCAAAATCGGGAAGAAATCATTAGAATGATCAGTGAAGAGATTAAAACGAAAACAAGCAAAGAATGGACGGAGCTTTTCAAGAATGCTACATTCCCCAATGGCCCTGTTAATAGAATGCAGGATGTTTTCAATGATGAACATGTAAAAGCTATAGGGCTTGTAAAGGAATTGTCTCATCCTAATGCAGGAACTATTAAGTTGGTAGGACCTCCGACGGAGTACAGCTGTGGTGGAAATGAAGTGAAACTTGCCCCTCCTACCTTGGGAGAGCATACAAGGGATATCTTATCAAATTTCTTAGGCTATCATGATGCCAAAATTGAAGGATTGTATGACAAGAAAATTGTTGGATAATATTACAATATTTTATCTTTTTGATAAAAACTTATCTTAAGTGTAAGAAAACAATGTTATAATAATGTAAGAATATCAAAAGTTGTCAGTTTACAAGGTTAAGGTATATAGAAATACAAAGTCTTGGAATTGAAAATTGTCTTCAAAATTGAGCATGAGGGTGCTTTGTATTAAAAAGTATTCTTTTTGAAATTAAATCTCTTAATTACACTTTTTTGTACTTTATTTGATTATTTGGCTAATTAGTAATTAATCAGGTAAGTAGGTAGAAAAGTAAACTAACTTAAAATCAGATAAAGAGTATAAGAACTATGTATTGTTATGTACCATTAAAATCTAATATATTAGGTAATAAAACATGTGGCTAGAAAAAGCATTGCGAACATAGAGAGGAGAGAGATAATAGAGCTACAATGTTACCAGTATACTACAGAATATAAAATGGCCATTTCTGAAACCAAATAACTTACAATAAACTGTATGTTTGATTCTTTACACTACAATACAATTTGGCAATATTTGAAATTACAAATATAAGTTTACATAATGTTATTAAACGTGCACATCGAGATGACCAATGTAAAAAATCTCGCCACTCCGTCTTAGCCAAACATGGTGGGTATACAGTATTTTTCCCTAGACATGGGGTGGCTGGAGCAAAGCAATGGGATTTTTATACGCTGATCTTATAACGGGAAAGGTTACCCGTAGGATTCTAATAGATGACAAAATGACAAGCATATTAAATTTAAGTATGTAATATGAAAGTTTGATGATGAATATCGCCAGAACATAGGGTACCATTTTTATAGAGCAGTTAATTTCCTACAAAAAATTGTATTGCACATTTTATAATAGTCATTTATTATGGAGTTATAAAATTCATGAACAAAAATGAAATTTGTCTTAAAATAATTAAACTTAAATTTTTAATATTGAATCATTCAAATGGTGATGTGTACAGAAAAAACATAGGACACCTTTTTTGTAGAGCATTAAATTTCCTACAAAATTCTTTCAGAACATTTTTCTGAACAATCAATTAATGATGAAGTATGATTTGTTTTCTATTGGACTGAGAAAAAAATAAACTCATATTCGGGAAGAAATTTGTTTTTGGTGTCTAGCAAGCCACTTTGCCGTGTCACTTGTAAATCAAAAAGATTTAAATTTTTATGTAAGTAATATAGAGACATCAACTTGGTTTGACCCGGAGAAATCTATTATATAATAAATATTTGTAACTCTTTAGTATTTACTAATGTTACCCCGAAATAAGTATCTTTATTTCTTGTTTCATAATTTATAGGAGCCCGTTGAGCCGATGGCCGTGATCACGCTGCGGCCGACGCGCGCGCAGCAGCGCAAGAAAGTCGTTTGGGCGGAGGACACCGTTGACAACGAGAATATGAACAAGAAAAAATCCAAATGTAAGCACCTGTTATATTTAAGTATTTATATTGAGGAAATATAAATACTTGTAAACCCATACCGAAAGAATTCTAGTTTA